>CM075850.1:9411269-9786644 GCA_037975125.1 Latrodectus hesperus
GTGTTTTCAGCTAAGATTTTCTTTGATTTTGGGCAAATCCTGTACGCGATATGGTAACTATAATAAACAGGTAATTATATATAATCACCATAAATAATCCACAATTCCTGATAAACTTGATAAATTATTAAATTTTTAACAAATTTTTTGGTTTATTAATATAATTTCCGACTACTAATCGGAATTATATATTACTTTGTGGATATATTACTGAATGCATTACTTGATACCAAAAAATAAACATTTTGAGTAACTTTAAAAATTTTTAACTAAGAGTCACACGATATTATGAATTAAAAAAGCTCATGAAGGCTATTAAATTTTAAAGTAATATTTCGATTTAAAATATTAAATAAAATTGGTGATTCTGAAATCTATTTTTATTGGATATTTTAAAACGAGTATACTAAATAACAAGATAAGTTATCTAACATATGTAGTAAAAAGTATTGAACTTCACAAAATTATTAAAATTTCTAAAAACAAAATAAGCTTGTTATTTCAGTAAATATTTCATTTTTTTAAACAAAATATAACTTCAAATTAAATATTAACTATTATTTTCAGGTAACTTTTATGTCTTCCCAAATAATAGAAATAAGTATAGTAAACAGTTTCATTATCAGAACTTGTATTAAACAGCTCCACATAAAAAACAAACAACACGTTCTTTTGTTTTTTGAATTCAAGAATTTTTAACATACGTTTATGATGAAAAATTTTGCATATGCTTAAATACTTTAATTAATGTTTATTATACACTTTGGTCAATATAAAAATATTTCATTATAAAATTATCTTAAACATTTTCTATTAAAATGAATTTTGTATACAAATAAAAATTTTCAACAAAAAGAAGTTAATAATTGGAAAGTCATTTCTTATTTTTCCCAAATACAATAATTTGTTTTTTAGCACAATGGTTTAATATATTTATATTGGCAACAGTTTTTTCAAGCTTCGTCTGCAAGAATTTGAAAGCTTTCGATGGTACGTCATTTGAAGAAATAAGTCAAAATATAAACTTCATTGTTTGGGAGGCAGGTTTTAAAAGTTCTTTTAAGTCGTATGTTTAGTAAAGGCATAATTTATGTATATTAATAAATAACAAGATTTTTTAATAAATGATTATATTTGATTCCTTTTTTTTTTTAATTTGAACTTAAAGTTTATTAAAAAGATTTTATTTCATTTGAAAACTATTTCATAAGATTATATAATAAACATTTGTATTAAATATAATATTCATATTTCTTAAATTTCTGAAGTAAGTAGAACTAAATTTTTGAATCTTAAACATTTAATCTCTCATTCATTGTGATTTTTTTTATTTTTTTATCTTAGATATGAATGATACTGCTCGAAATCTTTTAAATGCATCAGATGGCTGCAATGATTCTCTGCTCTCAGGTTATTTTCACATATTTTTATCGTATTTTATAACCAACAACCATTGATATATTTTCCTATTACTTAATACGCAATTAAATTTAGATTAAACAAACATATTTGGTTTTTATAGTCTTATACTTACAATTTAATATGTCGGTGACTATTTTCTATATTTATTTTATTCTTTGTATTTACCTTAGCTTTCATAACAGATATTGAAATAGTAGTTTAACTGTATTCAAATTTATCTGGTAGATTTTCTGCTGGATCAAATTACTTAAATAATTCAAATCTTTTCATGTTTTTTCCCAAAAATAACAAGCATTATGTGGAAAATAACTATGAATATTGTTTTTTCATTTAAATTTAATAAATATGTTTAGTTGAAAATTTTTGCAAAAATATACAAAACACTGTTTGAAGAAAAACTGTTTTTCTTTAGTTTTAAACAAAGATAAATTTTATTGATGTAATTTAATTACGAGTTCCATAAATAAATAAAAAGTTAAATATTAAAAAAAATGAAAAGTAATGTGCTGAGCTTGAAACTGAATTTCTATGTGTATTTTAACAATTGGAGGATTCTGTTTCCATTTATAATTGTTTGTATTGGCTTCAAATTTACCTTAAGATGTGGGTACATGTCATATTATCCGTATTACGCCAAAAGTCATTAGAGGGAAAATAAATGTCACTTTTAGAATACTCTATTTTGAGAAAAATATAAATTATAATATTTTGTGCTAATGTTGTTTTAGTTCATCAACTATATTGTATCAAAAGAATAAAGTATGCAAGAAATTATAAAGTATTATGGAGATGATTTATCATTTGGAACTTTCTGTATCATAAAAAAATAGATGAACAAGCATATTAAGAAAAATTAATTTATGTATTTAAATGCTCTTAAAAAGAATTTAAAATTAAAAGGTTATTAATGATGCAAATGATTATTATAAGACTAGTAATTAATTGGTTAATTTTATTGATTATATATGTCAGAAAACTTATGAATCTTATATAATCACAATCCTGCAAAATTTCATGGATCTCCTGAAAAAATTAAATAGCAAACATATTATTATGATTGTTTATTTGGAAAAAAAACTATGAATATTTAAATATATATACTGGCTAAATTCAGAAACAATTCAATTCTTTAATAGAATTATTATTATTTATGAAGATATTTATAAAGTTTTGTGAAGATCATTATGATATGCTATTAACATTTTGGATACAACTTAAATAAAAGATAAACATCTGGAAAAGTTTAATATTTATTTAATAAAATAAAAATGATTCAGAAATAATACTAAAAAATAGAAGTGTAAGCATTTTGATGTAATGAACTATAACTGATTTGATAAAATAGCTTTAAAAATTTATTTATTGAAGTCCTAACCTTTATATGAAAACATGCTGCTGTAAAATTTGTTACATTACTGAAACTTAGGAGACCTTTAAAGGCTTCAGCCACTTGATTTTATTGCTTGACAAATGAATCAGATGCAATAAGCTGATATAGCAAGCCTATTTGATTTGTTGCTTTGTAAACATTTCTTTAATATATCTGAAAAATATTTTGAAAAAGTAAATGGTATAGGTTTACTCTTATTTCCCAAATATTTTATCTGGAAAATAAACCAGAATTAATATTTTTAGGCTTTCAAAATATTGACTTTTCAACACCAACTGCATTAATATCTGTCAGTTATCATGCAGAATTTGATGTGGTTTGCCATGAATTAAGGAATTGCTATAATATGAAATTCAAAATAAAATATTGATATAACTGCAATTTTTATTCCATTTCATTTAGTTGCTGAAATATTTTTCTTTCTTCATTTAAAACAGTGTTTGAATGTTGTATCATATAATATGATTCTTTTCAAATATTTTTATAATTTTAATAATTCAAATTTTAGGAGAATCTGGAGATAGCAGTGCAAAAGATTTTAAAGTTCTTAATTTAGTTTCACCTGACGATGATGATGAGGATGATTATAGGGAAACTGCTAGTGCTATAAAACAACATTCAAGTGAAAATGCCATGACAAATGAAATTTCTGCTCCTTATGAACTTCCGCATTTTCCAATTGAAGTGTATGAATCAAGGAAAGCAATTCAGAAAAAACTATGCCCTAGGTAAAAATCCATGATTTGCTTTTTTATTTTTGTTGTATTTATTTTTCCATTCAGTTAATCATATAATTAATAAAAATGAATTTATTTCCATACCTATTAAAAAATTTTTATTATTTATAAAGGATTTGAAATTTAAAATTATTCTTTGGATATTTTAAAGCTTTAGGTTTATATTTAAAATATTTTATTTGATAAAAATAATTTATTTTAAAATATTTATTTTGTAATCATATATATATTTATTTGGACAGATAATATATTTGATTTTATTTAATTTTTTATATCACTTTTTAGAAATGATTTTATATTTCTCAAAATATTTAAGTCTTTTATTATGAATCTATTAAACCTTGTTTTCCTACTATAAATATAGAATATTACATTTAATAAAAAAACTTTAATATAGTTATGTGATATATATAATATAATAATGTATATAATTTTATATTTATTTTGTGTTTTATATATAATATAAGATATAGAAATAAGTATTAAATTGTATTAATTACACAAAGCAAATTTAAATATCTAAATCTTAAATTACATCAAAATGAATCATAAGCATTAAAAAACAAGTATTAACCAATCATTTTTAAAACTTTTGAAATTATTCTATCACTAAGCATTTCGAAAAGTGTCTTAATTTTTGTAATAAATATTTTTTTGATTTTAAGAATAAAGAGCAAAACAAGAGGCAGGGGAAACTTTTCAATTTATAAATAACTAGGCTTGTTGAAAATTTTAAAGTATACAAGGTATTTCAATTTCATAATTAAAACAGTTATTGTGAAATTGATTTGAATATTCAACATATTTTTACAATAATTAATTTCTCATCTTTATTATTAAAACTTGAATAAAAATTGTTTATCTAATTTAAAAATTCTATGAACCTGATATTAAAATTAATTTTTTAAAATGGTTTTAAGAAATTTATTTTCCATCAGGTTTGTATCTGTCAGTGAATATTCTCATTAATTTAGAATAGCTAAAATTGATTATTCTTAATATGGGTTTATAATGTAAAAATATCAAAAAGATTTATAATTTTTTTAATTAATATCAACAAATATAATTCAGAATATTTATATTTCTAATTTGATATTATAAAGTCCAATGGAAGTCATTATTAAGCTAAATATTAATATTGTATAAATAATATATCATTTTGCATGTGTCATTTTAAAATATATGATTAAAAATAATCATGTTTCATGTAGTTAAAAGATTAATAGATGCACATTTTCACATCATATTTTGCTGTATATGTTTTATGTTGGTCTGAATTCAATATTAGATTTTTTGTTTCCTATTTTTAAATATAAAACTTCCTTTACATAATATTTTTAAATAAACTTCATAAATTTTATTTTAAAATATAAAAATATTTTAAGTAATTAAGAACACTATCTGAAATAGGTTTCTTAATTCCATTCTCATTTTATATGAATATTTGAGATTCTAAAAAAATATATAATATAAACAGTTACATTTTGGATTTGTATCTAACTTTCTGAGAATCATTTAATTTAAATATTCAAAAATTCTCGGAATTATTTGATATATATCTAAAATATTATTAAATATAATTTGTAGAATTCAAAAAGACTTTGAAGAAAAGAAAAGTGTTTTGGGTAATGAACCAGATGAAGATTTCATTACTCAAATCAATGAATTTGATTATGTTCCACATTATCAAAGAGTTGGAGTTAGTGGCGAAGATACATCAGGGGTATGTATAATTTGTTTCTAATGTTTTATTTCAAAATGATTATGATTTATAATACAATGACTGTTTTTATTTATGAAGTAATAAATTTCAATTTATTAACTGTGACATTTTTAAAAGAATAATTCTTTATTTTTTCTAATATATTTTATTGTATTTAATGTATTTACTACTTATTTTGTTATATATGAGTACATTATAATTCCCAGAATTTTTATAAGCCCCTATTACATTAGAGTTGCACGTTCACTTTAGTGTTAGATTGTGCCTGATTGATACTGAAATTTTCTTAAGATGGGCACCACTACCCAGTTAATTTAAATTTGAATTTTAATAAACAGTGCAATTTGCTTACATTAGAAATTTAGCTTTCTTGCTCAATTGTCACTGTAGTAGATTGCACTACACTGAAGTTTTTTTAAGGTGGTGTCACTGGCTGGTTAATTAAAGTTTGAGTTTTAATAATCTTGTTGAAACATTTTTATTATATAAAATGTATTCTATTAAATATATTTCTGCTTAAATATTTTGAAATACTTGTAAATTATTTAAACAAAATAATTTGAATTATAAAATATTCATTAAAATATACTTAAGGAACTTTTATGAATTTTTAAGCAGTTAAAATATTTTATATTGAAATAAATATGCTCTTTCTAAATCTAAATTTGCTGTTTTAAAATTGAAAACTTCACAATCATTTGTAAACAGTGAATAATAACAACAATAATGAAAATAAACAATCATTTCATGTACTTATTTCCATTTGACAAAAAGAAGGCAAAACATGATCCATTCTTAAAATTATGGGCAATATAAATTGCCTAGTTGCTGGTGCATGCACAAAAAATTGCTTACTTTAAGCAATTAATTACGCCAATAATTTTCTTTTGACGTGAAAAATGGCAAAAACCAAAAGATGTTCCAATTTTATCTGCACAGCTGTGAAAACATTTTGAAATATGGTTGGACAATGGGAAAGAATTGCTGCAATTTGAGCTTGGAGATCATGTAATGTTAAGTCTCTGGAAGTTACTTCCAAAGGAATGGAAACAGTTCTAATGTAATAGGGTCCTAAGTCATTTAAAAATTTATTTTCAACTGTTTTCTTATTAAAAAAGTTTTTGTTTTACTTTCAATTCGAACTTTTTGTTCTACGTTTACTGTTGTGTTTCTTAGTCACCAGCATCCAAACATCATAAACTATTCTTTTTATTTATTATTTATATCTTTTTTTATTTTGTTTATTTATATAATTTTTTTAATTTATTATATTTTATTTTATAATTTCAACATTGTAAACTGTTATTTTTTTCTATTTCTTTATGTCTATTTATTATCTTTTTCTTATATATTTTTGTTAATTTATTATTATATTTTCCTTATATATTTTTCCATAATATCACTATGCATATTTGACATGTAAGCTTGACGTCATATCAAGTACGTCCATTATTATTATTTACTTATCTCTTTTACCAATTGTTTTGGAGAGAAGGCAAACCCAACAAAAATGTTTTTATTCTTTTTCTAGTAATAATTTTTTAGATTTTTATAATTTTATAAAATGCTTATTCCTTTAATTATGGGGAAATTCTTTTACATGGGCTTAACTTGGCAATGAAATAAAGTCACAATGGTCACTAATAAGGGGATATCAAACTATTTCCAAAAAATTATATGGTTAATTTTAAGAATTGCATAATAATTTCTTTATTACCTCTTAAAAGCAAACTTTAACTATTATTGTTAAAAGTTGAAAACTAAGGTGCCTTAAAAATATTGAAATTCTTCCTGTTTAGTATCTGACAAACAAAAAAGCTTCAATATGAAAATCCTGGCAGCATATTATAAACTGCTGCAAATGCTTTAAATTGTGCTTAAAAGTAGTGCACAATTTTAGGAAACAAGGAGAAACAATCAAAATATTTTGGGCACAATTTTTGACATTGAAAATTCTGTAGGGGAAATATACTGGTTTTTCAAATGCTTAATTAAAAATTTAAAACTTTTACTCATCATAAAATTTATATTATAAAGATTGTTTGGCTAAATGGAAGTTCTCATATTATCCAGGTATAATTTTTCTCTGATATATTCTTCATTTGTTTGTAATATCTGAAACCAGCCTTGATTATAATGTCAACTGAGTTATAATATTATAAACATTCTAATCTCTATTGTACCAAGGTTGACTGTATTTCGAAATGAGCAGCTTTAAAGGTAAAGTGTAGGAATTTGATTGTTATTGATACATAACTGTATATAAATAAATATATATATATATACACACACATTAGATACTCCAATTTAAATTCGATATGTTTTATTTAACACTTTAATAATTTTGAAAGTCAAATTTAAATTTTAATAATTTATTTTATTTACTAGGTTTTTATTTGCGTGTAGTATTATTTAAATTATATTTTTCTTAATAATGACTCTGCTATCGTCACTAAAAGATAACTTAATTTAGTAACATTTATAAGGAAAAACTGATTAATTAAAATTTTAAACTGATGAATAAAATTATACATTAGAATTATGTTATTTGAAATTAATATTTTGTGTTGTAAAATTTTCACTTCTAATTTATACTAAATATTACCATACAGTTATATTTTAAAGAATGTTATTCATTTTTTTCAGGTTCCTTTAGAAGATTTGTGTCAGGCTGCTCAACTTATAAAGCAAGCATTGAAATTAAGACAGCAATACATGATTTATGCTAAACAATCATTTCCAGCTGTGACTAGTAGATTCTTAAGACCACAAAATGCTGAAACCTTATCTACTCCTACGGATTGTCCATATGATATGAACATAGATGGTGATTATATACTTAAAATTTTGTGGCGGATTTTTATCCATTTAGTTAACTTAAATAATCTACAACATTTTTTTTATTTAATAACATGATTTGTGAGAAAATGATGAGTGATACATTTTTAGTCTCTGTCATTTATTACATTTAATTTTTTTCTTACTTGGTAGTGAATGAATTTTTAGTTTTTTTGTACAATAATTTAAAATTTTTAAATAACATTCAATCACTTTCAAATGTTTCTATTAACATTCCAATATTTTGCATTTTATATTCATAAGAAATACAAATTATTGTATAAATGATATTTATTTTTCTGAATGCAATTGCTATGTAATAAATTCCATTCATTAATAATTTTTCAAACCACATTATGAACTATTATAGTAGCCTAATGCTGTTTTAAGGCATTTTAATGTCTATCAGGTAATCCCTTTCTGGGAGATCTTTTCATAAATAGTTGGAAATATTCACATGTCGCAAGGAAAGAAACACAGAAGTCTTATAATCACTCACTCTGAAAGACAGTCATGCAGATGACATAAGCAAGTATTTTTCTCCCTACATTCAAAAGAGACTGGGATTGAAACTGAAACCTTTTGCTCTCATTAATAACTCTATAGAAATTATTATATGTAATCTCTCTCTCTATCTCATTCTAAATGATAATTTTGTTTTTATAGTAATATTTGTTATAAATTATTGAACTTAGTCTCTTTAATCAGAGTGTTTAAAAAAATTCAATATTTTACCTACAATTTGATAGTTGTATTTCAATTTTAGTAACAGAAATAAAGGTTTCTTTTAAATAAGGATTTCTGATTGAATTTAAATCTCCTGAAAAGATTTTCAAATTGATATAGAAATAAAATTCTGACTCTTCTAATTCAAGGTTTGAAAGGACATTTTTTTCCTATTTAAATGTAATTTTTTAAATTCAAAAAACAGCTTCATTACTTAATTTATATATGTATCTGCATCATTTTTTCATATGTTATTGCTATGATTATCTGTGTTACATAACACATTTTTACTGTAGGCATTAATATATTCTAAAGTATCATAGCAGAACTAATAGTTAAATTGTCAATTAGATCAGCAATTCTGATTTCCATTTCAGGCATGATTGCCTGTAATAGTTCATAATCCTTTTAAATTATTTCTTATGCATAAAAAGTAGTTCCTTAGCAATAAAAAAGTTATGTTAATAAAAAATGTCATGTTGATTATTTAATTCATTAATGAGGTATACTTTGACAATAATTTACTCATAGGCTATGTATAAAATAAATGCATGATTAATATATTCACTTTTGTTTTGAATACTGTTTACAGAAATATAATGAACAATAATTAATTTATTGGGAGAAAAAGAAACAAGTTAAAATAAAGGAATACATCTTAAGTGTTATGAGAAAAACAAGCTAAAATATGACACTTAAGGATATATAATATAAATAAAAATGATCAATTTCAAAAATATAGTCAAAGAAAAATGTATTGATACTATTGTTATTGCAAGATCTCACTGAAATATGAAAACATTTAATTTCTGTGTTTTCTTAAAGAAAAAAATCAATATTTTATCTATTTCTGCATCAGAGCAGTGTATCAATTTTAATAAAAAAAGCTGAAGATTATTTTAAATAAAGATTTCTAATTGAATTTGAACCGTTTGAGAAAATTGCTTTATGTGTATAAATAGTTGTGAACTTTCCAACAATCATTAAAATTGGAATTCACAGACATAGCCTAAAATTCTTTTTATCAGAATTTTTAAAAAAATTCAAATTCTCTTATACTTTTAATAATAGAAGTTTTATTGCATTCTCTATATCTCTTTTCACTAAATTTAATTCATTTTATCTTTGAATATTTTAAGTCTCAGTTGAATGAAAATTATCAGAAATTTGAAGATTGAATGCTAAGTAAGAAACGATAAAAACACCACAAATATATTTCAAATCAGTTTTGGTCTTATTTGAATTACACATTCTTTCTAATAATAGTAAATAATTTAGAAAGTTCCTATAAAGCGTTTTTAAGTTTATGAAGTAGACTTTAAAATATCTTTAAAAGTAAGGTAATAAAAGTCTTGTAAATATATTCAGTTAAGATAAATTTTACACTAAAAACTATGCTCTCATTTGAAATATCAAAATATATGTATACATTTCTATTATTTTTCTTTAGAAGAAACGGATCCATGGAAAAAAGATTTCCCAGGGGATTTAAATTATGTGTTAAATATGGAAGAGGGAGTTGTACAAGTTTATCGAACCAAAGAAGATGTTGAAGATGGTCGAAGACTTGATTACCCATTTCCTTCTCTAAAAACTTTTGTAGCAGATATGACTCTTCTTTGTGCAATGATTACTGATGGACCTTTGTAAGTTAGATTTTACCTTATTTTATATTACTTTTTTTACACAGATATTTTCCAAAAAAATTTTATTTTAAAATATAGAAAAAGATTGATACTTGAAAAAAAAAACTGTAAAAATTGAGTTTTAATAAAAATACCCTGATCTGGTATATATTTACTACATATTAAATCTATCAATTAAAGAAATTTGTTGCAAGACTATTGTTTAATTATAGTTTTTATTTTTTCTCAAGTTTTTATTTTTCAAAGAGTTAATATAGTTTGTGTCCCCCTGAAAATTCATATTTTAGAAAAACTTTAAATCCTTTATAATCTTTTTAAATTCTAGAGTTTAGGTATGTTTAATTGATCACATAGGCAGTTATAATGAATATTTTATCTAATGTTGAAAGTGTTTATTTCTTTTTGCATTGCAGGAAGTCATTTTGCTACAGACGCTTAAGTTATTTGTATTTAAAATATCAGCTTCATGTTTTACTCAATGAAATGACAGAGCTTACAGCCCAGAAAGCAGTTTCTCATAGGGATTTCTATAATATAAGAAAAGTAATGTATTTTTAACTATTATACAATGAAAAGTTTTCAAGTTTTAATTCATATTAGTTCAATTTAGGTAAATTGCATAGAATATTTCTCAAATATACAAATTTAATAACTTTTCAAGTTGTTTGTATTTCAATGTTCCAAAAAAGAAATACATATTATATTTATAACAAGTATTGCATTTTATCTAATAACTTAATATTTAATCAAAACTTCACTGTCACAACAGTTTCATATTTTTGTGGAAATATTTGCTTTGGTAAAGTATATTTTACTATAGAATGCAGTTTCTCTTTAATATATATATATGTGTGTGTGTGTGTGTGTGTGTGTGTGTGTGTGTGTGTGTGTGTGTGTGTGTGTGTGTGTGTGTGTGTGTGTGTGTGTGTGTGTGTGTGTGTGTGTGTGTGTGTGTATATGTGTGTGTGTATATATATATATGTGTGTGTGTGTGTGTGTGTGTATATATATATATATATATATATATATATATATATATTATTATTATTATTATTAAATTTTAATTGAACCTAGAGAAAAATGTTTCTATTATCCATACAATCTCTGAAACAGATATTTTTATTTATGTCATATAACATTTATATGTTTATCATATGAGCCATATTAATCTGTTATAAAACTTTTACCAATATCAAATCTGGAAGAATTTTTTTTAATGATGAGTCATGATTTTACATAAACCTTAATAACTAGATTAATGATGTATAATTACTTAGTTATTAAATTTTCATTTCTGAAAGTGAACTTCTGTCTCATTTAGGTTGATACTCATGTTCATGCTGCCTCATGTATGAACCAAAAACATTTATTACGTTTTATTAAAAGAACAATGAAAAAGTGTGCCAATGAAACAGTATGCATATCTAATGGAACCCCATTAACTTTACAACAGGTAAGATATGATAAATTTGTTACATTATTGTGATTATCATTACTGTTTCCTAATATTGTTAACATACAAAAAGCAACTTATGAGCAATGATAATATGTGCCTTAGTGATATATTGTATTTTTGAAAAGATTGTGTTTATGATTTTATTCCTAATGATGACTGCATTTTTCTTGCAAATTTAATAATTCAAAACTAAATGCCTAATATTCTCTAACTTTTCTAAAAATTGCTTTGTTCTTTCTATCTATATTCACTAAAAGTTACATTTGCAAAGCATTTCATTATTGTTGTTAAACTAAGACTACTTTTTATGTACTATAAGATACATTTTATTAACTTAATTTTATCTTAAAATTAATATATATACTATAATATGTTTGTTTTTGGAAGTGATGTGCTTGTAACTAAGTGAGCTTAATATATCTGTAAAATAATACATTTTCTTTATTCTGGAGTGGCTGAAAACAACTACAACCATCACAGATTCCATGAATACTCAAGTAAGATATATTTTTATAGGACGATGCTTGTCACTTTTTTGTGTCTAACACAACTTACTCTCTTTGTGCGTGTGTGTGTATATATATATGTGTAAAAGAAATCATTAGAATGAATGAATTTAGATTATGTACCTTAATTCTCTGGGTGTTACAGGATTTTTAGGAAATGGCTGATTTTTATCTTTCAATGCATTGAATGGAATAATTTTATCTATGTATTAAAAATATTTCAGTGATCAAGAATTGAAAAGTGGTTTGTAATACTGATGGAAATTGTAAGTATCAATGTTATTAATGGGTCCTTGACTCCCAGAGGATTGAAGAAATTCATTCGTTAATTTATTTTCTTAATCCAACTAATACGGACAATTATTTCATTTTATAAATAAGTAAAAATAGTAATAATGTTGCTTCAATGAAAACAGATGTTTTTATGTATTCACAAGATATTTTATATGTAAGTACCTAATAAAATTAAAATTTTCTTAACACTGCAGCTTAAAACTTTAAAATGTTATGTGCTATTTTAATTAGATACTAACTACTTTTGTAGACATATTCTTTCTTTTAGCCTAAAAATATTCTTTGCCATTTTAATAATTAATTTAAATTGAAAATATGTCCTAAATAAGTATTAATTGATTGATGTTGTGTTTTCATAACCACTTTTTTCATTTTTATTCACAGTGCAGAAGTTATTAAATTGTGGATTTTTACCATGCTTGCATTAAATATCTTTTTATTTTGGTTATATTTAAAAAATAAATGCATGCAGCGTGTTTTGTCCCTTTTTCCTGTGCTCATATAACATTAGTTCGCTTATATACAGCAATTACTCTTGATTTTTTTATGTGCATTTAATATTATTATATTTTAGGTGAGCAATTATACCTGAAACTTATAATTTTCAGCCACTCTGGTACAGGTGGGTTCCTCAAAAATTCTAGCTCTGTGAAAAATTGGATTGGTAAATAGCTTCAGTGTGTGTAAGAATCTGCTTCAATTTCCATTGAATTATCTGGAACAGTTTTTATTTTAAATAATTATATTTTATCCATTAAGTTTTATTTTAATTAAAATAATTTAACATTCTAAAAATACAAACATATTTTTACTGCTGAAACATTTGTGTCTGCTATACATTTTTTTATTTAGAATGACATTTGATAACAGTGATTGAAATATTCTCAATCATTAGACAATAAACTTTTTCAAAACAAGAGTAACTTAAAAAATCGTTATATGGTTTGAATATTTAGTCTTTCTTTTTAATTTAAATTTATTAGGTTTTGCATTATAAATATTTTGAAATATCTGTTTTTAATTATATATATATATATATATATATATATATATAATACAAAAAATATCATTTGTGATAAATTTGTCATTTCAAACATTTTTATAAGAACATAAAGACTTATATTTACTTCATTTTCTAATTTCGCAGGTGTTCGAATCATTAAATCTAACAGCCTATGATTTAAGTGTTGATGTCTTAGATGTTCATGCTGTAAGTATTATTTTTTTAAAAATAGCTTTTTGTTTTTACAGTAATTTGTTGCTTAACAGTTAATAAATATATTTTATTTATGTTTCCTTTTGTTTCTATATAAAAATAATCTTACATATCTTTCAGCTTATTTTCTTATCTAAACTAGGAATTTAATAAAGTGGAAAAGTGGATTCATACAATATGTACTACTTTATTTATCTGTATGAATGCATTTTATTTTGCAAACGTTTTTTCCTTATACTTGATTTGTTAGTGAAAAAATGTATCGCTTTTGCATCTTTACTTCAACATGGGCATCAGCATCATTTATGAAGTTTTGATATTTCTGATAAAACACACAACCTTGTGTTATTTTTCAAAAGTCTATACAGCATCTCCAAGACTTCACTAATGTTTGGTAGCAATGTGTCAACAGAATTACAGGCATCTCTAATTTAGAATCATGTATCTAATGGAATCTATTGTGTATTAGAAAACATTCATATTATAGTGTGCCTTTTTTCTTATGTCCACAGCCATCTTCTACTTTTTTTTCTTTACTTTTTTTTTTTTTTTTTTTGTCAAACATGTTAACAATAATAGCTGTTGAAAATATTTGGAATGTCACTTTATTAACTTTTCAAAAATATTTTTCTCAACTTTGTTTTGTTATTTAGCTTCTGCTGAATCATTTAAACTAGCTACTTTTAAATTTTACCATTTTTGGCACTGTATAGTAGAGTAACAGCTGAAGTGTCAATTGTAAATTTTTTACTAAACATCTGTTGGTTACTTGTCTTCCAATAGTATATTTTCACAGATAATAGATTGTATTTATGTGCTGCTCAATAAGGGAAACCTGAAAAATTCCTGAGGGTCATCCCTAATAAAAAATCTATTGTTGAAAAATTCTTCTGTTTTTCAAGAATAGCAGATAGTAGAACTTTCTGCTCCAAGGAACTCAATATTTTTACTCAGATGCCTGAGACCTCATTTTATCTCTTGTATATGAAATAATGTTTTTAATACATCAATTAAATAGCATTGTTTTTACATGTCACTCGCCAGTTCTATTATTCTGATGAATACAATTTTAGTGTTAATTCTGATGCTTTTTTATTAATATTTAGTTGCTATGTTGGCAAAAGCACTTGTAATTCAAGTCAAAGTTTGTATTTATTTGTGTTGGAATATTCTATGAGTAAGTAATTTTTTTGTTTTTATATTTTACTAAGCAGAAATCACAGTTTATTTTATTGGCTCTAATTTCTTGCATTTATTTTATAAAATAGTCTTTTATAGTCATATTTTTAAAAATTGTTTACTTAATCTTTTAAATATACTTATTAAAAGAACCTTTTTTTTGTGCATGAGTTATAAATTGTATTAATAATTTAAGAAAGAGAATAATTATCATAGAGAGAATTATGTATTACTTTAAAATTATTAAAGAGAATAGTTTTCAATCTCATTTTATTTATATTGATATAAATTCAGTCAGGATATTTTGTGTAAAATTGAATTTAGTATGAGCTTTAGTTTTAAATCATATTTGTTAGAGATTCCTTATTTTATGATTATAAGTCTTCATAGTCTTCACAAATAATTTTTCAAGGAAATCAGATTCTATAAATTCACTATTCTTATTAAAAACTGATATCACATCTCAGATATTACAAATATGAAATATTAGTGTGTTGAACTTCCTGTTAATAATATTTCTGATTTATAGGATAGAAATACTTTCCATAGATTTGATAAATTCAATGCCAAGTATAATCCGATAGGAGAAAGCAGGTTGCGAGAAATTTTCTTAAAAACTGACAATTATGTTGAAGGAAAATATTTTGCTCATATTCTAAAGGTAAAAATATTTATAGATATATTATGGATCTTATATTCTTGTAGCTAAAATTAAAATGCATAAATTCAGCTTATATTTCAGTGAATTTTTAATGAAAATTTTTTATATGTGCAGTGTTTATCATAGCATTACTATTTATTTCTGTCTTTTCATGTATTACTTACATGTAAAAAGAAAAATATAAGTTTCCTATCCAATACAAATTCTATTCTAAAATTAATTTTAAAATAAAATTTAACTTAAAATTAGATTTGCTCTTTGTTTTTAAATATCTGTATATTTTATATTTAAGTACAATAATGAAACTTGTGAAAAATTTTCTAGATTGTTTAACTTTAATTAAAAACCTTCTTAAAAAATTAATAAAACACTTCCATAAGATTAAATTTTTGAAAAAAGTTATTTTCCTTGAATTTGATAAATATTCATCTTAAAGCTGAATAAAAACATTCTGTATTATTCATTAATAGTTTGTATTATGTTAGGTGTGTTAAAGAAAATTAAATCTTTCTTTGCAATTTATTACACATTTGTTGAAAAATGCTTTGAAAGGAACATATTTAACATAAGAGTGAACAAATTAACTACTTAACTTTTTTAAATCAAAATTTCAACATGCATTTTATAGATTAATCATTCATGTTTCTTTATTTTAAAATTAGTATTTTTGTAAAAAGATTATTTCTACCAACTTATTTTGCTTTTACTGTAAGTTATTATATTAAAAAGGATTTTGTTATTGCTAAAATTTTAAAGCTACCAGATTCAAATCTCATTTTAAAGTAGAAGAATTTAGATTCATTTGGAAACTTGTTCATTTAACTTCAATTTAGAAGATTTATTTTTCAATTTAATCAAGTTCTTGATTTTGTTAAATTTAAAATCTTTTATTTGAACAGAATTTAATCTTTATTTTTGAAACTGTTATAATTGTTCTCAAGCATATTTAATGTATTTATAAAATTTGAGATATTATCTTTTTTTTTCTCTCTTTTTTTGTAATAAAAGAATTTAAAAGGGAATTGAATTTTTTTAATTGTAATCAACTTATTTAAATTTTTTCTAATAAAAAGTACTGCATTTTAATTATAAAAATATATGAATATAAAAGCAAAGTTCATGACTGTGAAATAATTCTGTTAATGTGATAAGATGTTTTGTGTTGTTAAGTTATAAATTTATTAATATTCATTTAAAATTAGATGAAAAAAACTATTTCTCATTTTACTAACAAAACTATTTCTCATTATTAAATATATCAATGCTTTAATTTGACTATTTGGTTACTAGTTAATTTTCTTTTCATTTGATTTTTTAATCTATTATGAATATTTTATTTATTATGAGTTAACAATTACCTTTTATTGGTCATGTTTACAGGAAGTGATGAGTGATTTAGAAGAAAGTAAATACCAGAATGCAGAACTGCGCTTGTCTATATATGGTCGTAAAAGAGATGAATGGGATAAACTTGCTAAGTGGGCTGTTAAGCACAATGTGCATTCAAACAACAACCGATGGGTCATTCAAATTCCTAGACTATAGTAAGAATTAATTTATTATTTTTTATTATGTGAATTTGTAGGCAAAAATGTTTTAATGTATAAGATGATCAAAAGTCTTAGACATCAAAATTTATAAGTTATAATTACAAAATAGATTTTTGAGCAATAAAACAATATAACATTTTGTTATTAAAGGAAATTCACAATTATAGCACTGTAACATATTTCTTTATTAATTATTTTAACTGTCTAAATTATCTTAAGTACTTATATTTATCAATTACTTTTTAATTATCTGTGGAAATTCTCCAAAATATTCAGAATTTCAACTAGTTTGCTCCTTTTTCAGCAATTCTCTATATTATTCAGTGATTGATGACAGCCAAATGAGAACTAGAACTATTGATAAAGAGGAATATTAATTTTCAAAAAAAAAAATTACATGCATAGCTCACTTTGAAATGTATTGTCACATACTTCTTATTCCTTACAGAATTTTTTCTGAGATCTTAAATTAATGTCATAAGTTTAATATTAATTAATAATTATCCATGAAATAGAACTTCTTTATTTTGAGTAAAATAAAATCTGCTTTTGATAATATATATATATATATATATATATATATATATATATATATATATATATATATATAGACTTTATATAAAGTATTTATTTATTTTTTATTTATTTTTTATTTATTTTTATTTTTATTTATTTATTTATTTTTTTTTGCACTGTATTTTATAAAAACTGAAATATGACAATTGAGAATGATATCTTAGAAACAAATTTGAATTAATTTTGCTAATTTTTATATTATTAGTTTTGGTGTTTGATGTTATAAGTTTTCCTTGTGCATTTTGTTTATAAAATTTTATTCTGTTACCAGATTTTTTTAATGCAATAAAGTTAAAATGTTTAAAAAAGAAAAATGAAGCAAAATCGTAAAGAAAGAAAGCATTTATAAACTAAAATATTGACATAAACTCTTTCAAAAATAAAATTTCTAGAAAGATTATTTAACTAAAAAATTATTTTAATTGAATTTTGAGAGTAATCAGAAATATAGTTGAATAACATTTTTTTAGATTGCTAAAAAATATGATAATAATTAAAAAAAGAAAAACTTGTCCAATAAAAGTAATTTATTAAGCAGTTTTTTAATATATATATATTAATATTAAACTCTCAAAGTAAACTGCATATCATTGATACATTTTACCAGTGAATATATGTATGAAATATTAATTTATTCAGCATTACATCATGATGTTTGGAAACTTTCTGTATAAATAAAGACTATAGATTGTGTCATAAAATTGAATTATATGTACTCAAATAAAAGTATTAACTTTAATACCTGTAGCTCATTGCAACACAGATTCTTACAATGAGTTTTCATGGTCTAAGTAGACACAATGGTCTAAATAGTCATAACTTCAAATAAATGTGAAAATTTATTTTGTTTAGTTTTAATTCAATAATAAAACTGCAAAAATGGTTGTACAAAACAATACCACTATATTTTGACTTCATATTTTGTTTAACAAACTTAAAAACATAATTATTCAAAGATATTGGTAAGGAAAAACAATATATTATAGTAGCTTTACATAAAAATATTTCAATTCGAAAACACTCTTCTCTCTAATATATAGAAAATGTTATGGACAGTTTATTCACAACTGCATCAAAAGAATTTTCAGTGCAACTTTGCTGCTTTGAATTCAGACAGTTAAATGATTGGTCAATATTCTGCATTGAATCATGGTCATTGGAAAGTAACATTTTCATATTTAAGATTAATTTTTGTAAAATAAAATTCCAATCCCAAGTCATGTCTGATAAAATATAAAAAAATATTTCAGAAATTTACTTGAGAAATAAAGATATAAATCTTTCAAAAATCAAAAAGCTGTTTTGTCTAATAAATCATTTTCTCAATTTAAAGTAAACAACTGTTCACAGTTTTAGGAAAGCAGATATGTGAATTGTTGATGTTGCAAATCATGTGTACCTGGAAAATATATACTTCATCTGCAGGCACAAAAAATTTAAAAAAGGACTTAATATTTGGATTGAATTAAAATATTCCATTAAATGTCTATTTCATCTAGAAGAAAGTATTTTAAATTTACGAACACTTTAAAATACATTTAGAATTTTGAGACATCCCAGATTTTGTATCAATTTAAATACTGTCTGATAAATTAAAGTATAATTAATTTTTGAAACAAATTCAAGTGGAAATACTGCATTGTTGAATCATAAAGCAGTAGTGACTTGACTAGCGAAAATTGTAGAAGAGAAAAATATGCTCTTCATCAAGGATTCATTGCCAAAATAAGTACGTTTTGGTGGTGAAAAAATGTGCTGTGGAACCTTATCCAGATTTTAGGTGTTTAAAGACTGCATGACTCTATTTTTGGGCAATAATAGCCACTTCCATTCATTATGAGATAATGAAATAATTATACAAAACTTTTGTTATTTTATAGATCTTTAAATCCCTGCTTACTCAAATAAACACTATAAATTCCATATTATTACACTGAAAAGCAATTCCAAATGCTTAAATAAATGGAAATTTATTTAAAGATTGTCTATTAAATTATTTTGCATTAAAAGTAATAAATTATTTAAAACAGGAAAAATTTTGAGTCTAAGATGTTATCACTATTATATGGGGCTCAATGTCATTTATAAAATGTCCATTATCAAAATAGTGTGTCTGCTCCCAAATACAAATTTATATCAACAGTCATTGTATTAAAATATTTATACTTGCAAAATTATTTACTTAACAAGTACATACAAGTGTATTTTAAATATAATAATTTGAGATCAATTTATTTTGGGAGCTTGTGAGCAAGTTTCAATTAAGCAGGATTGCATCAGTTGTGTATATTTGTCACTGAAAACAAAAGTATCAACATTAAATGTATGTTGGAAAAAGATATGGTCATTTTTAGTTGAAATTGAAAACATGCTTATTCTTCAGAATAAATAAACTGAAAACTTTCTAAATAGATTAAAAATATGGAAGGTGTAATTAATTGTCCTCAAAACTTATTATTGGAAGAATTGTACAGGAAATTTGATGGAAATGGTTTTATAGTTAAATATCAAACACTGAAAAACATTAATTGTTAAGTGCTTTTTTTACAACATTGTATTTTTTAAACTTTTAATAAAATTAAAAATGTAGCATTAAAAATACTTGAAGGATGCCAAATTTTACCTGAAAAATGACATTATTCTTGAACACTTGATCCTTCCAATGAAAAAAATTTCAAAAGGAGGCTACAAAATTGTTTTGCCATTGTAAACTTTACAAAATGTACAGTATGTGTGTAAAAACCACAAACTAAAATTACTGATTATTTAAGAAGGATAAAAAGCACAAAAATTCAAACAAACGGGTAAAAGTGAAAGATTATTCAATTAAAAAAATGGTTTTATTTTACTTTTTTAATTTCACATTAAATAAAAATATTGTTTTCATTTTACTGTTTCAAAAAGCAATTTTTATGATAATTATTTATGTCCTTATATTTTATTTAATGTTTTTTTTTTAAATTTGATCATACAAGTTGCTTCTATAGAATAAAAGAAATGTTCATATTACATGACTTGCCTATCATTTTCTAGAAACACATCAATCTTGTATTAAAAAATCCCTATATGTAAAATTTTGTATACTTTAAGCAAATATACAATGATAAATTTATGTGTGTTAATGTAGTTATCAGAAATAATTTTTATAAAGACATTAGGTAGAGAATGTGTAACTTTAATGATATTATAAATTGCTAACTTTAATATGTTTTTAGTGATATTTTCAAGTCCAACAAATTGGTGAATAATTTTCAAGAGATATTGGAAAATATATTTATGCCTCTTTTTGAAGCTACTAATAATCCCAAAAGCCATCCAGAATTGTATATGTTCCTCAAATATGTAAGTATTAAGATTTACAAGATTTTTAAATTCTAATAATATATTTTTAGTCTTCCTAATTAAATAAAGAAAATAGTAGTACCAAATTTTCCTAAATCTGTAGATAATATGATAAAAGAGTTCATTCTACATATTATATTCTGCCACAGATAATCTGATAAAAAATATTCTCTCCCAGAAAGGTTTTCAAATCAGTTTTATCCACTTATGTTCAAGAAATAATTAGGTTCCTCAAAAGATGTTACTATTAGCTATCATCATTTTACATTTTGTCTTAACCTGAGCTGTTTAGATTTGAAAAGATTCAAGTTCATACATAATCATGTGGAATCAAAATTGTACAAGTTTCATAGTTAAAATTTTTTAATGGCTTTCCTAAAGAATATTCATTCTTTTATCAAGTTCTTAATAAAATAAAAGTTAAAATTATACTTAATTTCACTGTTGTTTTAGAGCCTGGAAAGTTATTTTGTTCTGTTATTTAGACTTACATATTGCAGGTAATGTAATTTAATATATTTTAGGTAACAGGATTTGATTCTGTAGATGATGAATCTAAGCCGGAAAATCCAATGTTTGATAAAGATGTTACTCTTCCTTCTGCTTGGAATGAAGAAGAAAATCCTGCTTATAATTATTATCTTTACTATATGTATGCCAATATGTGTGTCCTTAATTGCTTAAGAAAGTAAGCCATTTCTCATTTGATTTTTTTAAATTAGGAAAATATTTTTCTTTTTTTTAATAAAAGCATTTGAATTATAAATACTAATTTTAAAAATCATGTGTTCAAGTTATGGAATACAGCATTTAGATTACAAAAATATAATGTTAATATTTAGTCTACAATAGTACTATTTCAATTTACTAAATGTCACAAAATTTTCAAGAAATGGTTTTTAAAAATTTTTGGCATTTTTGAATCTCCAAAAAATTAGACAGTAAACTTATTTCTATGAGATTTTACAAAGCTTTCAAATTATCCAAATATAAAAGTAGAACTTTTAAAGTGACCGTGTAAGTTTTAGGCCATCAAGGTATTCATGTATTTCTGTGCACTGTATTGTTGAATATAAATGATATTTCAATTTTTAAATAATTGCAGTGACAAAATGTGTTTGAAATTATCTTAAAAAGTGTTGAATACTTCACTTAAATTAGTGATTAATTTTTTTGACACAAACATTTTTCAATTTATTTCATGATATACATTTTGTTATAAATATAATGTTGGGTATTTTTTTCTGCTATAATTTGTACTGTATGTTAAACAATTTTTATTTATCACATCCATTTATGCTAGATGTATAATTCTTGTCAAATAGACTGATTAGAAATATGGTAATTCTTGTGAAAATTTTTAAATAATGTCTAAATAACATAAGACGTGTGTGCATTCATGACATTAAATTTTAATCACAGGTTCCTTATTAGAATTATAAAATAGTTTTTAATTTGTTAAATTTTTAAGTTTAGTTCTATTTCTTATATTAAAGATCTATAAAATAACAAAAGCTAAAATATTTAATGTGATAAATATTAGATTTTTATGCATTTCAAAATCACTTAAGCAAGGAATTTATATTAAATTTAATCATTTTCAAAGTAATGAACAAATGAATTTGACTCATAATATCTAAAGAATATAAAGTATTTAAAATTAGAAAAATTTTAAATGTTTATCAGTAAAATTTTTTGCAATCATATCTTACTACCATTTCTAGGGAACGAAAAATGAATACATTTGTTTTGAGACCACATTGTGGAGAAGCAGGACCTGTTCAACATTTAGTTGGAGGTTTTCTATTGAGTGAAAATATATCTCATGGACTCTTACTTCGAAAGGTATACTTTGCTGTTTTGCATATGATATGTAAATGGTAAAAGTTTTTAACTTTTCACTATTTGAAAATGCTGTTTTATTTAGTTCAATACAAGTATTTTATGAAAAGATTGGTGTTGATAGATGTTAAATATAAAGTCAAAATATGCCAAATTTCACTTATGAGACTTATGTGCACTTTTATTAAGTAAATTTATTTGATCTTTATTAATATTTAATAAATAAATGCAAACAAAATAAAGAGCTTTCATCTGTATTTAAAAATATACATTATTATTGACGTGATTTAATATTACTCATTTCCTTATTAAACATAAAAGTAAGCAAAAGTAAGAGTGTTTAAGTAAGAACATGTGAAAAAATTTTTAAATAAAAACCAGATTAGTAAAAATGCATCAATTTTTTGTTAAATATATGTTTAAAGTTGTGAAAAAAGATGTAAACTATGTACATTTTTAAGAAATTAATCACTTTTAAGCTTAAAAATAATAAAAGAATAAAAAACAGCGATCCTATCATTTATCTTTAAATAAAATTTATACAAAAATAAAAAAATGGAACTTTTTTTATAATTTTCTGATAAATTATGAATCAGTAAGAAAACAGATGTGACAAATTTATTTTTTAGTAGGAAAGGCAAAAGATAAATATTTTACTTTCTTAAAAATTATAAGATTCTCTTGTGTAGCAAAAAAATTTCTCAATACAATTTTTATGAACAATTTTTATTATTTTTATTTTCATATTTTATATTACTTTAAAACTTAAAAGGTATGAGTTAGATTACCTTATTTTTAATAAAAGCAAAGTTTTATCCAATTTATTTATTCCAATATTTAAAAATCCACCTCAAGAATACAGAATACATAACATGTAAGAAGTATTTTTTTCTTTTGTTATCTTAGATGTTTTTTTAAAAATAATAGTTGTGAGCTGAGAGTCGAATGGTTAACATTCTAAACTTCAGTTTAACAGTTTATATTTTTAAATAACATGTTGAACTTGCATATGTAAGTTGTTTGAGAATCTATTTTGAACTGTAGAACCGAATATAATTAATCCTCATGTACAAAAAATAGTTGAGCGGCAAACAGACCAACAAACAAATCTTTAAAGGTAAAAATTATTGACCAAATTATTATGAAATATGCTTGCAATTATATCAAATTTTTTACTTGTAAAAAATATTTTTCCCAAAATTAAATTTACTTAAGATATTTAAAAAACATGGATCACAGATAAGTAATAAAAATATAAATTTAGAAGCTAAAAATACTTATTAAAATACAGAAAATTTTGTGTGCTATGTTATTGAATAAAAAGTTTTCAAAAATTGAAATATATCACAAATTTTCAAAAATATTCTCGAAATGTAGTTAGTTTTATCACAACTTATGTTATATTAATTATTGTGGAACTTTTATAATTTGATGAGTTTCATTTTTTCTTTAGTTTAAATTTATGTAAAACAACATTAAATTTTAATTCCTATAAATATTGTCATGTTACCTATTTTAATAAAGCAAATATGCTGTCTACATGTAATACATTAATTTCCTTAACCAATTGTTTTAAAGCTATATCTTTTAATGAATTTCCAATTTAATTTAAATTTTATCAATAAATATATTATTTCATAATTATAAACTCAATGTAAACATCTCAATCCCTGTTTATAAAATTACCTAAAACATCCTGTATTGATTTTCTTTTAATTCATAAAATACATTGATAGGACAGTACATTTATGTGTGTATTAAAATGGTTTTATGTAGTATTATAAAAGTGTATCAAAATACAACAATGTTAAAGTAAATTTTTTGTCATGAAACACATTCAATTTAGAGTTAAGAATTAAAAAGTAATTTTTAATGGTTATTTTTATACATAAAAGTTAATTATGTTTTAACTGTTTTTAAAAAACTGAATGAGGAATTGTGTATTTGTTAATTAATAATTATATTTTAACTGTTTTTAAAAAACTGAATGAGGAATTGTGTATTTGTTAATTAATATGTGATATGTATTTTTAAAAAGATTTTAAAATTTGTTAATCTGAATCATTCTAATCATACCAAAGTAAAAATTTTAAAAGCAGTATTATCAATAAAATATTAATGTTTTTTTATTTTTAGGTTCCTGTCCTCCAATATTTATACTATTTATCACAAATAGGTATTGCCATGTCTCCTTTGAGTAACAATTCATTGTTTCTCAATTATCACCGTAATCCTTTGCCTGAATATCTTAGTAGAGGGTTGTGCATTTCGTTATCCACTGATGACCCTTTGCAGTTTCACTTTACAAAAGTGAGAATATTGAACAATTTGTCATTATTTTTTAAGTAAAAAAGTGTCAAGTATTTAACATATTACTTAATAAATTTTCTTTTTCTAAATTTTTATCAAATATGTTTTTTATATAATTATTTTTACTGTCTTTCAATTCTGTAGTAAAGGTTATAATCATAAATGCAATTTATTATATTAAAATATGTATCAGTTATAATTTTTAAAATTATCGCTAGTCATGCAAAAGTTAAAATTGTTCTCTCATAATACAAAAGTTATGGTTTAAGTGATTCTAAACATCTTAAATTTAAGTACTCAGCATTTTCATTCATCAAATTTAAGTTTTCTTTTAGTTATTTAAAAACTTTTATTTGATTTTAAACAATTTATTATATTTGAAAATAAAATAATTTTAACTTGGTGTATAATGTTTTGTAATCAATATTAGAAATATATAAAAAAGTGATTTTAAACCAATTTCTTTATAATTATACTAAAACTAATATATAATATCCAAGAACCAAGCATAATAATATAAGATAGTATGTTACATTGAAAGAATTTTGAGGAATTTCTATGGTTAATTTCCACAGGTTGTATCTCATAATTTTATTTCAAATATATTTCATTAAAATATTTAGACTTTTTTAAATTTCAAAATTCTATATTTTAGGAACCATTGATGGAAGAGTATAGTATTGCTGCACAAGTATGGAAACTAAGTAGCTGTGATATGTGTGAGTTAGCTAGAAATAGTGTCCTAATGAGTGGTTTTCCTTTATCGGTAAATTTTCCATTGTATTTGTATATCCTTATACTTTATTGCATTAAATTGAGTTGTTATGTCATTAGATTTATATTCGTTGTTTATAATATTCTGAGATAATTGAAAAAAAAATGTTATTTATTTGATTGATTGTAAAACTTTTGCTTCTCTTTTTCTGAAGTTGGATTGAAAATATGGTTTAAGTAATTAAATAGGTTGGCAAAAACATTTGTTGTATTCTTAGGTATAAAAACTCATAGAACTGTAAAAACTATGAATTAACCTGTTGGTATTCCATACATTCAATTATAATGCTAAGTTACTATAATAGGAAAATTTTTTCAGTTTCAAACAAAATAAATTATAACTACAGCAACATTTATTGCCCAAACTAAGAAAGCAAATTACTTGCAAAACAGTGTCTTAAGTGTTAAGCATTAAATAACATATTAGTTTTAATTAAAATAAACCAAAATGCTATTTATTTAAAAGCACAAATGTTTTATTTCTTAGATAGTTCATATAATTTAGTATTTAAATATATTCCATCTGTATTAGAATAATAATTGTAACAAAACATAAATAGAAATAAGAACAAAGTAAATGAATTTTTTAAAAAAATATATTTCAAATGTGTATTACAAACATTTTAAAAAAGATCAGTATTGTAAAAATCTTATTACAATACTATATATAAACAAGTCTAAAAGGTTCATTAAAAATAACAAATATAATATTCCCATTGGATGATTTCTAATATTAAAATCTTAATGGAAATATATTTTAGTAAAAATTATCTAATCATTTGCTCTTAAAGCATTTTAAATTGTGTCAACTAAGCAGTTGTTTCAGTTTATGATGAATGTTAACCAATATTTGAATTGTTAGAGTATAAAATATCAATATTACCCTCATTACATGAACAGCAGAAATAGGAAAAAAATTAATTCATCTTTTCTTTTTTAGCTACTATCATAAAAATATTAAAGCTTTTTTTCTCAATGTAGAATTGAAATGTATGAATAATTAAAAATATATGAAGTTCATTATTCTTACTAGAATATTTAGGATAATTCTATATTATCAGAAATTATATATTCCATATTCATCTTGTATGTTAAATTGACTTAAAACGGTATAAAATTACTATCGGCAGAGTTATCAAATTAATGAAAGGAAAATATGGAGACCTTAATATTCAATTAAAGTCTGGTGTATTGCATGACTGTAACATATTTTAATTATAATTTAATTTGCTCTGTGAAATATCGAATGAATTGTAATGTATGAAAATGAATTTGTGACATTTTTATGAATATGAATTTGTAAAACAGCCTGCTTAAAATTAAAGTATTATTCATCAAATTAATTTTTTTATCATAACCGTAAACTAAAAATTAAAAGCGTACAATGCTAAATCACACAAAAAATTTAATTTTGAGAATATGACTAATTTGGATTTTCCTTAAATTTAGTATACATGCTGCAAAAATTTCAATCACTTGCTTAAGTTTAGTTGTAGAATTATACATTACCAATAAAATTTTACAAGGCTACAAAAATATAAATATGAATTATTTTTTAATGATAGTTATGATTACGAGACTTTTATTAATTAAGTATTAATTACTTGCAGAAATCGATTGTATATATACAAAATAAAAATGCTACAGTTTTTAAGAAAAAAATATAAAAGTACAATGCCTTGAAATTAAGATTTAATTCAAACTTTTGTAACTTTTGATAAGATAGCATTATTTACAACAAAAATTAATAAACAATATTATGGTTTGTCTCTTTTCCTTCAGTCTTGTTTTTAAAAATTCTTTGGATAAAATACATGACTTTGGCCATTTTGATTGCCATTTCTCTCAAAAAGAAGTAAAAAAATTGACTTAAATTTTCTGAAATTAAATTGTATGTGCATCAGCTAATCATTAAAGAAATTTTTTGTTTGTTATTTCTTGAATAAACAGAAATTCCCTTCTAGCAGTTTAAAATAATTTGATTTTTTTTATACTAATAAAAAGAAAAGCTAGATCAAATGGGTTGTATTGCATTTATGTGTTTCTAATAAAGGAATATAAATGTAGTTTCATTTTTCTCGTTAAATACAGGCATTTTGACATTTAAATTGCACAATACTTATTTAAACATCAGATGACTGAATCAAAAATTTATTCAAATTGCAATTTTATTTATATGTCATAATTGCAAGTTTCATAAATGAACAATCAGCACATATTTTTTAATTTTAACCATATAATTATATCCAGATTTTGTCTCCTTACATGGGTGACACTAAAAAATGAAGCATATATATATATTGACCACATAGACATTGTATGCAATTCCATTTCATGTTGCATTTGAAAAATTTCTGCATTCTTTGATGGACAACTAGGAAAATTATGAAGTTACATTTTTACAGTGGATAATCACAGATTGTTCAACACTCATTTTATCTATTCCTGCCTTCAAAACAGTTTTAGCAAAAATGGAAATCTCAGTAAAATATCATATCCCAAAACCCCGACAAAATATTTTAATAAGGAAATTATTCACTAGAATATTTTAATAAAAAAATTTTCAATAGAATATTTAGATAAGAAATATGTACACTTCATTTGCTTAATCAAAACCGAAACCTATTAAAGACATTTTATTTATAGAGTTGGCAGAAAATTTTCAGATTTGTTTTTGCATAATGCAATACATATATATCATTCAAAGAATACACAAGCCTCATCTTATTTAGGTTTGTATGTGGCTTTCAAGTATAAGAACTGGTCACTGAAAAATGTGTAGAGGAAACTGTTATTTGTAACAATAATTTATATATATACATGGTTCCTATACCGGGCAAACATAAATGCTGAATTATATGCAAGTATTACTTTTTTTATTGGTGCCCTCAACAGCAATTGTGCAGGATATCTAATGATATTGGAGAAAAAAGGAATAACTTCTGCATATAGTATAGCATATAGTAGGCAATAATGCATATAGTAGGCAATGAAAGCAAAGACTAATTGCTTCATAACTTTACAGCCACACAATATTTATAGTATTTACATTGTATTATGCCTATTAAATTCTTCTGTATGCCGCTCACCATGTCTAGTAGTTAGAGTGCCTGACTGCGGATAAGAAGGTCCTGGGTTCAAATCCCAGTTTGAGTGTGCATGTACTTTCTCTGTCTATCCTGTCTTTGTCCTTCCTATATATGAATGGTTGCCTACCCTATAAACGGGCTCCTATGGCATATGTGTACTGCTTATTACTGTATGTTTTTTAATTATTTTCTTTAGAAATGTCTTATTATGTAATAGTGAAATCACATATTTAAAGTTTTTCCATCTTTAATAGCACACTGAACTTTCATCACTTTTGCCTATAATAATGTAGTCTATTCTAATTATATCGAAAGCACAATTTTCAGATGTGCCTAAAACTCCAGTATTGTGTCTCACCATCTGTTTTAATATAATTATAATGCTTTTTTATGGTATTTTCATAACCTCAACAAACTTTAAGGAAATTTATATCCATAAATAAGTTTGGCTTATCATTGAAAATTTACATCTCATCTTACATTTATTAGATCAGCATGTGTACCAAATTTAAAGAAAATCTGAATTATTTGTTAATTTCACATTAAGTGATTTGACATGAAATCATTCATTTAGTTTTTTGTAAATTATATCAGATGTCAAAATATTAATATTTTTAATAAAAACACTTTAATCATTAATTACTTTTTACATGTTTCTAAAAATTTTAATTAAAAAAAAATTGTAATAAATTATCCTACCTCAGTACTATACATTTTTAGAGTTTTATAATCTTTATTATAAAATTGTTTAACATTTTAATTTAATAATTCATTCAAAAGGGATTTTTGAATTTCCTCAGGTCAAAAAACATTGGCTTGGAAACAACTGTATGAAAGAAGGCATTGCTGGCAACGATATCACTCGCACTAATGTCCCAGACATTAGAGTGGCTTATCGATCAGAAACATTACTAGAGGAATTATCTACCATATTCAGTGCTTTGAATGCTGAATCTGCTAGTGGAGAACCTTCTGCTATTGCCACTCCTATGAAATAAATCTTTCTCATTTTACAGAGAAGAAAGCTAAGAAAAGATGTTTATTTCTTTTATATTATTAGACCTTATGTCTGCAGATGCTTTAAGTTTTGACTTCATTAATACTTAATTTCTAAAGTATTGGAATATATAATTTATGTAAACATTTTGATAAATTTAAAGATATGGGCTGCTGTTAATTGTTTAAAAATAATGAAAATTTTTTCAACATATTTATTAAACAAAATAAAAATTATTCTTGTATTTAATTTTAAGTAATGTTAATTCCTACAATTGTGAATGACAAATTTTAGTTTTAAAATATTCCATGGAATGTAAATGTTAAAATAATCATAATATTCAGCTGGATTATGTACGCATATATTTTTGTTTATAGAATGATTTTTGACGTAAACACACAAGGAACTGCTGTCAGTCATTTTAATTAGAGAAGTTTTCCTTAAAACTTATTTTAGAATTACATTGAGAGAGAATTATAAGAATATAATGAATTCTTACAAATGACAGTATATAATTTATTGAATCTGGAGGTACCGGTGACTAGTATATTAATTTGTATATTTTAATTTTGTTCTTCATAGATTTTATTTTTGAAATGAAGGGTGTTAAATAATTTAGATACTTCAATTTATTCAATTATGTTTAATATAACAGTGACTGTAAAAAAATTTTTTAATAAAAAGTCGACTGATCTTGTTTATTACAATGTTATCCTTTCTAATTTAGATGCAAAATATCAGTTTTAGATCAAAATTTGTATAATCATTATTGATGTCTCATTAAATGAGATATTATTTTACTTAAGACAAAGAATATTCAATCCTTAAGATAAATTTATTATATACAATTGTGATATCTATGCATACAGCCTAACGATTGATAATCTAAATATTTAAAAAGTATATAATATTTTGATAACCAAAGATAATTTGCATTTATTTTTAGTTATAAGGTTCCTTGCATAAATGTATACTATTTGTTGTTTGGAATGTTAATTATAAATATTTATACACTTGGTATGTCTTCTATAAATTCTAGTTCATGGTATAAATGTTATTAATTGTGCTTTTATATTGTATTTTTATTTAGTTTATTACTCAGCACTATTTTTTATTCATTTTATATTATTTTTTATACCTTATGATCTCGTTAAAATATTTTAAAGTGAGCTTTATGGTATAAATGATCAAAATGAGACATATTTTATTAGAGCTATAGTGTATTAGGTATTTAAAAACTTTGTATGAAATGAAAAGTAATTTCCAGAATAAATAATTATGTGTATAAATTAATTCATCAAAATAAAATATTGAAATTAGAATGTTATGATAATTTTTGTATTGAAAAATAAAATGAAATTGTTGAAAATGATTATAGTTTGACTGAATTCATTCGATAACATTTAAAATGTACTATTCAAGAGATTACAAAAATATAGATTAATATTCCTAAAATAAAAATTTGTTAAATTTCTAATAATTATTCCATTCTTCAATTTGAACATTCCATGTACAATTTATCATAATTGTGACCAGTTTTTTTTTTTTTTTTTATTTTTTATTTCAAAAGGTAAATTTAAAAGAATAAAAAATTTGTGTTTCTCTAAAAAAAAACTGTTTTCAAATTAATCATTAACTGTTGAGATAAATCTATAAGAATGAGTTTTAAAAATGACAACACACGTTGAGAAAAGTCTACACATCAAGCTGAACATTGGAGGAGATAAATTAGCATAACAGGAATAAACTGTCAAAACAGAACAAAAAGCAGTTCTGATCAATTGTAATCATGTAAGGTAGAGCATTTGCATGCATGAATTTGACATATCAAGTAATGTCGGAATGGCCTAAAATAGGATGGTGATGTTATCTAATTTCTGTAAAAAGTATTGAACTTTAATCAGCAACATGAGTTTGTTGCTGTGATATATCTAACAGATAATACAGTAGAGAACTTCCCCCAAGATTAAATCAATGGAAAGTTGGATGGGGGTCAAATGTAATTGCTGAATATAAAGCAATTTCGTTCTCAACAAATTATACCAACTTACTCTACAATTACATTGCCATAGACCTTGCCATTTTTTTTTTCTTTTTTAAAAGATGGAAACAATTGCCCAATAAGAGTATTGCAATATAAGTCTGTGCAACTACCATAAGAGATGAGACAAGTCAAGTCTACGTATTAAGATTTATGCTTGTAAAGTTTTGCAAAATGGAAAGCTTATTTAAGAGAATAAAATTAGCTGATTTATTTTGTAATTTATAAAAAAATGCAGAAAGGATTAACAAAATACCAACCATCATGGTTTTCTAAAGAATTAAAAGGTGCTCTAGTTATATAAATTTTATGCTACTTTAATATATTCTACATTTATTATATTTTAAGTTTAAAACACTGATATTAATTTTAAAAAAACAGACATCTAAAATATATCTCAAAAATTAAATAATCTTAGTACTTCTAATGTTACTTTTTAAAAGTAATATAAAAATTGAGAATAAATATTCAATGAAAATTATGATAGTTTAACTAATTTACATTTAGGTTTTAAAAAATAATTAGGTAACTTATTTCTATATATTTAGTAAAATTATTGTATTTATGACTCTAAAATCTTATAAGAATAACATATATATAACTTTAGATTATAAATACAAACTGCTGTAATTTGATTCCCAAAAATAAAGAAAATATTGTTTGAAAAATTTAACTTTATATGTATCAAAATAAACATGAGGCTTGTGTTTCAAGGAGAAACAAATTTTTCCGAAAGAAAGGTTATTTTCCTTGGCATATTTCTAATACTCTTTAATTTTTTAAAGCTGTGCTTGTAATTTTAGAATGAACTGGTAAACAATGAAGTAAATAAAACCGTTTAGGAAGTAAAATATTTGCATAAATCACACATTCTTTTTAAGTGAGTAATCATTGGGAAATATTAAAGAATTTTCATTTTAAAAGTATTTTGTAAGAAATAAATACTTTAATGTTTCCATTTTTTTCCCCTATAAAACTTGTTTAAATGTAGCACATCTGTACTACATCCAAATGTATTTTTTTTTAAAATATGAACTTATATTTTTACTAAAGAAAAATTCTCAAAATAAATTCCTTTAAATAACAAAACGTCCAGCTATAAAAATAACCTAGAAATATTTGAAAAAATTTAATTAACTCAAAAGATTTCATTATGTGAATAATAGAATTTTAATAAATCAATTAAATTGCTGCATTTAAATAAACAAAAATTTGTAATACAAGATGTTATACTGAACATTCTTGCCTTCAAAAACATCAGAAATAAAAGTTTTTTTTTTTTAATTTGAATATATATAATTGTTTTATCTAAAATTTATAATTATTGTATCTAAAATTGTCTTAAAAATTTTTTCCAGAATGAATATATATGAAAAAATTATTGTAATGATAAAATATGCTTCTCAGAAATAAAATATTTAAGTTGATTGTGAAATATATTGCAAATATATCTTTAAAATTATTCAAACAAGAATATATCTTTAAAATTATTCATACAAGAAGTTAAAGTACTTTAAAAATAATCATAAATAAAAAATGATTAATATTAAATAAATGGGGTTCATAGATTCAAATTCTACTGAACCGATATCAATGAAACTTGAAATGTATGGTTATGTAGATCATATACTCAAGGTCAATCATGCAATGAAGGTACTATATTGTAAAAAATAAATGCAAAGTGGCACTTCATAGAATTGCAGCAATGGAAGCGATATATATGATTTGAAAAAAATCACTTGCCAGTAATGAATAAGCTGCTGAACAAGAAGGAATGTGTACTGATAGGAAAAATCTCATCAAAATGAGAGAAATGATCCACCACTATTTCATGCATATTAACGAATAAAAAATGTAAGAACAGGCATTTGTTTATAAAAGCAGTTAAAATCGATAAACAAAAATTTTAAATGATTAGTTTTTTGGAATTGGAAGAAGAAAATGCTGTGCAAAATAGTTAACAATTATAGAAGAAGTTGCAGAATCTGATATTCCTTCAAATTCTACAATAAGTGATTGCCCAGTAGCATGAGTCCTGGATATTCTGTGGGCAATAATATGCACAATTTTATAGCCATCTCATAATCTTATGGGAAAACGTCTACATTTAGATTTATCTATAATACATATAGGTCCATCTAAACATTTAGATGAATCTATAACATGCATTTAGATGGATCATTCATAAATAAAACAATATATACTAGGTAAAACTACAATGTATGAAGTTCCACCAATCAAAATAATCTGAATTTAACCATATCAAAGAGTGGTGTGGATTCCCTTTAAATTTCATTTTAGGCGCATTCTTTTAAGCTCCATTCACATTAAGGAAAATGCATACTAAATAGATCAATAGTCAAAAGAGTCGGATACAGCAGACTCCTAGAATATGTTATCAGAGAAGCTTTTTTACTACCTTAGTAACAAAATACAAGATGGAGCAGCTGCTCATATAATAAGATGTGTAAGGAACAAGATTAAAGCAAATTTTCTAAATAAATGTGTTAATTGTTTCTTGGCCTTTTAGCTTAAATCTAAGTGTAAATGAACATATTATTGTATACACTTTTCTTTTTGCCTGCCTGGGGAGATCACTAAACTTAAACTCATTCAAAATTTTTGGCTAACACAAGCAATCTGCAGTACTTTTTTTATTGAGATATTGTGCAAGGCTGATGATAATGTGGTGATACATTTTCAGCATAGTGAAGTGTGTACATAAATATCGGGCATCAAATTATTTGTTGAACTTTAAATCTTTGTACAACATTACTTCAGGGCAAAATTTCAAAATATTTTCTTTCAACAGAAAAATTGGATTTTCATAACATTAAGTTTTATATAAATCTGTTCTGTAGAATTGTAGCTAAAAGCCTATAAGTAATATCAATTTAACCACTCTAGTAAGAACTATACTACAATCTATTTATTTTTTCACTCTATTATTAGTTATTCTGCCTTTCTCTCTGTTTGTATTAATATTTTTTACAGACACGATCTTTGCTAAGCTTTCTGATATTTTTGACAGTAAACATTATAATTTTTAAGAAAAGACTTTGAAAACATCAAGCAGCTGTGTTCAGCATACTCGTGATCATATTTAGTTCTCCCCATGGACATAATACCAACCAACCAAAAGAGTTTACACATATTACCTAAATGAAAACTAATGAAAATCAAAATTTTTGCTTAAACAAAAACAAATTTTCCAAATTTCAAACAGAAATATTTCCTTAGAATTATGAATGAAAAACATATAAGTATACATTTTATAAAAGTACTAAAAAATAAATAATGTAAATTTTCTAGAAAACTCTTTCATAACAAATTAACTTACATATTTATATTTTTCAATCAAAATGAATTAATACACATTATCCACCTTTTTTAAATTTTTGATTGTTATTCTATCATTTTATGAATAATTATATTTTTATGCACAAATATTTGGATAAAAATTTCATAAGAAATAAGGATATCAATCAAAGCAAATAAGTAAGAATTATGAAATAAAATTTCTATCTTAAATTCCTAATTTTAATGAAATTTTTTTGCACTAAGTTTTACAGAAAGTAACTTTCTTATAAACTTAAATAATTTTATTAATACAACCATAATTTTTTTTACAGAAATAAAAATTTTAATAGTATAAAGACTGAAGAAATCCAATAACATCTATCTGTAAAAAGAGCAATTGTTTACATTTAAGAATGCTATATGAAATGAACTATGCAAATCAATATGTAAAAAAATATTTAGCATCTTTGCTACAAATTTATCAACAACAAATCTTGGTCAAGCCATTTCAATTTGCTGTGTCATTATTTTTCCCTCAAAAAAATATTTTCACATCATTTACAGAATTTGACAGTTCATAAATATGAGAGAAATAATTTGCAGCTAAAGACATTCAGACAGCATGCAACTTCATCCATTTCTCAAAAATCCGTAGAGGATATCTATAAAAAATTTCATCCTTAGTTTATTAAAAGTAGACAAGATAAATCAACATATGATAATTAGTATAACATACTCATATCAAAACAATTTTCTAAAATCATTTTTGCATCTCGGATTACACATTATACAAATTACATGTTACATTTTATGCTCAGTAAAAACATGATTAAACAGGCAACACTACTCTTTAAAAATATATAGTAATTCAAATTTGATGCTTATAAGATAAAGGAACAAATCTTTTCTTTTGAATATAAACATCTTAAAGAATATGGGAAAAAAATAATTTTTATAAATACATATTAATAAACTCAAAGTAAATAAAAATAAATGTTAGGAAGGAAATTAGTAAACCCCAACTGTGATCTCAAATTATATTAATTACAATATTATATCACACATTTACTAAAATTTTAAAATATTTTTCTAACTCAAGATATTGATTTCTAAATAATTTAGGCAAAGTAGGCATAGAAAATTTGAATGAAATAATGAATGCAAAGAAAAGTCAGTAAATATTCTTAACATAATAGTAATAAATGAAAATTACCAGACAAAATAAATTAATGAACTAAATAGTTTAGAAAATAAACTAACATTTTCATCTATTCTTATTTACAGCTGTGTGAAGCATATTTTGAATCATTTAATTGTTAACAATTTAAAAAAAATGAATTTCACTAACAAAAAAAGCATTTCAACATTCATATGATAATTATTATCAAATTTTATTTTTATTTGTTACATTTGAGTTTAAAAAATGCAATACTGTCAATATATTATGATAGCAAAATATACACAATTTGCATACAGAAAAAATCTCCAAAAAAGAAAAAAATTATTAATTTTAGCAACTTTTATATTTACAGACAAAAATTTAATTAACTTAAATGATTTACAAAATATGTTCATTATTTGAAAATTGTAAGAAATAATTTACAAAAACACATAAATTTTAAATAAATTTTCACAAGTACTGCTTAAAACTCAGATTGTATTAACTTAAGATAAAAACTGTGTAAAATGAAAAATCTGACTATGTACAAATATTTTAACAATAAAGTGTTAAAAACTGAAACAAAATTATATCTAACTTTACATTACACTTGAATAAACAAAATATAAGATATAAATGCAACAAATAGTTAAAAATTGCATAAATATATAAATATCTCATTTTCTCACCTAGTAATATATTAAATAAAGCATACAGGTTTTTGAAATAAAATAAATAATAAATACGAAAATATAATAAACAATTATGAGTATATTACATAGTAAATCAAAGTTTAATTAATTTAAACAAAAAAACTAGCATTTTTGAATATTTTAATTGTTTGCTATAAATTTTATAATTATTAATAAAAATAATTTTTTGTAAGAAATAAAGAATTTATGATTATATTTTCCTTCATATTTCAAGAACTCATTTACATCAAGAACATTTAAAGAAATCCAGGGAATCGGCAGAAAAATGAAATCATGGGAACCTTAATGTAGTTTTTCTATTATATATAGTTCCAACAGAAGTAATGTTTTTTGTACTTGAAAAATAGTCAAGTTCGTTTTCTCAGAACTGTACTCTTGTTTTAATAAAAATGTCATTAATTAATCTCAGGAATGAGCACAAATAAAAATTTGCTAACTTCATGACATTCTACAACAAAAAAAATTATTTAATAAAGGTAATGACTAATTAAGTATACACAAAAAATAACTTTAGATATTGAATGATAGAAAGTAAAAACTCAATTATGACATCAAATTTTTGACTTCAGAAAAAAGCATACTATTTTTGATTATGAGCTTTTATTCTACATATTTCTATAGCACAAAAGCATTTAAGTCGAACTCAACTTTGATAAAATTAAACATAACTAGTCAATTAATACTAAATGCATTAAATTATGTTAGCAACTAATGCAAAGCAAGAAATCTGAAGGTTAGTCCACAGGAGGCAAACTTTATACTTTTTACAAGCAAAAGAAAATGAGATGCATTTTTACCCCAGAACATCTGGATGTCTAAATCAATATGAGCTCTGAAGTAAGGTATTTGTAGACTAAAAGCTTACTTAGAATAACCATACTGATTATAAAATTGATCAAGCAAAAAAGTGCATTGTGATGTGCAGATGAATATTTGGTAAAAACTGGGGCCTACAGCCATAAATGTTTTGGGTGTATAGCAATTCATAAACAAAATTGTGACCATAATAGATGGAACTACATTATTTGTGAGCTGGAGCAAAAAACTTTACAGAGATATTGTGATTTTCAAATCCAATTAAGAATCTGACTAAAATAAATAATACTTAAATGCAATATAGAAAAATAAGGGTAAACGCTCACATGGAAGCGAAAAATATTTTTGTAAGTTGGAATGGTTGCTTGAAAATTTTTTAATAAATGATTTAACAGTTGAAAAAAATCTTTAATTTATTATTGAACAAAATGTAAGTATGGAATGAAAACATAGAAATTTCAAAAATTATAAAATAGAAAACTTAAAGTGGCAATTTTATTTCTAATTATTTAAAAAAATATATTATAATAAAATATGATAGCTCATTTCATTGATGATAGCTTTATTACCATTTTTATTTTTTTTTAAGAAATAAATTTAAAATTACAAGAGCATAAAATTATGTAATTGTGTTGATTGTAATTTAAAATGCTCTCTCTTACAGCTTTTATGAGCAAAATGGTATTTTTTTAAACCTTAAGCGCTTTTTTATTATATGCAATTAATAAATGTTGAAGCACTTTTTCTTTACACAAGAGTTAAATTTTCATAAAATTATATAAAACATTTTGTATTAACAGCTCTAATTTTCTTTTTTACACCATTTACAAATGCTATGTTTAATACAGAATAATGTTATTTTAATATAAGAATTAATCTGCTTTTGATTTTGTATACAAATAAATACTGGATAAACTAAAAAAACTACATACTTGAAATAGATGACAAGTTACATGCTACTTTAATTTCATCCTCCACCAGCACCAGGTCGTCTTGTAGGTCTAAAACTGCAACTTCCACCACCACCACCCATCAAAGGGTTATATTCTTGTCTTAAAGTGTGAGATTCATTTGAAGCTTTTGGTTTTGTAGACTTCCCATGAAGTAAATTTTCCATTGCTTCCAGCTTTTCTTGTCGTTTTTTTTCTTCTTTCTGAAAATGAAAAGTTTACACTTTGAGTTGCAAAGACTTTGGAGCAATTTCAATCAAATTAGATGGGCAAAATGGTTGAAAGAAATGGCTTTTAAATTTATAAGAAGTCAAATTTGCATTACTAATAAGTAAATTAATAAATTTCAAAGAAAAATTTAAGCTTAGATTAAATATGTTAAAAATAAAATATTTAATGGTTATATTGCACAATTGAGCCTAATAAAAATTTTTTTTATGTAATTCATATTAAAAAACAGCAGTAAAAACTGATGAATTTAAACACACTTGTATACAATCCTATTCCTTATTTCCTAAAACATTTTTCCCAACTAAAGTAACCTTACAGCAATGAATTAAGCACCAATGTATATATACTTTTTTTTTTTTATTAAACATAAAGAGTTTGTGAAGGTTAAAAGCTTTAGGTTTCATTTAAATCACATTTTTGATACAAAATAAGAATTAAATTAAAATTTAAGAAAACTTTTTGCATTATGTTTTATTAAGAAACTATTCATGACTAATTTACACCAAATGAAAATGATTATTATAAAATTTATCACATTCAAACTTGATGACTTATTTTTAATAATTTTGTTACATTTTTATCAGCTATTTTCCAAGTAGTTGATTGTTAAATAATTTCCTCAAATCTTTTTTCTACCCCATGATGTAATTACCATATTTGTCAATTTACTATCAAAGACACTCTTTTCTTAAGTGCATTTTTATAGGATAAAGCCTTATTACTGATCATTATCATGAATTTCATTATAAAATTCAATATTTTTTTCATATTTACGAGATTCAGACAACCTTTGCAATATTTTTAGTCCATATACATAGTTGGTTTCTCTTCATGAACATTGAGAGAGAGAGAAAACACCATGAAGTTGAAACAATAAAATAAACAATTTCTCTACCTGACACTATCGCTTGATGAACAATTATTTTTTTAGATACTGAAAGTTCAATTTTTCTATGATTTGAAATCCAAGTTTTCAGCTTTGTTTTGTCAGCAGGTTTAGGCCGTTGAGCAGTTCCCCTTCATAGATTATGTTTACTGTGAGTGCTACCTGATCTTGCGTAGTTCTCAGAATTTTCTCAGTTGTAGGTGGCCCGAAATGCCTCTCTGCAGCCCAATTACCCTACATACATACACAATTACAAATTGTTTGTATATGTTAAAACATTGTTGGTATTCTTTTTGAGCCATAACTGCCAAAGAATTTAAGAAAATTGGGCAGTAGAAATTCACACTTAAGTCGTTTACAACTATTGAAAAGTTTAAAGGAACCTAGCTGGTGGTCGTCAATGACAGCACATGCACATTCATTGAACTTTATGCAACTGTAATATTCCTACACTCCACACAAAAACAAGAAAAAAACCTATACCTCCAAATGTAGTAATTTGCAGAAATGAATGTAATCAAAAAAACTGAGCATCAGCCTATAAGACACCTTGCTTTACAGACCTATTTTTAAAGAATATGTGCATCAGGTATGCTGGGAGATATGGTTTAATGTGTGAGTATGTTTACATCCATTATGTAAAAATATTTTTGTTTAAAAATATATGGCTACAAACAGGACTTTCAATTTAAGTACATTTAAAACTTTTGACTTTAGCTTTATCATAACTATTCTCCACAATGATGGAATTTGAAACTTCACTTCAAAGAAGCAAAATACTAAAAGAATGATAATTTCTAAATATCATGAAAAAGCAATTAAATAGAACAATCTTGCTATATATAGCTATTTTATTCAACACAAGCTTACTTTTGTTTCGACATAAATTACATAAATTCTATTAAAATAAATATATGGATCACTTTTCATTCTGATGCTAAATAAAATTAAGGGAGTACACTTAAAGGTTATCTTAATAACAGTCTAAAATCAGAAGAATAATTTATCCCATTTTATATTTATAGTATAACATGATTGTACATATGTACAGACATTTTTAAACTAAAAACAAGATCATGATTATTTTTAAGGAAATCGGCTGCATATTGAACTTAAACACTGAAATAATATTTTGATAAAGTGGAAGTTGTAATTTCAAAACATTCTAAATAGCCATATAAATTAATCTATTATATGAGTAGTGTGCCTTCAATTTGTAATAATCAACTTCAATTTAAGAAAAAAGTTTAGTCTATCAAATTTAAGTCTATTGCTTTATATACATATTTAGTGTTTCTATTTTAATGGCATCTTCACACATTACTGTTTAAAACGCATAAAAAAGATGCTTTTCCAATAAAATTTAACATTTAGAGGTAAGTTTAACATTATAAATTACATATTCTTGACAAATTAACTTTATCAATGTTCATTCAATACATAAATAAATAAAACAAATTTGTTACTAATCAGGTGAATATTTTCATTGGATATATTCTTATTGAACACAATCTGGTGGGAAACAGATGGTGTTCAATAAGAATATATTTAAATGATTAAAAAGTGTTAAGTATTAATTTTTTTAATAAGTTGTGTTGCATTTTGTAACATACTTGTTTTATAAATTATTAAATATAACATCAATGTATGTATTATACAGATTATTAAAACACATATTATTAAAATTTAAAATTGCACTACTAATTAACTTAATTAAAATGGGCTCATTTAATGTTAAATGTTGGTACTCCAAAATTAATACATTATATAAAAAATTATAAACAAAGAAACACTAAAATAAAAATACTTCTTTCATTTTTTTCTCATATTCACGAGCTAATTGGTCATGCTTCTCTTGGAGCTTTTGACGAGCTCGAGCAAGAGCTTCTTCCCTGGCAATAACACGGGAAGGATCTAAAAGAGTATTTGAAATTAAATATCAAAACATCAAAAGTCTTCAATAAAAGCAATTATTTTACATAGAAAACATTTGATGGGAAAATAATTAAATGCTATGAGAATCAAAATGTATACACAGTCCATTTAATGCATATAGTCAAGAATTTTGTTTTCAGTCATGTCTTCAGCTGTATCAAAAAACGTATTACTTAACAATGCTTTCTAACTTGTTTAATTATCAATTAAAATTTAAAAAAATCCTAATAGCTGTAGAAAACATATGTTAAAAGCAAATAAAGAAATAAACTAGAAGATTTATTTTTTCAAACATAAATTATTCAAATAAGATTTAATAGATTTTAAACTATTAATACATTTTCTTCAGAATTTCAGCATTACTTAATTCTGTGTAAATTTTTTAGTACAAAACCATCTTAATCTTTTAGTATTAAAAAATTTGACTTTGATTTTAATTGTTTGAATATAACTTAACCAAATAAAATCAAAATCAATTTTTTTAGATGCAACTGAATGTTAAAGTATTAAAAAAAACCAAAACAAATATTTTGAATTTAAGACTTCATCAAAATGTTGATTTGATTTCATTTGTTGTTCTGGTAACTTTTCGTCAATTAAAACTAATTTGATTAGGATTTCAATTCATCATAAAAAATCAGATCTGATGTGTAAATTAGTTTGGTTTAGTTTGTCAATCAATAGTCATTTTTTGCACAGCAAGTCTAATTAGACCTGGATTTACAGTTTAAAATAGGATTCTAAATCATTACAAGCAACTAACCCAAAGCTGGAAATCAAACCGACAAACTGATGAATCGATGGAAGTGAAAATTAAACCTATAAGCTGAAGGACATGGATCTAACAAATCAACTATTAGCCCAAGCAACAAGCTGTTTGAAAATTTTTATGTGTGTAATTTTTATATATATACACCATATTTAAGAGCATATAAGACACCAGCCTATACAACACAAACACTTCATTTTTGTTCATTATAATGAACATAAAGTATTTTAAATACTTGGTAATATAAATAAAAAGTAATTCTCTCTGTAAAAACCTAATCTATCTGGGAAATAGAACCTTTTAATCTTTATCAAAACTTACTAATTTTCGAAACTACATAAAACTCATTTCCAGAGCTAAACCAAGTTACTTGAAACCTCTTCTCAATCAGCATCTGAGTCCTCATACAACAAATTACCTTTTATATCATCCAGCGCCTTACTAATACAACATTTCTTAAATAATTTAAGCATCATCTCTGTCCTGTTTAGGTCCCATAGATCATGCTCCTTGTGAGTTGTTTTTTTATATATTCTTCTAGATTTTATATAAGATGCAATATCCCTGTATATAACTGCAGCATATAAGAGTATAAGACATACCCTATTTTTAAAGACATATTTTCAAAGAAAGGGAATAGCTTTAGAAATAACTGTCAGTATAATTTACTAGATTGATGGTAAAAAAGGCTACTATTATTCCAAAAATGAATTAAACATTCTGACAAATTCTATGCTTTCATTTGTGATATAGACAATAGCTACAAGTAAGTTTAGTTACATGTAAGTTTAATTCCATAAAGATTTAGGTAAGAACAGCAAACAGCAATAGATGAAAAATGCTTAGAAACAAGTAGAAAACAATCATAACTTTCTTGCTATAAATTTGTAAGTACAATTTACATTCTACAGTAAATACAATTTGTAATATAATTGTATAATTTAGGTATAAAATTTAATGTTACATAAATAATACAATGCTAGATAAATAATCTTAAAAACATTATTTGTCTAGCATTGATAATCTCTATAATAATACCAATGTCATAACAGTAAGCTCTAAATGTAATCTATTTCTTAATCATGATAAACAGATTCTAAGTAAAATTAAACCTAAAAGTTATTAGTAAACGATATTTTAACCTTTTGAGTTTAACATCAGTTTCAAAAAACTGCTCCAAAAGTAGCATGAGAGGACATTTCCTACCCCCTGACAGAGTGGAGAGGTTCATTTTCACCCCACTCAAGTACTGGATATTTCACCATAACGAATTTTTATCTTTTGAGGTTGATCTCTGCGCAGGATCTGCCGTAATTTAGATGCAAATGTAAATGGGTTTACCATTAATACTATACTTACCAATTAGCAATCAACTTTTTTCCATTTGTTGTTTAACATATCAAATCAAGAAATGTTACAAAAATTTTAAGATTATATACATGCATGTATGGAACAAATTTAGTTCATTTTGTAAATTATGATAAGCTTATAAAAATTTATTAGAGAGAATTTTCTGAAATAATTGTTTAAAATAATTACATGATATTTTATTAATTTGATTCTTAGTCATAAAATACATACTTAAATTAACAGATTTCTTTAAAATAATGAATTGTAATTGGTTATAATAAAAATGATAAGCAATAAACTAACTGAACATTTCAATAACATTCCTAAAAACAGCATGACTGATATTAAAAAAATGTAAATAAAGGTATTTTGAACAAATAATTTTTGTTTATAATTAAATACATGTAAATTACTGAAGTTGTATTTAAAAAAGATTAAAAGTTATTTGTATGTTAACACCAATGATTTTTGTTTTCTTTTTATTTAAATATTTTGGTTTATAAGTAATTTCTATATACAATGGATTAAAATATATGGTGTTTTATCTTTCACTATTGAGAAAAAAGCATAAAAATAGAATTTTCCTTTCTGCCTAGGTATGAAATATTTTGCACAATGAGTGTTACCAAGTGAATCTTAAGTTAAACTAATTTTTACTTTATATGTCATATTCAGGTTGATTGTTTAGTAAAATTGCTTTTGTCATACAAAAAATAGTAATATTCTATTCATTTTTCATTGACTGAGACTTTGAAAATTGATTATTCAAAAAGTACACATATTCCAAAATATACTCATATTAGTCTCAGAAAATATTTTTATAAAATTCATATCAGAACATTAGTAAGAAAGCATTAGCTAATGCAGAAATTCGTATCTTTAGTGTTTTAATAATTTATAAAAATATGCATATTAAATTATTTTCAAAAACCAAAATCATGATTATTTTAATTTTATGCAGAAATTAAAACTACATAGGAGAAAGATTGAACTATAAGGTAACTTCCTTAAATATCCACTGCACCTTACTTTATGGTTGGAAGTTTTTTCCGTTTACTTATTTCAATTAATTTCAACTCCCATGAATGTTGATAAGGATTATAATTCATGTTGGTAGGGATTATAATTGTTAAAAATGTAAGGACACTAATGCTCTTTTTCCAGGTTATTACATAATACAATAAGAGTTGACCAATACAGGAGACAACCTACTAATTTATTACTAGTTAAAAATTGCAAAATACTCCATTTTGAATGTCAAAGTGTAATTCAAGGACACCATCAAAAGACAAAAGTTTCTTTTTTATAACAATTAAAAGTAAAAATATACTTGGGTAATTCCATATATTATATTAATAAAACACATTTCATCTTATATATATATACATATATATATTGTCGATTAAAACATTTCACTGCCGTGGTTGCCGTAGCTCAGTGATCAAGGCAGCGGATTTCCATCGAATCAGCCAGAGTTTGAATCCCGCACAAGTAGTGTTGAAAATTTTTTGAGTTTAATTTCAAGTGCAAATATTCTAGAAAATTCTTTGGTTTACAGAAACGGTGTTCCAGAACTTTCTGTTATTGTATAAAAGAGCAAGTAGCTCAGTATGTAAGTTGGTTCTCACTTTTGGAAAGAATACTAACTGTGAAATAAAAAGCTTTGCCTCAGGAGTTCCCCAATTATTCTACGTGACAATATATATATATATATATATATATATATATATATATATATATATATATATATATATATATATATATATATGTATATATATATATATATATATACCTGTCAACCTTGGAGGAAAAAAATCAGTAGATTCTACTGATTTTGAGGGGGGAAATCAGGAGACATTACTAGCAACATTTTTGCTGGGAACAGAATGTTTAAAACTGTAGCACTGCAAAAAGACACAATTTTGCTCTTTAGATTATACATTCTGAGAATGATTTATGTTTAAAATATTTTGTGTTTATATTAATTTTTTTAATAAAATATTCATCAACCTTATAAAGAAACAATGAAATATAAAAGAATATAGTATATATAAAAAAATAAACATGAAGGTTAATGTCCCAATATCTATTTCATAAAGCAGCTTTTACTATACTAGTGCAATATAAAAGTATTAAACTTATTAAATTACATAGAAACATAAAATAATTTAATTCAGTGACAAATACTTTGTTTGATGGAAATATTTTTCAAATTAAATTACTAATAACTTGTATTATTCCTCCTAATTGAACTAACTTATGTAAACTGGCACCTGGTCTGTAATGTTAATTATATGATTGCCCACTCATAAGAGTTTAGCGCGACCAAGTGGTTACAGCACCATCCTCCCATGGCAGACTCGAAAATCAGAGGAAAATATTTAAAAATTATGTATATATATGTTTGTATATATATATATATATATATATATATATATATATATATATATATATTATCAATGTATTCGTTTTCTGTTGACTATTTAAAATCCTAAAATATCTCGATAGACTTTTCTAGCAAAATTTCAGCTGTTTTTAAGTTTTTCACTGAAATTGCCAAAAACCAGTAGATTTTCATACATTATCGGGAAATCAGAAGAAATTATGAAAAATCAGGAGTTTCCCGATAAAACCAGTAGAGTTGGTAGCTATATATATATATGCATGCACACATAATATATTTATAATGCAAAGGTATTTTGAATCTGGGAAAGTACCTTTTTGTTCTTTAATTTTTGTATTTTATTAGTATTTTTTACCAACAATACAATTATACGTGGAAATAGGACATAATATATACAAACTATATATGCAATATGAACATAATACAAATATACATACTTACAAAAATTTTATATACAATAAATTCATATACAATTTACATTTTGTGATAATTTTCAAAACAATTTTGATCAATGCATAGTGTCACATTACAAGTTTTGCAAACTTCTGTTGATTTTTTTTTTCTTTGCTTATGGCAAACAATGCATCTTCTTTATTTTTTATCAATTGACCAATGATTTTCATCTGGAAAAATTTGCTTACAAGAAAAAGGGGATGATAGAAGTGCTGACTTTCTAGAAGGCATTAAATTATTTTCTAAGCATATGAGAAAATGAATTAAATTCATCTGGAAAAAATTCATCTGGTGTCTCGTTTCTTCTCTGACTTTATTATATATAATAAATGCATTTAAAATGCTTAAATCTAAAATTTGGAAAATTATTTTTTTGTCCATTTGAATGTTCTTAGACTAAAAGTGTAGATATTGACCATCCAATTACTTTTATCAATGTAATCCATATTTTCATAATAATCTGATACAGTTTTGAATTTTTCTTTTCATGATTTTTGATAAAATTTGGATCACGCATGTTGCTTAACATGTAAACTTTGAATTTGTCTTTCCAACACAACATTGTCATCCCACAGTACAAACGGAGACAAACATCACCTTGACTTGGAACCTTTATATTGGAAAGGTTTGGTTTGTTTGTGGCTCAACGGTCATTTTTTTGCACACGAGGGCTAATTAGACCGGGACCTACGGTTTAAAGTGGATTCCGAACCACTACAAACATCCATGCCCAAGGTGGGATTCGAACCCACGAATTGTTGAACCGAAGGCAAGAGCGCTAACCATTCGGCTGCCAGCTCGGCTTTATATTGGAAAGGTCTTTAGGGAAATGTTTTCTATTGCCTCTTACTATGCCACAGGAATTAAGATTTATTTTCTAGAATATTGTAGAGATATTCAAGTGGAGAAAAAATTATCCATATAAAATTTATGGCCTTAATTCTTTAATAAATTTGTTAATTTTAACACAACATTATGGGAAGCAGAAATTCTTGGATTCATTTCATTTGTCTTTAACTAGATATGTTTCTATATCAAAAGTAAAACTAAATTTTTCTGCTAATTCATAAAGTTTAACGTGTCCACTATTTTCTATTTTTAGTTATATACAGTTAAAATATCACTTTTCCTATGAATTTTATGATGACTTCATTGACAGCTAGTCCTTCAAAAGGATGCTGGTACTTCTCAAAAGATTTTATTTAAAAAAGTTAAAAATCTTACGTAATTCCTACTATCTGTCATATTCTTCATTAAGTTTTGGCTTATTTTTATTGTCTGTCAAATGTAAAAATCACAGTACATTAAAAACTATCATAAAAATCAAGTGTTCAATCATAAAAACCAAGTGTTTCAATCAATTCATCTGTTGACCAATAATCTTTGATGCTATCTTTATATGACTCATTAAAAGAATAAATCCTAAGAATTTCTTTAATTCTGATCCCTCATTATTAGTCCATTTTGACTCTTGTTTTCTTTTATTACTTCCTAGATGTAATTCTAATATTTGTGAAGCATACCTATTTGTTTCATCAGCAATAAAGTTTAATCTCATGAAAAAAAATTCATGACCTTCATTCTTCAATCATTTATTTGCTCAGAAATACTTAAATCCCCAATTAATTTTAAAATGATAAGCTTGTCATCTCTTTTGGCCTTACATTAATCAAAATAAATTAATACAGAGGAATCTGCATCATTATTGTCGTCAAAATAATTAATATCCATGGATTTAGTGTCATCACCGCAATCCCATTATCTGCAAATTTTTCTTCGTTTAATTAATCCAAAAATTTTATCATCAGTCAAGCCCTTACAACATGAAGCTATTGAAAATATTTTTCTAGCAACAGAAAAGCAACTAGTTACAATGAAAAATTTGCTAAAGTGAGGATGAATATGCTTTCCTTTTAAAAAGAGAAGCTATTAAATACATTTTTCACCAAAATCCTTTGCTCTAAAAAGTTGCTAGAAAATCCATGGTACAATAACTATACCACATCAGTCTTCTAAGACACTCATTTTCATGGTACGACATTTTTACCAGGTTAATATAACCACAAAAGGTTAATATAATAATTTTTACTGAATCACAAATAATTTTTTAAGAAAGTATTCATATTTAGATTAATAATTTTTATTTAAAACGTATACACTCTCTAATTGTACTTTGAACTTCTAAAATATATTACTTTTAAGAGAAATTATTTATGCATACATACAAATCATTTTAAAAGGAAACAATGTAAAATATTATTAAAATACATGAAAGGAATCATTTTTACATTTGTAAGTTTTTTTATTTGAAAATTTTATTTTACATTCTATGATAACATTACTTATTAACTTAGTGTAAAATAAAAATAAATAAAAAAGTTATAAACTTTTTATGAAAAATCAATTACAACTTTGTAACATATTATGCACATTTAAATTAAAAAAACTTTTTCCAGAATTCTAGCGAACTTTAAAAGGTACTTCAAAGTAATCTAAATAACATTTTGAAAAATTACCATTACTATATTCAGCTTCTATTCTTGCTTCATCTTTTTGCTCCTGCCATTTTTTATATTTAGGATAAAAATGACTCCAAATTAAATTAGCAATAACAACAAGAAATAAGCATGTCCACCCATAATCTGATAAAAATTGAATTCCTATAATGAAAGTTTCACAAATTAAGCATCAAACACATTACAAATTTATGAACAATAAAAGATTAATTAATTGTAAAGTGTCTCTTTTTATGTGCCTTCAACCTCTATCTAAGTCAATAAATATTTTTATTCTGTTTTCAAACTAAGAAGTAAAAAGTGCAAAATGGTTTTTATTAATTTGAATTATTAGTTTTGCAAATAAAATGATATTTTAATATATATTACATAAAAATTTTCAAATATCAATCAACTGAAAATTGTCTCATATGATAAATATTTGGAATTTGTCTCATGATAATCAAATTAATAGGGATAAATATTTTACAATAGTCAATTCTATACTAAATCTTCTATTCTATAATCCTTAGTTTATTTCCAGTTTTTTCATCAATAAATTATTCTTAGATTTATAATTTAAATCAGTCGTATATTGATGATGCCATCAACCATAAAATTTTATCTAACACTTACAGCATCTTTGTATTGCAATGTTAATACAGTATAGATAAACTTGATTGAGTCAAATATGTATAAACGAGAAAAAAATTTTATATAAAATTTTAAAGAGATAATATTTTCAAAAAAATTTTTTTTCTTCAGGATTTAAAACATTAATGATATTTTGTTTGTTTGTTTGTCGCTCAACGGTCATTTTTTGCACACGAGGGCTAACTAGACCGAGACTTACGGTTTAAAGTGGAATCCGAACCACTACAAACATCCATGCCCAAGGTGGGATTCGAACCCACGAGCTGTTGAACCGAAGGCAAGAGCGTAATAATATTTTGAAAACAGAATATATGCAAAGTATGAATAATCAATGAAAATTGCATTTTTATTTAAATGAGATTTATATACATACGAGGGTTACTCTGAAATTTTTGAGATACGCGCAGACGAGAATTTACAAAATAAAAATAACGGTTTAATTTTAAAGTACAAAGTATATTAACACAGAAGACAACTTTTTACTGACTTACTTCAACTTATTTAGCGTGGAATCAATTTTAAACAGAAGAGAAAATGGAGTTGAAGTGAGAACATTTTCGCGCTATGATTTTCGACGATTTCAAAGCAGGATTGAATCAAGAAGAATGCATTCAACGATTTCAATTATTATTTGGTGATGAATCTCCAGCTCGTGCTACTGTATTCAGATGGTTTAGAGAATTTAGAAGAGGTCACACAGGAAGGCTGCAGTCGGCAGTAATCCCGGATAATGTGTCTGCCATACGAAAAATGTTAATGGATGATAATCGGTGTACCTATCAAATTATACAGAAGGAACTTAACATTGGATACGCAGCCATACACAAAATCATTCATGAAGAAAGAAGTTTGCTACTGGGTTCCCCATAATCTAACTTAGCATCAAAAAGAAGAGCGTGTCAGAATCAGTAAAGAAACTCTTAATATGCTGAATGATGGTGAACACCGCATCATTTCTAAAATTGTAACAGGTGATGAAACGTACATGCCGTTTTTTGATGTTCCAACACGTCAAGAAAGCAAAGTATGGGTCTTTGAAGATGATCCAATGCTGACAATGGTGAAAAAACAACACGCACTGAAAAAAGTGATGTATGCTGTTTTCTTCAGAAGTACGGGATTGGTCAAAGCCATCAAGTTGGAAGGACAGAAGACAGTAACAGCAAACTGGTATACCACTAAATGTCTTCCAGAAATTCTACAAGAACTGAATGTTAGGGGACTAATGCTTCACCATGACAATGCATCTTCACATACAGCTGGATTAATAGTTGAGTTTCTTAAACAAAAACAAATTAAAGTGATCAAACATCCGTCGTATTCACCTGATCTAGCTATGTGCGACTTTTGGTTATTCTTTAATCTAAAAAAGAACTTACGTGGACGTCATTTTCATTCAGAAGAAGAGATTGATGTGGCTATAAATGCATTTTTTTCATCTATTCGAAGAAATGAATGGCTTGAGGCATTTAATCTGCGGAAAATTCGTCTACAAAAGTGCATTGATGCTGGAGGAGACTACTTTGAACACACCTAAAATTTTGTAAGTATAACTTTAAAAACCTAGTTGTATCTCAAAAATTTCAGAGCTACCTTCGTATATATTAGTTTTTTTAAACATACTTTGTTTAAAATCACATTTTGCAGTAAAATAAAATGAAAAAAACAAACAATACTAACAAACATGACATGTTAATATACTAAAATGATATTAAATAGATATTAATAAAAAATTCATGTATATTAGATTCTGAATGTTTTCATTAATTTATGAAAAATGTCATTTATCATTAGATAACTAACATGTCAATTTGAATTCAAACCAGTTATATCATTTATTATCTAATTATATTAATTATCCAGTTTACATAATTTTTTGTTTTATCTCATTCATTAATATAAATGATACAATGAAAACAAAATCAAAAGAAATATTAAATGTTAAAAAAAAATTTTAACGTTACTATAAATTAAAAAAGAAAATATTAGTAATTTTTAGAGATCTTTACATAACTAATTAATTTAAAGTTTAATCAAAAAATGTTAAGATTAATTATCTTATAACAATACAGTTTGAGGTGTGTTCTTTTCATAAGTTAATGTACACTGTTCGACACTGAAAATGCAACACCAAAAGGAGTTGCCAGAAAGTGACAAAACTTGGTAAACAAAGAGAGTGAGCAACAAATAATAAGTGATCTCTATTTTGAAATAATATGCATAATACAGAGTAAGAACAGGATCGGGTCGGTAGGCAGAAGGACTATCATTGTCAGTGAGGCACAAAGCAAACCGTCTAGGTATAGGGTCAATGAGAATATTTATGGTCAATGGGATGGCAAATGGTTGATAAAGAATGGCTCTCATTCCCTGTCAACAAATTGCCAAAGTGCATATTCTGAAGGAGGCAGTGGCAGGGTCTGCAAATAGAGTCTAATCATATTCCAAACATGTTTGATTGGTGAGAGATCTGGTGAGCACTGTGGCCAGGGAAGCAGCTGTATACCTTGAAAGGCATATTGGCTGATGGCAATAATGCGCAGTCAAACATTAACCTGCAGATAAAGGAGATTGGGTATCCCCTAATGGTAGGAGAGTGTCACTAGCAATAATACATTACCCATGAAATGAAGTGCTGTCATATATTCGAAAAAAATAATCATGCCCAAAACAACAAGAAATATTTGTAATGTAATGTTTTGAGGAAAAACAGGGAGAACAAAATTTAAATAACATAAAGCTTATTTCAACTGCCCATGCAACTTATTTAAAATAAAGTTAACAATATTTCTTGAAATGAATTTTTAAACAATGAACTATAAACTGAATTGTGGAATCATTTAATAAAAAAATTTTTTATTACAAGTACTTATGTATTTGCATTATATTAAAAATCCTAATTTATATAATAAATAATTACATTTAATTTCATAGTCTGTTCCACAATATTTAAATATAAAATACAAATAAATTTACTTATCATATTAAAGTTCATGTATCTAATGCATTCATAAAACTAATAATAAATATAGCAATAATATTCAAATTAAAGTTTCTGCAGTGTTTTAATTGCAGTTTAAATTAAAAACTGCTTTATTCAGTAAATTTTTATTAAAAACTAAAAATATTCAAAATATTTTTCTAATTTTAAAAAGCAATTTCAATGAAGAAGACTTAATTTAAACGAAAATAGTTTTTAAAAATCTTGTAAAATTTTACCAGAGAATTGTTTTTTGAAATTATTACTAATTATTCAACTGAGATCTTTATATTAGAAATGGGGTGCTTACCATTTCATAAGTTAAAATACAAAGATTATAAAATTTTTACTGGAGCACCTTTACTTGCCTTTCAAACAATGTGTTGCAATTCTCTCTGCTTCAGATATATCAAAATTTTAATCTAAACATTTTCTTTATGTCAGCACCAAAGGCATTACTAAAGGTACTGATCTCAGAGAGAGACCATTAGTGATTTTACAGGATGCATCAAAAATTACTCTTAAAGAAATCAAAGATTTTTCTCACTTACATACAGTATGATGAGGAATATAAAAGTAATCTTGTTGTTTTCATCATATTCAATTTCTTCCATGTGTCCTAAAATTTTGTTTTCTTGCATAAATTCTCAATACAAATTTGCCATCATTTTATTCTTATATAACTCTTCCATATTGTATGTAACCTTTTAATGGCATTTTCCTTGGTAAGGACTAACATTTTCGTTACACTTTTTTTCAATGGTAACTGCATTATAAATCTACCAATCTCATATTGTTTGCATGTCTTCAAAAAGTGTTCTTCACACAACACTTTTTCTACATTTTTAATTAAATCCTTATTATCCTTTGGGAAAGAAAAAAGATTTAAAAGGTTTTTTAATTAGAATTTATCCCAAAGGATAATCTAATTCAAAAAACCTTTAAAATTCTAATTCAAGTTTAGTTCAATCAATAAACAATATCATTTGATTACCAGACTGCAGGATTAATTAAGCAATTAAATGTCCCAAGTGACAAGCTTGTAGTAATGAATTGGCATCTAATGTTTGTGTTTGCTAATTTTTTTAAAATTTAAGAAAATAATTTACCACTAATCAAAGCGTTGATTTTCCTTAAGTGTGCAAAATCTTGGATCCATCAATTAAATAGATAGCAGAATTCTTATAATTAAAATATCCAATTTAGTAGTAAGAATTAAATCCATTACCTGTGGTACCACTACCACCTCTTAAGAATGCAAAAATGTTTTATCTGCATTTGAAACTTCAGCATTTACAGCATATTTTCCCATTACAGATATACCAGATATTCCAGAAATATTTATTTTATTTGCCTTTAATTTTATCCTCAATTTGCTTGCCGTGCTTTGTAAAAGTAAACAAACAGAAATATCTGTGCGAGTCTGAAAGGCATCTCATATTTTCATTCTTTCTCCACTTTTATTTTTTATACAGATGTAAACGGTGTTTAGCAAAACATATTTATTGCTAGCGTATGTTATGATTGTTGTCTCCACTTAACTTCCATTGAGGTCTTCATCATATTGAACATCTGTGACCTTTAAAGAATCAATTTTGTTTTGGTTCCTTTTGTAACTGATGCAGAAGTGAATTACGAACTTTATTACAGCCATTTACTTTGCATTTAAATTTTGAACTTCATTTGTCGAAATGAAAATGAAGACAGTTTGTGCATAAATTATTATGTTTAATAAAATCATTTCTATCACAAACACTCACATTTAGAAATATAATGCACTTAAATAAGGGATGTAAATTTTTACATAGGATTTATGGTTTTGAATGAAAATTGTATTTGCTACAAAAGATTTCATTTTAACATTATTAATGTTAGCTGTATTGATAACTTTATTAGTAATTGGAGTACTGCTAATGCTTTCTAGCACTGTACTTTGCTTTTCTATAAATGTTATCAATGAATAAAATTGGGGTGCATCAGATGTTTTTAAGGAAAATTCAAATTGTTTGCAGGTTTCTCTATCTAATTTCTGAACAATAATGTTACAACAAAATATCCAATAATTTGTTTTGTTCCTAATCTTTAACTTTCAATGCTCTTACATTCTTCTTGATACAATCTACGAAAGAACTATGTTGCTTTGTCGATTGTATCAAGAAAAATGTCCTTGCAGATTCATGATGAATCTTATCACACAATTTAATATATTTAAAATATGAAAGGCAACAATCAATCTTTGATTTTCAAAACTTTCTTTAAGAGCCTTAAATAAAGATTCAAAACTATCAACTGATGATTCTAATAATTTAGCTTCTGATTTCAATAATGCTCATAAACATAATCATTGCGAATCATTTAACTGAGTATTGTTAATTATTATGTATGTTAATTAATAAATTAAATTATTAAAAGTGAATAGCTTTAAAATTTACTCACTCAGTATATATTTTAGGTAGGGATATTTTAGTATTAATTGTACCATTAGCTTCTTTAGAATGACTTCAGAGTACCTTTTAGTGAATCGAGTAAAATTTATAAGCTTACGTTAAATTTCTCAAGGCAAAATTGAACCATCGATATCTACTTCATCTTCTGGAATTCCTTCAAAATCTGGAATTTTATAATATTGCTCACTTAATTCTTCAAGTTGTCTTTGATATTACTCTTACTTTTCAGTCTTAACTTCAAATTTTGCATTTTGGTAATATTTGTTTCCTTTTTTCAGCATCAAAGTTCTCAATTTTTGTAATATTTTCTTTAAAGCACTTTCACATGAATTTAATTTTTCTATTGTATTCTAGTTTTCATTTTTTTTTTCTAGTTTTGTTTAAATCTCACTGGTTTGTCTCCAGCTCAACGGACCATATGTTCTTTGATGAAAGTAAATTTTTTTACTTTGTGGATTGTAGGTTTAAATTGAGTCAAGATGTACTTTCGAATAATTATTTTACTTTTAATATGGAAACATTAATAATCACTAAAATTTTACATCCCACTTCATCAGGCAGCATTTTTCTTCTGTATGTCTACATAGTTTACCACACTAAGACAGTGGAACTGTAGTTAATATTCCAAGACAGAACACTCAACATAATAAAATCAAAATTAATAAAGAAAATTACAAAAGTGTAAAGAAAAATTATAAACTTTATGATAATCACATATTGCAAATATGGCTTTCAACAAAGTCTTTCCCAACATTTCAAGTTGAAAATATTTGGCCAATGGAAAATCATAACTGTTAGAAAAAGTCAGAACTTTATCTAACTAGGTACACATTAATTTGGAAAAATTGCAATTGGAATTGCATTTAACTAGCTGATGTGTGAAACAATACATAAAGCCAATAGATTTTGCATGAGAATTCATTTATTTGAGCAATATAATATATGCAGTAACAGTATTAGTATTGTAAACAGAATCTAAATTCAATGATATTTGAGGCAAATTTTTTATGAAAATAACAGTTAATTACATAAAGTAAGTACATAATGCAACAAATCTTCAAATGTACACAAGGGATTAAAATAACTAAACATTAATAATGGCATACTTTTTCAAAATTCAAAATATTTCACATATATACACAAGTATTTAAATATAATAATTATAGATACAAACCTTTCCCAAGTAAGTTTTGCAATGGATCTGGTGTTGCATCAACGGGAGCATCCATTCTAATTAACTTTCATAATACTATAAATAAATTAATCTTAATTAACATTTACTTAAAATTTAGCAAATAAATTCATAAAATATCAAGCAAATGAATGATTTTTAAACAATTATTTACAATAATGTATCTAAGATATTAATAAAATATCTAAGATTACTAATCTTTAAAGTAGTGATGGAAGTTAATAGATTATATATGAACTTTATATAAACAATTTACTCTTCAATCCCCCAACACATAAATATATACACAATGCATATAAATTCATAATACAAATATATATGAGTAAGTTATGTAAAATTTTATTATATACTATTGATTAGCAAAATATTCAACCATCAATTTTCTACATAAAGGAAATTCATTGTAGTATTGATCAAAGAAGGACAACTTTAAATTGGTGTATTCAAAATTACATAAATTAACATTAAAAAAGTCTAAATAATATTAAAAAAATTCATAACAGTATATTAAATGTATCTATAAGTTTATGACTAAATAATTAAAAATTTATCAAACTGATAAAAGGCGGATAGTGAGTTAAATTGCAGACAAAAACATTTTTAAAACTATCCATATAAAGTTATAGATAAAAAGCAACAGTCAGTATGATGCAGTATTTGCTCCAAACAATGGAAAATTAAATGTTGGCCAGTCAAAAATCAACAGGAATCAAAATCAATGGTCTTGTTTGTATGAGAAGATATATTACCTTGTGTCAAATTGCAATATCAAAGTTCACCATTAATTTAAAAACAACACCAATCATCATTAATTTATATTAATCACAATCAATACATAATACAAATATATATGATGAATAAGTGCTCCTAAAATATAACATTTAAACAATATTTAATTAAGTTAAAAAGAATTTGAAAAGGCTGTGATTATTTCTTTTAAACTCCTACCTTCTAGCTAGATAACATATTCAGGGTATAATGAAATAGGAGCAGATCATATAAATAAAGAACTTAAATATTTTTTCTACCATTTTTTTCAAAAGGAGAATTTTTATCCAACACTATTAAAAGCAAATGTGTTTTTTTTTTCCAAGAAATAAGCTTTATTCCATTGTAATTGTAGTCTTCAGAAATTAATCAGACTTTTTCATTCTACTGTCCTCTTGGGTAAGAATGGAATTATAACCAAAATAATGGTCTATGTCAAAAATTTACTTAAGATCAGGAAAGATTTTTAAAAAATAGACAAAGTTTATTAAAATCATTCCTTTAATATCAATTCTTTATCCATATTCTCATAGAAATTATTTTGATTTTACTTGTTTTACCTAGAAAAATGTATTTTTAAGTAACAAAAAATCAAAAACACTCTAGAATTATAAGAAATTTATACAATTATGGTAACTACTATTTACAATGTTACACTATTATATTAATATTGCACTCAAGTATGACAGATTAATATTAATTTAATGGGAAAAAAAACAAACAAACATTTTTATTTTCTACTAGAATATTTTGTGTGATCAAAAAATATATTTACATATTATTCAACATAGGATTTTGATTTTTTGAATTGCAAATTATATACCCCTATTCAATATTTTATTTATTTTCTCTGTGGCATGACACCCCATGTGTACCAAGGCCTATAGTGCTCATCTGTTTTCTTGACCAACAGGCCCTGGAGTGTGTGTGTGAAGCTCAATATTTTATTACCACTTACAAATAAAATTCAACAACAGGCTAATTTTGAAGATGCTTTGCTTTTTTACCCCAATATTTCCATTAGAGTACAATTAAATTTTAATTAGAAAATATTAATGCACTACTGATCACTAATGACAAAAATAAACAATATATTTCCTTTTATTAATGATGTAAACATTAAGTTTGTAAGAGTTTGGGGAAGCATACACAGCTGCAATCTCCCAAATAAATCAAATTAAGTTTAGATAAATATGTACCATTCATTCCATGCAAATGCAACTCAACAAAATTATTCAATTGAGGCTGGCAAGTAATGAAATACTTCCACGACTAGGTATTTGTGACATGATACTATAACTTATGTGGGAATGAAAGTTAAGACACAAAAGCAATACATAATATAATGCTTACCTTGCTAAAAAAATTTATCATGAAAACTACAAAGAATTGTAACAAACATAAGTCTAAAAAATTAGAAAAATGTATTACAGTTATCAAAATATTTTCCATGAATAATATCACATAAATACACAAATTGCATCTCATTCCACCATATCAGAAGGTTATCTCATATGAAAACTGGAAAAATTTTGTTATTCCCAGTAACTTCACATATGGACAAAGTTAACCATATTATATGAAAATGGAAGTCATTGGATGTGATATCACTCTTATATCCAGATTTGAAACACAAAATGTTGAATTGAAAGCCAGGGCATTATCTACTCAGCTGCAAGTTCGAAATCAGAAACTTAACTTTCTTGTGATTTCCTTGGTTTCAATTAGTTTACTTTTTGCGCACAGTAAAGGTCTATACTTTCACAAGGTAAGTCTTATTAACCTCATTCCCGATAATACTGTGTATTCACAAATTCGGTAATCCTTTGTATTAGGTTAAGTTTTCAGCACTCTATAATATTACTAAATTTAGAAGAAATTTGTTTTAAAATAGTAAAAATAAAACACGAGAATGCAGAGAAATAAGCTAGATAAAAAAGTAAGCGTATCTCAAAAGTACAAAAGGTTTCGATATTTCATTCAGTGGTCATTCTTTACACTTAAATATTAATTTAATCAAAACTTACAAGATGAAAAATTCCAAAAATTGTTGAACTTAAAGAATACAAAGAATATCCCCATACAAGGTATTCTGCAACCAACTAACATTTACTCTTTATAAACTAATTCACGGAAATAAACTTTTACTTATTAATGATATCAAAATTTTAATAAAAATAGTATCATAGCTATGTAACTAGATTATGGTAAATAACAAAATAATATCAATTCAATTATAGAACAAAAATTACAAAACTTAAATTTAGAACCTTTTTTTATTTTTTTTATAAAATCAGTTTAATTTAAAAATTAAACACATTCTAACACATAAAAGACAGTGTGCAATAATATAAAAACATAAATAAAATATACGCAAACATTTAATTTGCGAATATAAAATTTTGAATTATTTCTACTAACCTGAAATTTAATCACGCAACAGCTGACTCACTATAATGGAAACAGGTTAACAAATTAATAAGCATTTCAACATCCTCCATGCATTTCAAGTTTTCCTGGTGAAGGCTATGGACTAACTTACATAAAATCAATCAAAATCCATTTGATTAAAATCAGAAAGTATATTTTTGTAGGGTACTCCACAGCACTAGAGCAAAGGTTCTTTCAAACATTTTGTTTCATACTTCTTAAATAAAAATTATAATTGAAATTTTCAGAGAGATTTTTTCACATTAAAAATGATTCGAAATTTTTAATGCAAGATGCTTAAAGATGAAAATAAAAGAAAAAATGCTGCTTCTGTACTCCAAGAGCACAATTCAGAATTCCTCAACTGATGAAATAGCAAAATATTAGAGTGAGTATCAACGACCAAGATAATATTGGTCTGTGGTGAGTATAAAATATTCCACGGTTATTAGTAATTATTAGACATGAACTACTGTGAGAACCTTTTTTTACATCTTAATTTTAATGACTATAGCCCATGGAGGGAGGAACATAAGTGGCGTCGTCCTATTAGTCAGCGCTTGACGTGTATGCCAAATAATTTAGTTCCAGACAATTCTAGCCCTTTAAAATGTCATACGGCACACATTTGTGTAGTCCAAAATCCCTTAGTGTCAAGAAATGCTATGGTAAAGTTGCCCAAGTTTTTTAACTGTAATTCTGCCAATTATTATGGGAGATCACAATTGTATTCGGACATGTATGAAAATACCCAAAGGGACCATTTGGTATCAAATGTGTTTGCAAATAACTTTTAGAAATAGTTCTTCCAAGTTTTGTATTTGTCTTCCAAAACATTATACTAAAACTTGTTCTTTACTTTTAAGCCTCTTGTTGAACTTGTTGTTATTCGGAATCTTCTAATTTTAAATAATAATGGCTTCTTACTGTGCTGATGGACGTACAAGTAGCCTTCAAAAAATTTCTGGAGTAACTTTTTTCATAGATAGTTTCATTAATCTTTAAAACTATTTGCTCATTAAAGTTAATGTTTTTAATCCTGTTGCACATGCATCATATTGTTCAATTTTATATGCCTAAAAGCAGCCGCGAAAGAAAAATCTAATTTTATTGCAAAAGAAATTTTTACATATTTCATATTTACAAATGCTTTCATGAGTGAGCATACTAAAAAAAAAAGTTAAAATAAAAACAAATAAGTAAGCAAATTTAACTATTAAACTAATGTTTTAAAACTTTTGTAATTTGAAGGATATCACATTTTTAATATTTGTTAGAAAAAATTTATTTTTTACTACTGACTGATCTTTTTAAACTTCCAGGAATTAAAAAAATATTTGAAAGAAATATACTTATTTAAATTTCATTGTTGAACTAGAAATAATTTTATAATGAATATTTATTGAATAATCATAATAATAATAGAAAATTTTCATATTGTATTATATTAAAAACTCATATGTAAAAAAATAAATCTAAAGCAGATTGATTTTATAAGTTTAGGAATACATTTAATTATTTTGCTAGTGAATATGAATTCCAATTTTTTTAAAACAAAGAGTACTAATATTACACACACATATCCGGTTATATTAAAATCCGGTTAAACACACATATTAAAATATCATACTTCTTAAGAAGATATGTCTTATATAAATCTTATTAAATATAATAAATCAAGATTTATTGAAATTCAATTTTAGATAAAAAAAATTTATTTTATTTAGTTTCTAGGTTTCTTACAGTTGACTTTATAATTTTTATTACATTATATTATAATTTTATATTATAACTTTATATTATAATTTTTATTACATTATTTAACGAAATTTATTTACAAATTATTGATAATAGAAACTTTTTTCTGATATTGGACTGAAAATACTTTTACAATATAAATATGAATAAATTTATATACAGAAGTATAATTCTTTCTTATAAAGGGAAAAATTATAACCAAATTAGCATAATATTACATGCATGGATAAAATCACAGGGAATAACATTGATATTAAACTTTGCCACTGAATATAAATGAAGAAAAGAAGAATCGACATTTTTCACGATTACAAATATATGATATTTTATTCAATTCCTAAAATTCAAGTGTTTATCTCAAGGTCAATAATGTGAATAACACGCTTATTTCTTTATTGAAATACATAATTTTAATAACTAGGAAAAATACAAAATAAACACTTAACTATCAATAAAAATAACTTTTAGTAGTAAAAATAACTAGGAGTAGTTCTAACCGCAAAATATCACGAGTGCCGGTGAAGTAGCTAGCAGACGATACGCCCACTCTTTCAAGAGAAACAGTACTATCTTTTTGAGGACATAGTATAAGGCAAGCATTATTTTCATTTAAATTGCATACACAGAAATAAAAGTGATCTAAATTACTTAGTTAATTTTATTTGATTATTATAATGAATACATCACCTCCAAACAGAAAATGTAAAATAAATTCAGTTGATAATATGAAAATGTCTATGTTGAATAATAACATTTTGATTGACGATTGAACGTTTTGACATTCTTTATATACGGCATAAATTTTTTGTGTAACAAGGAAACATCTTCAAGATCATTTTTTTAGATGAGAGTGATAAATATTATTAGATGAGTTGTCCGAAGATAAAGAATAAAAAATAAATCACACAAGTTTTGTAAAAAGGAATGAATAAATTTTGTGAAAGAATTCTGATAATTTTCTGAATACAAGAACGTTAGCTCGGGGATGTACCCTATTGAGTACCCATTTTGCTTACATTTTGCAATATCACCAAATCTCGATCTCTTCTCGCCAACTGATTGCCAAGCCCATGCCATTACAATGTCAATATGGTTTATCTACTGAGGATGTACTTTTGGCGGATGACGTTAAAATCTTGGCGTGGTGTTTGACGTCTTCGCAATCAGATGTCATCTCATTCTGACGTTTCCTACTTTACGATCCTTAATTCTTTATTAGACTAGTATTTAATTGCGTTAATAAATAAAACAAACTGAAGTACAAATGGATTTTATATTTCTCAAAATTCAAAAAATTTCAATTATGTTTAAATTCCAAAAATTTATTTGAGTTCCACAACATTATATAAATGTAAGTAAAAATAAAGTATTATAGTATATTAATTATTATATATTATATAATGAATATTTTTTAAAGCATACAATAATATAATATTAAAAAAAAGATTAAATACGCTAACATAAATAAAGTATAATATTAGAAATCTACTCAGCACAAAAGTATATAAAGTATTAAGTATATATTTATCATTCTTATAGATAAATTTATGTTTAAAAATTCTAATACATACTCGATTTCAATGGAATATCTTTTACAGTAAAAGTGGTACTTTTATAAAAAATTTAAGAAAAATTTTCAAGTCGAATTCAGTTGCTTTTATCATTTTTTTATAATGAAAACAGAAAATCTAGTTTTCCTTTAACTTCTCAAATAAAATTGCAATGATTTCAAATAAACTGCTAGCCACCCAAATTGCAAAACCAAGAAAGACAAGAGATATCACAACAAAATTTATTTTGTAGATAACGTGTTAACCGAGTATAAAATGATTAAATTCATAGACTTCTGTGAAGTATGGTTCCTGCCAAAATCAGTAGCAAGAGTAGCCGCCGTTGTTGGAGATCGCCGCTGCCACACGCCTCAGCATTGATTCAAAGAGATATCGGATGTGTTCCTGGGGTACAGCAGACAAATCAGATTTCACACGTTGCCAAAGTTGATCTGATGTGGCAGCTGGTAATGTAATCTGGGTCAATCGTTGAACAGCCATTTACCACATGTTTTCTATCGGTGAAAGATCTCGAGAGCGAGCCGGCCAGGGAAGCAATTCAATCTGGTGATTGACGAAGAACCTTTGGACATTGCGTGCCACATTTGGTCGCACATTAACCTGTTGAAATATGGCTGTGGGCAAATCCTGAAGGTAAAAAAGGACAACTGGCTCCAACACATCGGAGATGAAGCGCAGGCTGCTTAAAGGATTGGCAATGCGTACTAGAGAAATGCAAGAGTGATATCCAATACCGCCCTATACCATAATACGCGGTGCAAGACCAGTGTGGTGGTGCATTTTACAGCTGTTCAGCATTCTCTCTCCACGGTATCTTCAGACTTGTATGCGACCATCGTGGTGCTGCAGACAGAAAAACGTGACTCTTTAGTAAAGACAATTTTATTTCATTCTGCCACCCACATCTTTCTTTCATTGCACCATTGGCGGTGGAGACATCTGTGGTTCTGCATCAAGGGTAGACGAAGCAATGGACGTCTTGTGGACAGACCACTTTGTAGTAAACGGCGTCGAATGGCACGCGCAGAGACGTTTGTTTGTCGCTCAACGGTCATTTTTTGCAGACGAGGGCTAATTAGACCGGGACTTACGGCTTAAAGTGGATTCCGAACTACTACAAACATCCATGTCCAAGGTGAGATTCGAACTCACGAAGCGCAAAGACTGGATGATGCTTTACAGATTGAATGTGCTGTGCGAGGGTTCGTGATGTGGCTGAGAGATCCGTCACTGTCATGCGCACAATTGTGCCTGTCATCGTGTGAAGAGGTGCACTGAGGTGGATGCGATTGAACAAACGCGCGTCAGTCCGTCGTAGCCTCCTCCATCCAACGATCACATATCCGCATTATAGTTTGGTTTCGTGCAACATGACTACCAATTTCCCAGAAAAATAATCCACAATCTCCGTAGGCTATTATCTGTTGAACTCAGATACTTGATTAAAAAATGATCGCTGTTTTCTACGGGGCATAATTGATCGTTTTTGAAAAAAACCACAAGAAAAACACAGTCGCCGAACTTGAAATCGTCGAATTCTACAATCCTTGACGTGGCGCCACATGCGCGCGGGTTGTGCATAGAAGAAGTGAAGGCTTTCTCCATGGTGATGAGCGCCTGCACTGAAATTCTAATCATTGGCGTATCTCATCTCCGCTAATGCATGTTGTAAATATAATGTTATTTGCATGCTTCCTTCAGAGTCTTGCACTTACGGTGGCCAGCAGTTTATTTGCTTGGTTATTTAAATTGTAAGAAAAAATAATTTATTTTGAGGATATTAAGATCAAATGGCTTTGAAAAAGTATTAAACAAGGAAAAAATAATACAAAATACCCAGCATTACCAGTATTATTGAGAAAGTTAGAAATATCGTTATAAATTAACAGAACATAAAAAAAGCTATAGAAAATCAGATTCACACAGAATACTATAACTCAGCATTCTGTGTGAATTCTGCTATAACTCAGCAAAGATGTACACAATTTATACTTGGGAAATAAACATATCCTTCATTAAACTTCAACATATAAAAAGCATTTACTTTCAAATAAATGTGTTTATAGCTCTAAATGTTTTAATAGCTAAATTAAAATGCTAGTCCAGCTTACATCAAAATAATTGAGTAATATAATTTTTTTTTTTTTTGTAGTAAGTAAAATTTTGAAGTATATATTGATTTAAAATTTGGGTACTTTTCCGTTTCGCCGGCGCAAATATCGCCAAGCGAAAATTAAGTCGCCAATTGGTGACAACACACAGTATACACATAAAAATTTTTTAAATAATGTTGTTTTACATAAAAAATTTTAAATTTATTTATTTAATTGCTGTTCTCGTGTTCACGCTATGCGTGGAATAATGGATGCCAGAGCCTCAATTTATTTACTTATTATATTAGATTACAATTTGTCGGGTGATGCATATTTCAAAATCTTATTTTTTTTTTTAAATATTTTTTTATGTGAATTTGTTACGATTATTTTTTAAGCTATATTTTTAAAATCCGATTTTTTCTAGAGATTTTATGAAATTTTTAAATTTGTATATATATTAACATAGCATAAAATTATAAAATGGGGAAAAAAGAATCGAAATAAAGTCGTTGACAGTAAAAGGCCGTCACATGTTTTGGAAACGTAGCAGTAAAAGGTTACCAGCGGAGACATTCCCTCTAGCGCCGGTTGTATTATTTTTGGCGACTTTATCGCTTGCGCCGGCGAAACGGAAAAGTACCAAAATTTGATATTTTCAATAAAAACCATTCACATTTTTAATTCAACGGTGAAAAGTATATTACTTAAATCTTATAATTTAGATTAAACAAAAAAATTTCATAAGTTTTAATTAAATTTTAATATTGATTAATGATGAAATCAAGACATAATTGCATCCAAGAGATCCTTGTTAGACAAAATAATATTAAATAAAAGTAACTTTAGGAGAGTAAAATATTTTGACTTGATGGACACAGAAATTTAATGGTTTCTAGTTAAGAAAATTATTTTGCAGTATAATAAATTTTCTCCCAGCAATTTTTATCCTATTTCCAATATTAGCATTTTTTCAGCCTAAAAATAAGTAGAAAATTTAATGATCTATAAGAAATTATTACATTCTGTATCAAAATGTATTTTTTTAAATAAAAACAAAATGTATTGTTTGTTAAAAATTATATTTGTAACTATTTTAAATCAAAGTAAAAACACCCTTAAACACCCTTCATTACATTTTACTTTGACTTATTTGGAATAAAAATAAGATATTTGAAAATACTAAAATATGAATGCATAAAATAAAAGCAATTATTTTTTAATTTACCTCCTAAAATACCTCTTCTTAATGGGGAAATTAACGATTGCTGACTATGGGGCAAGCTATATTTTAAAATTATTGAAGCAATAAACAAAAGATTACACTTGCAGTTAATTGCGTATTTTTAATATAGGTCCAGATAACCATAACGAATGTATTAATTACATCCACAACGGACATATAAATTACGTCTATCACAGATCAAAATGTTAATAATCCAAAACTCATCCATCATGGATGTCAATCCAACGTTCATATGTAGTTGACAGAAGACCATCCAATTCACATCTTATCAGGGATGTGTGTGTTTATATATTGGAGGTTTCTTAAAAACAGATTTAGATTTGCTAGGGCTCTAATTATAAAGGGAAATTTTTCATACTTACTTGTACTTTATTAAATTTTTTCTAGGATTGTATTGAATATGTCCTATAGGGTAGTTTAAGAAGAAAATAATCTAGAAGTTCCTCAAGGAATACGCCCTGAAATATTGATTATACATTTGGCTATATTCACGATAGATCAATTCTACAATTTTTATGATGTTTATTAAAATTGCAGAATAAAATGTGTCATAATTCATGTGTATTCATAATAATATAGTAATCATAAAAGCAATTTATTAAAAAATATGACGCAAAATAATTTACATTCATTTCATTCAAAACGAAATTATTTGTTGCTCGTTATACATATTTCCGATTGATTATTAAAGACAACGATTCTAAGGAGTTCTAACTAAAATTTTTTGTTTGTTTTTTAACTTTATTCTAACACATACACACACATCTTCATCAGTAATATCTCACTTTTATTTAATTTCCTTTATTTATTTTTTGGTAGGTATTTTTTACTATGTTATTATGAGTAATCCTCTGTAAATGGAACACAAAGCATGAATGATTCCTTTGTCCTCCGTCACTACGCCATTGTCAAGTATCATCTCGCAAAATTAAATCACTATCTAAAATATAGTTCAATAATTTGAAACATATAAGATATATCTTTGAGCAGAAACCCAAATCTTTCTTACAACCTTTGAAGGATGAAGAAATGATGAATTATCAAGGATTATTTTAAGTTCTTTATATAAGATATGACACCAACCATGATCTGAATTATTTCTCGAATTTGAATACCAATAAGTTCAATATATTCTCTTATGGAAAATTAAGATTTTTGTCTATTTTACAATGAAAATAAAAAAAAAATATATCTGTCACTACAAACAAATTAAACTCTCCATAAAATTACGAGAACTTTACAAATTAGATCGTATATTTCATCCAATAAAAAGTCGTAATTTTCGAATCTATGTGTATTTCATCACACACAAAGCCAAAAGTATATCTTTTTCAAATCACCCACGTTTCGCAATTTCCTTTTAATCAGTGGCAAAACACTATTCAGAATTCCAGGTATACAGCAAGCTTATATATATAAGGAAAGGACTCCCTGATTTCAAAATTAAATATCTCGAAAACAAAGATCGATAGAAGAATGCAGTAAACGGTATGTTTATAAAGAAAGCTGTAAGAATTTTGCACAGCAGTTTGAAATAATAGTTACAAAAGCTGCGAATAGATGGCGCTGTAATCGTCATACGTAATACCTAGTATAAATAGTGATTCGAAGCTCGGAGCGATCAGTTTCACTATTGAAGCGTGAAAGGAGGTTAGTGTACTAAAGGAAGAGATTAAAACCATGTACTCCATTGAACAACGCATTTTTCTGGTGCTAGAGTACCACAGGTTAAAAGAGAGTCCTACGACAACAAGGCGCAGTTTTTCAAGCACGATTTAATGTTCCAAAAGGAACCGATGCGAAAACCATTCGTACGCTCTTCGCCAAATTTCAACGAACAGGCAGCGTGACTAATGATCTAAAGGGGAATGTTGGCCGCAAGCAAACTGCAGTTTCGCCTGAAAATGTCGCTACAGTTTCTGGAATTATTCTGTAAAATCCAATATCATCCGTCCGTAGAATTGCATCTGAGACTGGTTTGAAGCGTTCCAGAATGCAGAAAATACTGAGAAAGAGCTTACACATGTTTCCATTCAAAATTCAAACTCACCCGTACGAGCTGTGCAACAAAGGGTTGACTTTGCTAATCAGATGCTCACAATGATTGATAGTGGAGGATTTGATGTTGGCTGCATCTGGTTTACAGATGAAGCTCACTTCCACCTGAATGGATTCGTGAATAAACAGAACTGGTGATTTTTGGGTTCCGGAAATCCATATTGGTGTGAAGTGAAACCCCTGTATTCTCCTAAAGTTACTGTGTGGGCTGCAGTATGCAGCAGAGGCATTATTGGCCCTTTTTTCATTCGAGAAATGGTTAATAGTGAACGTTACGTTGTAATTTTGGAACAATTTATCGCCACACAGTAAGTGTTAGAGGATCGACCACGTACTGAATGGTTTATGCAAGATGGAGCCCGACCACATCGTACCGAACAAGTGTTTCGCTTCCTTGATGAATACTTCGGGAATCGAGTCATTACTTTTGAATATTCCAAATTTACTGGTGCAGGCATGGATTGGCTTCCATATTTGCCGGATTTGACTCCATGTGATTATTTTTTGTGGGGCACATTGAAAGACATTGTCTACCCGAAGCATCCCGCTACGCTGGACGAGCTTGAATCGGCGATCTGTGTGGCATGTGAATCCATTTCTGTTGAGACATTACAAAATGTGATGGCAAATTTCATTCTTCGTTTGCGCCACTTCTGTGGTGCCAATGGTGAACATTTTGAAAACATTGTGATGTGATTTTTTGCAAAAGAATGTTTTCATACGATTATTTCATTTATGTATGCTGATATGAGCTGTAGAGCGTACAGCGCCATCTGTTAGCAATTTTTTTAACTATTATTTCAAACTGCTGTATAAAATTCTTACAGCTTTCACAATAAACATACCGTTTACTGCATTCTTCTATCGCTTTTTGTTTTCGAGATATTTAATTTTGAAATCAGGGAGTCCTTTTCTGGACACCCTGTACATATATGTATATATAAATATATACATATATATTTATAGCAGCTTTTCAAAATAATTGCACTTGACCATATTTAATGCCATCTTATCTCTTTAAAAATCGCAAGTCTTTAATGATAAAGATCTAATTATGATATATTTTGAATGTTACATGACCATCTAGTTTTTAATTTATTTTCCTTGTCTTTTCTTATAAAGCAAATAAACTATTTGTCCCCTATATATATATATATATATATATATATATATATATATATATATATATATATATATATATATATATATATATTCTTTTAAGTAATTTTATTCTTACTTTGAATTAATTTTGAAATATGACAATTCTCAAATTTTATTATCGTACTATATGAAAATTATTACAACTAAAAAAGTATTATAAGTAAATGTACAAATGCATATATTGAACACAATGTAGGCTAAACTGAGTATTACGGACAGACCTCAGTTTTACCCGGTTTAGATATAGTGCCGGAATTTCAATACTGTCTTTTATATTCGTTTTGTATTTCGCTGTGAATATAGCGTAGGAATTTCAATCCTTACTTGAACTTGGCGAAAAAAAATCCAAAAAATCGCCAAACTTCGGCCGTATTACTCAGTTTTACCCACAATGTATAAATGGAATCTGTGTGAGAAACCTGTAGTAAAATTTTTTATACACATTATTGGCATGACCACTGCCACCTGTCTTCTATGAAATGCATTGAAAAATTAGCGATTAGTGCATTACTTCAATTGCTATCTTTTTTAAAAATTTCATAAGCATATCATACCACCATACTGATGTTGCAATTTTCTAGGCTAGTAAATGGCACAGACCTCCAATACACACAGAATGATCTTTTAGCATTATAATTAAAAGAAACAAATTGAATTGCAAATTTATGTTAATTGTAAAAATATTTTAAGGCTACATTTACATTCTTGTTACACCAATTAAAAGTTAAAATAAGAATAGAAAAACAGCCTTAACTTTCTTTCTCATGGGAATGAAAAATAATTTTATTTGGTATAGATATAATTTAAAACGTTTTAAAAACCAAGATGGAAATATATTCTTTTCTTACAAATGTACATATATATATATATATATATTATATATATATATATATATATATATATATATATATATATATATATGATATAAAAAAATTTTTTTTAAAAATTAGCATTATTAATAATTTATTTGATTTCACAATTATTTCAGAACATATTAGCCTTTCACAACCTAGTTTTAAAGTTTAACAACAATATAAATATGTATTTTTTTCAAAAGAATTATCAATTCATTTCACATAGTATTTATTAAATTCAAAACACCAATTTCAAAAATGAATATCAGTAGATCAATATTTTATATGGCGAAATGAAAAAATCTGAATGATTATAAATTTTATTTGCATAGATATACACATATTGCCATAATTCTGAAATATATCTCCTCTTTATATACAAATATTTATACATTTTTACACATTAAAAAGTGATTAATATGCAGTATTTGGAAAATATACATTTCTTTAACAATAATTTTTTATACAAAACTTAGAACACTTACATAATAGTAATAAAAAACTTTGTTACAGACAGCAATGTAAAAAAAAAAAAAAAATTGTACAGAGACAGAAAAATAAGTAAAGAGAATGTCTTTACATAACTATTAATAATAATAAATTTAAAAAATAATTCAAGCGAAAATAAATGCAAAGAAAATATAAATTCACATTAGAAATGTAGAATAACAACTTATAAATGGTCAGGAAATAAAAAAAATAATAAGAGCTGTGATAATTTGTGAAAAAAACACTAAAGATTACATGCAATTCACAATAATTTTACTTTTAAAAATAGTTTTTAAAATAAAAATAATGTATTTTTTAAGAAACTATGCATATACACCATAAATATCGTTATATCACATAAATATTCCCTATTTGACACTTTACACTTAAATTTAAAGCATAAATATGATTTAATGTTAAAACATTGAACACAAGTAATACACATTTAAAATCTTTTAAGGATAATCTCATGGAAATTTTATATAAATATTCATCAAACAATTGTTTAAAAGTTATATAAAAATCACATGATTATTGAAAGTTAAAATATAAATATATATATACATATATATATATATATATATTGCAAAATCAAGATAATCATACAAAAAATTAATAATCATTACAAAAATTTTACATTTTTGTAATGATTATCAATTTTTTATTATCTCTAAATGTAAAAATAATGATAAGGAAACAATTTATTTCAAAATACTTGTAAACAAACGAGCAAATATAAAATTTTTTAATAAAATAAAACATTAACTTACAGAAACAAAATTAATAACATATATAAGATTAAACAAATTAAATATTAATTTTACCCCTCCTATTACTGTTTGCAGAATATGGTAATTTCTAACTTTTCATGTTATTCATAAAAATTTTTATAAAATTGAAACATTCAGTCCTGTTCAATAAAATTAATAATAAAATTAAACCTACCTTTAATTTTAAAATATAAGAACTCAAGTAGACACCTAAAATAAAATTAACAATTCTATTATTCAACCAAATCATAATCTAATGGTTATTTCTAATGTTAGATATTAGATAACATTAAAATAATCCATTGTTATAACATTAAAAATATCAGTAAAATTATAATTTGATTGAATAATATAAGTGTTAATTTCAGTAATTAAAGTTAAATTTTTGTTATTTTAATTAATAGAATATTATTTAGAATATATATAAGCTAGAAAAGAAATATTAAAAACAATTAGAATTGAAAGTTTTATACAAATAAATAAAACATACTAAAAATATATCATTAACTGAATGCAGGTAAAAATTAAGATTACGTTTTAAAACAAGAAAATTGCTTCTGGATTTATACAAATTGCAGAATGTTTACAGTTACTTTATTTTGCACTAAATACAAATCAGTATTCTTATATGTAAAGAGCACTGTTATGTATAATATAATAGATTTTATGAACTGAAGTTTTTAGAATTTTACAAAGAAACATAATTAACGATACATATTTAATAAGAATTTTCAATAATAGAACTTTTTTTAATAAAAATTTTCTATTATTTTTTTTTATTCTACGTCCGACCTTTGTTTTTCAACCATCAGTCTCTGTATTGGGCTGCCCGACAGAGACTGATGGTTGAAAAACCAAGGTCTGGCGTAGGATAAAAAAAATAATAATAGAAAATTCTCATTAAAAAAGTTTGAGAAACGTTCAATTGTGTGTAACAATTGAAGTTAAAGTCACTGTTTTTATCATTAAAAGGGAAATTCTCATTACTAATTAAAGATAATAAAACTATTTAAATTAAAAATTATACTGAAATTAAAATGAATGAAACACAAGAACTTATTTTAATAATAAAATATACACATATTTTATTAGTTATCTTTTATATTTATATTAAGGTTCAAAAACATATCTAAAAAATTTCATCTAAAATAAATAAAAAAAAATAAATAAATAAAAAGAAGTTTTGAGAATTGAATATTTTAAGCTATGAAGTCAATGATGCTTAAAATATAATTAATAAATTTCTAAAATTTAAAATTTTTCAATTATTATGAAAGGTAGACTTTCTTATACATTTTTATTTTATGATAGAAAAATATTTAAGGCTTATAATTATTTTATAATAAAATCATAAGGAACAAACAAAAAAATACAAGCTGCTGTTTTGGAAGAGTTAAAATATAACTGTACTCCACTGTACCAGTATGTAAAAAATAAGAGAAAATTTATATTACACTTGTATATCATTTTATACAAACATTTATACAGCATAAAAAAAATCTAAAAGTTTGTAACAAAATTTTAGGAGATTTGTGGCTATAAATATAAACAAATACATCATGAAATTAAAATTCTTTTAAAAAAATATTTTAATTTAAATTTAATAATCTTCTATTATCGGTCAGTACGTGGAAAAGGCAAAGAATGTATAACATTTCTAAAGGGTGGATTCTGAGTGGCAGAAAACGTTGTATTCTGAGGCATTATGGGTGCAGTACCTCCACCAACTAAAGGTACTTGACTTTCTGCAAAACTTTGAGGATTGTGCCCTAAAATAGGATTTAGTGAACTACGAACCATAGGAGGATGAGAAGGATAAAGAGATGGTGTGCAAGACTGATGTGATATGATGTGTGCAGAATTGGATATTGTAGAATTTGTTTGACACTGAGGAGCAGAGGATTGAACAGGATGATTAATAGGGGGAAACTTCACTGGTGACAGAGAAACTTGATTGTTAGAACAACTCATGTCAGGCAATAAGTTGCTGACATTAAAGTTCGGAACTGGATGAGTGCTGGGTGAATAAGTATGACTGATGATGGGAGCTGTTAAGCATGAACAAGAGAGTGGTTGAGTTGGTGGTCTAGGAAGTTGGCTCATAGAAAAATTTGGATGCTGAAAATTTAAATTAAAAAAATTGTCACTTTGTTGGTGTAAAACTGAATTAAAAGATGGATTGGTTGGAATGGTGTTTGTAGTGCTTTCTGTAATTTTTTGCTGAGAGCATGGGAGTTGATTAGATGGTGGAATGGAAGTACGAGAATTGCTTTTGAAATATTCATTTGGAATGCAGGATATGTTTGATTTGTTACAAACATTTTGAGTACCAACAAATGTATTCATATTTGAGATAAGATTGATGCTAGAATCATTTACATTTCCTGTCTTACTCTTCTTGGATTTTGAACGATTGGATACTACTGCTTTGCGATTCGAAAAGAGTGTGTTAGCATTATGATCATGGACATTTTGTCTACCTTCAGGCACAAATATTTCCTGAGATGATCGATTATTGGACGGTTTTGCAGTCATATCATTAACATCACGAGTATTAGAATTATAAAAAAAATTGTTAACAAAATTTGGATTGTTTTGAGAAAAGGGAGGCTGTATAGTTGAACGATGGAAATTATTTTTATCAGCATGAAAAGATGGAACAGGGGGACCAACTGGTATGCTTATATCTGAATTAATTTCAGAATTTGTTGGAACTGAACGATGAGAAAAATTACAATTACTTGTTTTTTGAGAAGGTTGTGTATAGTTGTTACTGAAGGAAACTGGTTGGAAATATGTTCCAGATTCTGATGCCCTAGGATTTTCTAAAGTAGGTTTTACATGTGGTAAAAAATTGCAGTTATTATAAAGAGGGGTGTGACTTTCAAAAGGAAGAGAGAGATTTGAATGATGTTTAGGTACACTGGAAGATGTTTCATGCCTATTGCTCAGAATTTGAGGTGCATCAGCTGTTAAATTCATATTCAAGAAATTGTCATTTGGCAAAGTCAAAGTGACATCATGTGTACGATTCATGCTATTAAATATGGATGTTGAAACTGTTTCACAGGGATTATAACTTGAAGAGAAGTTGTGGAATGATGTTACAGAAGTTAAAGGCACCAATGGTGCATTTTGAATACTAATGTCACAATTTGATACAGGCAGAAACATTGGAGTATCGCTGACACTATGTATACTCGAAGCATTACTCCGTTCAATTTTTTTATCAATAAGTCTCTGGGGATATCTGTTATTCATTGTTTTGTTTTTATTCTTATCAGAGCTTACACAGGATGTTTGTAACAAACTCTCTGCAGAGTAAGACAGAGATGATCTCTGATTTCTAGAACAAGTTGTAGATGAGGATGTGAACTGTGTACTAGAAGGAGTGCATGCAATAGAGCTTTGTATATATTCAGAATGATTTGTCGATGAAGATGTTGACTCAGAATATGATGGCTGATCTGATATGAGAGACAAAGCAGAATATTTTGATTGAGATATGTTTGTTGATGTAGATGAACTTTGTGAAATATGGCAATTTATTCCATTTCGATTTTCTCCTAACACATTTGCACTTGAATTTTCCTTTAAAAGAGAACTTAATGAATGATTAAGGGAATCCACTCTTGATTGAGAACTATAAGGAACAGAGTTACAAGTACTTGTAATTTGTTTAGGGAAAGATAAAGTTGCAGGATTATTTGGATTACAATTAAAATTTCCATGATGGAGCACTGAAGAGGAATTAGCAACAAAATTTTGAATGCTAGAAGTATTTGGCATAGATGTATAAAAAGATGTGCTCTGTGAAACAGAGTCATAACCACTTTCACGGACTGAGAATTGAGTTTCTGCCTGGGAAATATTGGTATTTGAATTTTCGGTAGTACTAATACTTGAACTTTGCACACCTGATACATGATTTTCAAATAAATGAGATGAAGTATTAGAACTTTTATTTGCAACACTGTATTCAGATTCAGAATGACTAAGTTTCACAGTGCATTCAGAGGATTTTGATAAAGTTAACACAGATAAATTATCTTGATCAGGAGTACATAATGGAGTTTTTTTCTTATTATCAGATTTAAGTTGTGATTCTGATAAAGATATAGTATCAGTACTCTTTGAATTACCACTTTGAGTTGCACAAAGAGAAGTAGTATGCGCAAATGAAACATTAGTGGCTTGAACAGAAGGAAGAGTTGGATTTTCAGATGATGAATGAAAATTCATTCTAGGTAAATTTAAATACTCTTCTGTGGAATTAGTAGAAAAATTTATTGAATGGTAATTTTTGTCATTATTAAACAATGATTGTGTCTCATTACATGAGAGAAAGTTGTTACGTGATTCCAAGCCAATGTTGTGTGAAACATCTTTTAACATATCACCTAATATAGGCGTCAACGAGAAAATATTATCCACAGTAGTAGGAGTCTTACAACTGTTTTCTGGAATATGAATTTGATTTTCAAAATTTGAAACAGAATCAACTGTTGAAGGAGCAACTTCTCTCTCAGAAGGTTCTGAAATTGTTTCTTTGCTTGAACACTGCTTCAAAGAACTATCTAGCAATTGATGACAATCGTTAAAAGTTTCCACACTAGATACTTTATCAGGAATGTCAGAAGATTCTTTAATTTTCTTTAAAGGTGGCTCATCATCAGCTGGTTGTTTAGATTTGCGAATTCTATTGATTTTATTCTGTTTCTCATTAAAATCTTGATTGTTTTGGATTTCTTCTTCAGCATTAGTTACGTTTGTTAAATTTGAGGATGGAGTATTAGCATTTTCAGAGACTACTTTATGAGAATCTGAATTGATACTTGAGGAATTAGATGCAACTTGATTCACTTCTGGAGAGGCACACTGTAAAATATCATTTACTTTTGAACTCACTGCAACTGGAGAGTTTACATCTGATGTTTCATTGTGAAAGAACATATTACTCCTTTTTGACATACAATTTGTTTCTAAAACTTCACTACCAAATATCGACTCTGTTGCTCGTGCTAAAATATCACAATTAGAAAAATAGTTGTTAGTTTCAATCCTTATGCAAGTAGAGTCCTCTTTTGAGAAAGAATTCGATTTTTCAACAGTTTGTGTTTTGTCAGAAGCAAAGTTGGAAATAGTTTGAGAAACACTGTTGCATATTACACGTTCTGAAATGTTTTGTTTATTTGATTTTGGGGAATTTTTTTTCTTCCTGCAAAGAGAAATTTGTTTTGATTTTATATTCCTTATATTTTCAGAACAATTTTTATTCGATGTTAATATATCTATAGGCTTGGATGTTATAGTTTCATTACTATCAGCAGAAACAGTAGAAATTTGATTGCTTAAGTTGGTTGATTTTCCTGGTGATTCAACAGAATTTGATAAAGCAGTAGCTTGAGACAGCATATTTTTGTTTATAATTGGAAAATTAGACAATTTTGGGGAACCAGTTGGCGAGGAAATGGGAGCAATAGTTGACAGTAAAGGATTAGATGCAGAAACAGATTGACTTGTACATGTTAAAATATTTCCTTGTATTGGTGAATTTACAAACATTGCAGAATTAAGAGCAACAACTTGATTCATAGAAAATACAGAAGGCAAGATGTTTTGATTAACAGAACAATCATTAACAATAAATGAAATATTTTCAGTGAATACATTAGGTACTTGTATTGTCACAGAATTTCCTTCAAAATTGTCTTTTGATTGAGTTTGTAATGGATCAAGATTATTATGTGATGAAGAATCAGTTGTACCAATCACTGGACCTGTCAAATTCTCATTCAAGGAAATATTCTGAATAACATTAACTGGAGTTTCATTATCTTTTTCTCCATTTGAATTTGATATACAATTTCGAATTGGTAGATTTGATGTATTAGATGAATTTTCATTTCCATTTTGCATTTGAATATCCTTACACTGTGAAATGCTGAAGGAATGCTTTGTTGCATCTACAACAGTGGTATCTACACAAGATAATGATACAGTCGAATCATTGCTCGAAATATTTACAGCAACTATTTTATTTACTGAATTTGTAGTAGAAATAGGTTCTGAATCTGAAAAGTGAGTTAATGAAGGTGCTTTTAACAAAGGTGAATTTCCAATTGCTACAGTAGAAGGCCACGAAACAGATAAATTTGTATTTTGTAGAGCTGTATGTTGGGTGGATTTGTATTGTTCCATAGAGTGTAATGCCTCATTGTTACTATTTCGAGATGGGGAATTCCCCATTAATGCAGAAAGTGAAAAATTTGATTTTGAAATAGAATCAGATGTAATGCTATTTTTATTTGATACTATAGTGGATAAATTTTGTCTTGTCATATCAACTGTGGATTGCTTATTCACAGATGATTCTGAAGCATCAATTTGAAGACAAATTCCATTAGTCAAATCATTTTTATCATTATTTGAGTGCAAAGATATAGAAGAATCTTTAGGTGGTTTTTTTTGTAAAGCAACAGTAAAATTTGTTTGGGATTTTTGTGATTGGTTGGCAAGTGAAATGATTTTATTGGCAGAAAGTACTTGTAAAGATGGAACAGAATTAGAAGTTGCATTCCAAAGAACAGATTTATTTTTTGTTACATTTAGCAAATTTTGATCAGTTGAATTGTTACTTTTTATAATATTTGAAGTATTAGATACAACATCCTTATTTAAATTTTGTTTAGAAATGAACACATTTTCAACTAATTGGCAGTCAACTTGAACATGACAGTTATTCCCATTATTATCAGCTTGTGCACTTGGCTTTGAAGAAGAATGAACACATTTATCTGAAGCTTCTGAACAAGAAGCCATAGTTACTGTTTGTTGCAAAGGCACTATGACAGGATTGTTCGAAGGCAAAGGATTTACAAATGGAGTTATGATATTTTGTTGTAAACCACTATTGGTACAAGCATTACCCAGAACAGTAGGTTGTGCAGGTAATACAATTCTAGCATTTGCTGAAAGATCAGATGAAATAGGAACAACAGAGCCTTGGTTGAAAGTCAATAAAGTATTATTTAAAGATTTTTCTGCTTGTAAGCATGGATTATCTACTGAAGCAGGGCATATAAAAGATGTTAATCCAACATTTCTAGCAACTGATGATACATTAAACACTTGAGGCAATAAAATAGGTAAAGTAGTAGGGCAAATGATTGATATGGCATTAGAAGGTTTTTCAGCTGGAGGAAATTGTTGTAAAATACTTCCACCAGTTGGAATGATTATAGTAGACATATTTTTGTTACAAACATTCATTATCGAAGAGCTGTGAGTGGTAGACATCACTGGAAACTGAGAAAGAGCTGTTGTGACTCCCCCAGTTTGATCTGAAACATTTTTTATAGAATCCACACATACTGCACTTGGTATGATGTCTTGGTGATTATGCAAATTTTCTTTAGAGGCATTATTATTAGCTAATACTGATGAGCAGGCAGTGGAAATACTAACATTGTTTCTTGCAGTATTTACAGGAACATTAGACAGTACAGTAGTTACTGCTGTATTTAAAATTTTAGGCTTAAGAATAGTTTTTAAAGCTCCTTTTACTTTAGGAATAGTTTTAGACTTCTTAGAGGAATTATTTTTGCAAGTAGAATTTGTTTGTGAATTATTACAAGGTGAATGAATGTTGACTTGAATAGCTTTATCAGTTTGAGAACCATGACAGGAAGTGGAATTTTTAAGTACAAAATGACCATTTTTTCTTTCAAATTTATCACTATATTTTAATACTCTTTCAGACAATGAGTTTAAACTAATATTGGCTTCAAGCAGCAGCTTTTCATACACAATGTTTTGCTCAGTAATAAATTTCAGTTTCTTTTTCAACTGTTTTACTTCTTCAGCTGAAAAGAAATATACATTAAAAGATGATTATACATTTTAATAAAACCTGAATTAAAAAATAAAATGTTTGATGTCTATTTGTTCCACATATTCTTTTATATAATGCAATAATGATTAACATAAAATTTTTATATCTTTAATAGTACAACTTATCCTGAGAAATTTTTTTTTTACTTTTTCTCGTTGTGGCATATATAAGCGATTATTAATAACATCACATTTACTTAATAATCATTACTGAAATTTGATCACTGCAATAGTTGTCAACACATTTGATTAGATTTCTATAGACATATAAAATGGTTATTTCCTATGCAAACAGTTAGGCAATGTTAATTACTTGTTTACTTTAAATGTAGATGCCCACACTTTATGTTCATTGATCGTTTGTTGAGCAAATATCTTGTGTTTGATAGTTTTGATTACTTTCCCACAGTTGCTTAATTGACGTAATTTTTTATCACTTTTTGGCATGTGCATTGTTCTTTTAAGATTCCCATAAATTTTGTTGTAAATAATGCACAATGGAAAATGATTTAAAACTCATGAAGTCATATTTTTAATAATAATTTAGACATGCTCAAATAAAAAGTTAATGTTAAAATATTATTTATAAGAGAATAACATAATAATTGTTTTATTGTGAAAGTTATGAAAAACAAAGAAGATTTTTGTCAAAATATCATAAGACTCAATGAATACAAAAATTTAATATGTTGTGGTAATCATAGTTTCAGAGCAAAAAGAAAATAATTAAAATAATCCATGAGATTTGTATCTCAATCACTTGTGAAGAACAAAATAATAGGAAATTAAGGCTAAATTTAAGAATATTACTATTGAAATAGTAATGATTTATATGAATTTTTGTAGACCATAACAAAAGAAAAAAATGCTCCAAGAAAAAGCCTTAGTGTTAAAACAATTAAAACCAATGGATTTATTTCAAGGTGTCAAGTTTACCTTTTTGATGAGACTAAAGGTCTATTAAGATGAGCTGTGGAAATTTATTATAAAGAGAACAAAATACAAAATTAGCTGGTGAAACTATTAATCAAATGATGGAATCTCAGCAAGTATAGAATATCAACTGACAGAATGATCTATTTGGATCTGTGTTCATAATAAATTATGCACAACACATTTAGCAAAGTGGCAAAGACAGAGAATTTGCCAATAAAATTATTGATGAAGTTTATGTAGAATGGAAAGAAGTCGAAACTTCCCATGGATAGATAAGACATTCCTCATAAGATTCAGTTGAAAGAATAAACTTACTAAAATTATTGAAAATATATTGAAAATCTACTTGGCTTAAAATAAACAATACACAACCAAGTGATACAAAGGAATAAAAGTCAGCCAATTCATAAAAACAGGTAACACCACCCTGGAAAAGATTGTAGTCGGTAAGAAGCTATGCTTGACTATAAAGTGGACATAGATTTCAGAACTTTTTTGCCAAATATTACCTTGATAGGAATTGCAAGTAAAGACCTTTTGTCTTAAAAAATCAGTTTAGTAATTATAGGTGAAAGTGCGAGAGTCATTAGAGTCATTCGTGTGAAGATTTGGAGGTAATAACTATGGCATATAGTTGGAAATAGAAATGGAAATTCTGATAACTTGAATAGGGAAAGAAAATGATAAAAATGAAAATAAAACATATGTTTCCTTGAAGATTGTGAAGATAACATAGAAATCTTTTCTTTTACTCAACATGGAGTCTCAGAAAATATTCAAAAACCTCTGGTATAACTTCTACAAGAGATAAAAATTTATATACACTAAGTACAAAAAAATGGAATTTTAAAAACCCTGTACATAAGGAATGGTTTTGCTGTCTTTAAGAAAGCATTTCTTTTTTCAATTATTGAAATAAGTCTAAGAGAGCACACTCATCAGGATTTTCATTTAGGTGATTAAGAATTTAAGCACTGAAATCATAAAAGCAAATGCTACTCCAAGCATTTGAAATGCAAAAAATCAAAAACACATTGTACCTTTAAATATCACAGTAGCTCATCCTAATAAAAAATATATAATTTGTTACAATAACATTCTATAAAATATGGCATCAAATAAATTCCATATAAATGAATTCCAGGTGTGGCGAAAAACATTGTGATATAAATGTTAAGTTTTATACCATAACAAGCACTGCTGTTCTGTATTCTACAAAATTAAATGCATTGAATCAATACATTAGTTGCTTTAAATTTTATACAATTTATAAAATTTGTATTTGAGGTAATAATATTAAAATTTATGAACTCAAGACTTTAAAAATTATAAGTAAATATGATGTATTTATAAGTAAATTATTTATAAGTAAATATGATGATGTGTATAAAAATACAGGTTGAAATTTTAATGTTATTTTAAATCAAAACAAAAAGTCTATTTTACATAAACCTTTATTCAGCTATTATCTATTGATTTATTTATTGATAGATTTATTGTCACACCTTATAGGCACATAAATAGTACATAAGAGTTGAAAATATTAAATTATTATAAATAAATCAGAATGACAGAATTTCATTGGCAATTAATAATAAGTTTAATGTGATTAATGTGCATTATTTATCACATTTACTGAAAACATGGTTGTTATTAACAATCGACAATTATTAATAGCTAGATTTATTATTTTAAACTTAACATACATATGCTCAATAACACTCATGGAAAACAAAGTATTTGGCAAAATAAAATATTGAAAAATAAAGAATTGAAAAACATGAATGTAATTTGGCATTTCTTTTAAACAAAATGAATTTAGAAGACAAAATTTTCAAATTTCTTTTTTCTTAACAATAAATATAATTTCAATATTTCTAAAAACTGAAAATATGTAATTTAAAAACAATTTTTTCAAATGTTACTTTTTGAAGGAATAAAATTCAAAATTGCTATTGGTCTTATTATAATTTTTGATAAATTATTAAATATTTATTTTAAAAATCATTTAAACACTCTTCAAATGACTATATAAATATTAAATAAAACGATTACAAACATTGTACATGTAAATAAAAATATTAAAATATAACATATGAAAATAAAATATCAATGAGGAAATATTACTGAAAAGAAAACTGTTTATTTCAAAACAAATTTAAAAAAATAATTAACTAGCATAAAAAATTTATAAAATTATGAGCATATGAATGATATAAATTTATTAATATTATTTTAATAAGTGTAAACAATAATGTATAAAAAAATCAGATTCCATTAAAATCCAAAAACTACAAAAGTAGTTAATGATGTGCCGATGTAGTCAATTATAATGAATAAATAATTAAGATATCATGAATTTATTGAGTAAAAACAGGTGTTTTCTTTTTAAAATAAATATAAGAGGAATCAGTGACACATAATCTCACCTAATGGATGTTATAATGTAGTGGTATTACAATGTTAAATTGCAATTAAAAATGTATATATATGTGTGTGTGTAAATGTATACATATCTGGAAACAGCAATTATTAGATACAGTGTATACCTATAAACAAACATTACAATAAAATATTTTTAGAGTGATATCTCACAGATTGTTTTCAATATTATATTTTCTTTTTATATAAATGCAGAAAATATCAATAAAACCATATATTTAAAATAAAACTAATTAGTTTAATAATTCTGCCAACTTTTATGTATTTTGAAAAAGAAAACACACAAAAATGGATTTAAAATATAAAATTAAATAAACTTAAAAAAATATAGAAATGTAAAAAATTCCAATTTCACATGATTATATTTAGTAAAGAAAATATGGTAAATTCATAAGCTACAAATCATTATACAAGTAATTTAATTTTGTTATACTTAAAACCATAATGTATACAACAAACAATTTGATATTTAAATACATGCATTTAATATAATCTAATAAATGAATATACATCTAGAATTATTTTACTAATAAAGCAAGCATTTGTCTCAAATTATTGATTAATTTTAATTATATAGTTAAGTCTTAGTTTAAATGTGAAATAATTACATTTAAAGAAAAAGTGCAATTTTTAACAAATTAATTACAAATGCATTAAATTTAAAAAAATTTTAAGAATATTTAGTAAACAGAAAAATCTGCCATCTCTGTATGCTATTAATTTTTTTAAACAAAATATTTTATTTAAAATAAAATCAAATTTTAACTACTAATTTTTTAAATATAAAACTGATATTACCTTGAACTTCTGAACATTTGTCAGAGAGAAGTTTTTCTTTTTCTGATACCAAGAGCTTAATATAATCAACAGTTTGTTCTAAAGTGCTAATTTTACTCTAAAATAAATAGAATTTTTTTAAACATTTTCACAAGCCATAGATAAATAAACTATAGGTGAAGAATTCAAAATAGAATTAATCAAAAAATTATGAAATTTAGAGTTCAAAAAAATATTTGAATTTCTTAAAATAAAAATTCAAAAATTATCAGTATGGAAATACATGTATATTTAATAATAAGTTCACTAAATAATTCACAGTTATAATAAAATAAAAATATTTTATTACAAAATTATCTATTTCTATAAAAAAATTATTATGAAGTAAATATAAAAATAGATCAGCGATTGTAATATATAATTAAGACATTCAAATTTTGTTCTAATATTATAAGAAATATTACGTTAATAGTTTGAAGCAAAACAATTTTTTTATAAAAATTTTTTGGCAAATGATTAAAATAAATGCATATATAAAAACTAATAATGAAAATCATCTTAATGGTAAAGAAAAATAAAATGAAACACTAAATAAAAAATGGTACACTGTTTTGGAAAGAAAGATTAGGTTACATTTACATATACAGTAACTTTCAATCAAGTTTTAATGTAAAATATCTTATAAAAAATCACTTTGTTTTCTTCACTTTTAATATTTTTGCAAGAAAAATATTGCCCACTAAGTAAAAACATTTGAATTGACTTATTCCAAGTAAATTTTTCTAACTAAAATAAATTATTTGTAATGCTTTTGATAGGTTTTTTAAAGGCCTAACACAAACAGAGAATTTATTAAGTTAATACATAACATTTTCTAGTGTGTTAAATATGATTGAACACTTAATTATGTTATATGAAGTAAATTTATAAATTCTATGAGCAATATTTTATACTTATTTTAAGTTTAATGATGTTGCACAGTCAATATGTTTAAACAATAACTACTATTTCAAATATCATTTCAGGATTTATATTATCATATAATAAATACATTTCTGAAAAAAATCTGTAAATATTTTTACTGGCCTTGTGAATATTAGTAATTTAATAATGCTTCTAACAATATCTTTTCAAAGATAACAATGATTGCATTATTAAATTTATGATAGAAAGTGAAAATAATTTAGCTCTACATATTGGTGTTATTTGAACTTCACTTTACTTACAGGAAATTATAGCTTACAAAATGACTATTAAATTTATTTTTGGATTAAAACTATTCTAATGAATACAAGTTTTTGCTTAGAATACAAGTATATGCACTAGAAGTTAATGTAATTCTCATTATAGGTAGAAATCAAAGCAGAAAAAGAGTCAAAGAATGCAATTATCTTATACATGAATAAATCAATATAATTATTTTTGTACATGAAACAATTTTAGTTTTTTACCAATTTTATACATAGAATGCCTTAAATTTTACTATTTGGATGGATTTAAAAAATTTTTCATAAATAAATTTGTTTGTATAAATTTTTATTATTTTGTCAAGGTAAAAAAACTTATATAAGGTAAATTTATTAAAGTTATTTAAAACATTTATCAAGAGTTAAATGTAGGTAAATTTTGTATTGTGGTTGATTTTATTTTACAAGTATAACCAGTATTTGAAGGAATTTAAGCAATATAATAGTTTTTTTTGCGTGTTTCTATCTGGTGTAGATGAGAAAGAACAACAAGCAAAAATAGAGAATATTTATTGACAGGGACGATGACTCCAGACAAGAACAAGAGGGTGTGCTGCTTTTTTTTTTTTTTTTTTAAATGGGGATCCACTACGGGCAGAAAGTCTGATTTCTTTCTCAGTTTTACATCCAAGTCTTATTCGAGATTCGAACCCAAGCCCACTCAGTGAGAGCCATGGCTCATAACCATCAAACAGGCTGAGTGTATTAATAACTTTTATTGTGAATTTATGACATCATAACAATTTAGAACTGCAAATCTATTTGATAAGAAACATTTAATACTTATTTTCTTGATTTTTACACCCATGTTGATATACTAAATAATATTGGTAAATATGGTACTTAAGAAAAAATATCCAGCAATTTGATATCTGGCTCTGTTATTTTATTTACTATATTTATGTTCCTTTATTTAACATGTTTAGTTACATAAGTTTATATTAAAGAAAATAGTGTACACATAAAGATTTATAATGACTTTGGATATCTCATAAAAATATATGTAAATAGATCCCAATCTATAACTAAAATAACAACTAAAATAAATAAAATCTTAAAAATTCAAATTCTTGTAGTGACACCTGAAAAGATCTAAACCTTATAGACATCAATGGTTACAATTTACAGAAAATGAGCCATAATCATATTTAGTAAGAAAAATCTAGACATTCAAAATAATAAACATAATAAAAAAAGGATTTTTTTCATCATAACTTAATAACAGGAATTTATCTCATGATATGAAAAAGCAATGCAGTTTTGATTAACAGATAATAAACTAATAATTGAAAACTATATTTAAAAAATAAATAACATAAAAATTAGTTTTCTTTTCATTGAATATGAATTCTTCCTAAATTAAAAACTACTAATCTAATAGTAATTGGAAAATTTATTCACATACTTGTTTATATATTTCTTTGCAAGGAAGAAGTTCAGCTATTTTAGATATCCAACCATTTATTTTATCTTTACGCCTTCTTTCTACAGCATTATGAGTTTGTCTTCGACGAGGACCATTAGATTTTTTTGTTTTTCTAGTAAATAAAGAATTTAAATTTTAATGGCATAAGTTTGATGATATGATATACAATGTAGAAAATTATTTAAATTAAAAATTCAGTTATTAGCAGATTTCAATTAATTAAAATATATTTGGTTAGTTGGTAAATACACGTTTAGATTACACTGCAGATAACCTAATGCTGAAAGCTCTAAGGTTCTTTATAAATATCTACTTATTACTTTTTGAGAGTATTTTTCTTAGATAATGAACTATATTCACTTTTTGAAATATAGAAAAGCCAAAAAATTTCCTAAGAATGCATAGATAAAGTTTAGTTATTTTGTGTTCATTTAAAGAATCATGCTTTAAGACAATAAGGTAGAAAAGAGAATCATTTATGAAATACCAAAGGAACTTTCACATAAGAAGAATTATTTGTAATAATTGCTAGTTCATTTTAAAAATAACAGATTATGATACAATTTGAGATGAATATAAATTGTTCCAAATTTCAGTTTAAATTCTAAATTCAGTAAGGCTTGTCTGTAACTTTAATCAAAATGTATGTAACTATGCATTTCTTTTGCCATTTATAAATGATTTATATGCTACTGTTCAATTTTTTACTTGGTCACTATTGCATAAAAAGTGAAAATTATCTGCTTTAGTAGCATCGTAGTTTGGAATCTATAATAATTATAAATAACAAAACATATAAATCATGTTCCTTTCAGGAAAGAATAACAACTAATACAACTTTATAAATGTGATGCATTTCTTTACCCAAAAGTGTATATAATATTGTCCAACTTTTTTAATTATTATTTTCCTTAGAAAGTTTTTCAAATGTTTTGTACAATTTGGAAGGAGATTGATAGCATAAATTGAAATCCATAACAATAGACATAATTTTAATTAATAATCATAAAAAAACTACTTTAATTATTTCAAAAAGTAAGAACTACTTTCATATTTAAAAATGTAAATAAATGAAATATATATCAAATGGATTAAAATTGTAAGATTTTTATTAAAATTTTTAAATAATTGGATTGAGAACTTACATAAATAATCTTGAAAACATTCTTTTCTTTTATCAAAGCTTTACAATTCAAAAAAATCATGTGTCATTATTTTTCAACTTCTAACTACAAACTAGAAAGTTTTGACTTCCATGAAATTGTAATATTATAAAATAAATAATTTTAAAATTATTTTTTTTTTACAGCTTTAACAGTTTATTCCTCTAAACACACAGAAAATACTTGTCTTCAATCATTACATATGTGAATGAAATTTAAAAATTTTAAATTCATTATTTAAATGAAATATCTCTTATTTTATTGTAGATATTAATGAAATTAAACATATTTTAAATGCAAAATTAGCATTATACTTAAAATTCCTCCTCTGACTTTGGACTAAAATAGAAAAATGAAGAAAAGTTAAAATCAATTTTCATAATTCAAAATTCATGAGATAAACTTTTAGAAAGAGGTTTTAATGCATCTGAAAGTTAAAAAAAAATTTAAGTTATTAATATAAAAATAAAAGAAAACAGTTATGGTTAGATTCTTTGGCATTATACACAGATCAAAATAACTTTAATAAAAAAATTCATAAAAAAAAAAATAAAAGATTTTTAAGCTAAATAATTTCAAAGTGATGAATACTAGATATCAACTCATCATGAAAAAAAGAAAATTAAAATGTACTGAATATTTTACTTTTAGTATTAAAAGTGCGGGAAAATACAAATTTTTCTTAAATGAGAATTAAAATTTCTTAGATTATCCACAAAAAATTTTATTAGTTTATTTCTTTTTTTTTTTTTCCAGATACATAGGGCTTCTTTTAAAAGGAACTGTTTTATTCTGAATGTGGTTAAATTAACAATTTTTCTTGTTTTGTGAGTAAATTTCCAAATAAAATTCCAAATCTTTACATCCTTTCAAAAATGCAAATAAATATAAGATACTATTTTACACAAAATCAAATAATAGTATTAGAAAAATCACATTATACTGGTAGAATGCATAAAAAAATTAGACAAATGTATAAAACTTACTCATTTATAGAGCTTTGCTCATTAGTCTCTGACATTTTCAAATAAAACTCATCTTGTTCTCATCTGTGAATAAATCTGATATAAAATAAACGTATAACATTTTAACAAACTCCGAATTTAAAGGTTATTTTTAGTTTAATAAGTGGAAATATAAATAAAGCAACTTATAAAATGCAACATATTTATATGATAAAGAAATTCTTGAAAATTAAACACAATAATGTAGGAAATAAACTAAAATTTACTAATTGACTTATTAATTAAATACATAGGATATATTTACATGTGTAGCACAAAATAAAATGTTGAATAATAATTATCTACATTTGCTTTCATTAAACTGTTCAAATGAATGTAGTGTCAGTTCTTTATATCAAAATATGAGAAGAATATCGTTGAAATATAATTAATCTTATTTTCCATGTTAAACATAAAAAATTGACAAACTGTTTGGATTACTGATGTTTAATAAATTATGCTAAATTTAGCACAAAATATAAGTTTAAGTGAAAAATATAATTCATTAAGATGTGTTTATTGCAAATGTGTGGAGCAGAATAAAAATAAAACTTGATCACCTTACACCTCCAAATTTTTATTCAGATGCTCTGATTTTATCTGCAGCATCTGTCATAGATATTACAATATGGAATTTTTTACGGCTGAAAAAATTTATAGTTGTGACTTCTTTAAATTAAAAATGCACAAATAAAAGTAAGTTTCTAGAAATACCAAGTTTAGTCACTGCTCTTGAAATGGACAACTCTTTTATTTTTCAATACACTTATACAAATGCACAAGTCTTTTTGATGTAAACAGTAAAAATTAATAACAGATTGACAGCTTCAAACGTTAATTCAAAGAAATAATGCATCTTTAAATATTATTCAAACATACACAGCTACAAGCAAAATAATTAATTGAAATAAATTTTGCTACGTAATTATCTGATCTTATCAAACAAACACGAACTTATCGAACGAACAAAAATATACCATATCAAACACATTGCAACGGTTATTATTTTCAGAAAATTTTTCAGCAAATTTTCATTTGGAAAAATCTTTTCTAATAATACAGTTGAAGAAAAATTTCGAATTTTTAAGGTAAGGTAAATTTCGAATTAGTATATGCTTGATAACATTAAACTTTTTGTACAATCATATTTTAAGAGAAATAATCTAAGCAATCAGAAATTTATACAATACGAAATCCCCGATAAACCTATACAAGTAATAGAAAATGAGTCATCAGATATCTAAAAAAAATTATTTATAATTCTCATTCGAGAGAAGTAGCTAAAACTATTCAAATGCAGAAACAATTAAAAAAAATATTGTACAAAAAAATAAATCGAATCCGCGTATAATTTTGTTAAGGAAAAGATCTGATTTGTGAGTAACATAAAAGTAAATCTAATGAGTAAAAATACTGGTTGTCTGATGATAAAACTTTTTTTATAAATATAAAATTACTTTCTTTGACTAAACTTTTTTTAAGAAGTACGAAAATCAAGGTCATTAAACATGAGACTAAAATTAATTACATTTATCGTCTTGAAAAAACTACATTAAATCACCAATCGAATACATATTTAATACTTATAGTAAATGATTTTTGTTGTGTCTGAAATTTTTTAAGCAAATATTCTATGTTTAAGACAGCTTATGTACAAAAAAATACTAAATAATTCGTATACCATTAATTGCAGACGAAATTTAAAATTGGTCACAGTTAAGAGTATAAATTAACTGTTAACATTTTTTTTAAGGACTTGTCCTCTGTAACTTATTATACCATTGTGCTTGTTTTCTGTAATTTCCATTGCTTTTGAGATATATTAATTTAAAAGTAATTATCCTATAAATTTTCTTGAAATGCAGAAAGCAAATAAAGGTAGTAGTTGTTGCGTAGCATTTGGTTGCAATATGCGAGCTAGAACAAATTTATTTTCGCAAGTGAAGATGTTCAAATTGCCAATGGAACCCGATTTACAATCCTTAATTTAATTAAATATATATTAAATTAATTCTTAAATAAAGACCTAAATTTTAATTGCAATAAAAACCAAAATTTGCTTAAAATATTCATCAACAACAAGTAAATAAACACATCATAACAATTTTGTTCTACTCATTATTGATACCAATTCATATATTCTAGCATGAGCAAGAAAATTTTAATAAAATTTATAATACTATTAATGAAAGCATAAATAATACCCTGTTTAATATTTGAAATGATTTATAGTTCAGTCGCACGCAAAATATATTTCCGGAAATTTTGGAATAAATGCATAAAATTAAAAATTAGTTAAAGAAGAAAATGATTAACAATTGAGAATCATTGTTACAATCCCCGAGAAATATGGTAATCCATCAGGGTTATTTAAGTAAAAATTAAAAATTTTTTTAAAATTTACGGGATCACCACTAATTGTACTCTTATTAAAAATTATGATTTTAATGGATAAAATAAAGACATTTTCGAAAACAGAAATAAATACCTGAAAATATTTAAAGAAATATTTTTGCGATTATATTGATTTTCAATGGGAAGAGAAAACCGGAAGTATTTCAGGTGGCTTCCGGTCAACTTAGGTTAGTTTTTGTTTACATTGAAAACTCTATTAATAGACCGTTAAACTACGCAGTGATCAATTATCAATATTTCACGATTTGCAATGATCAGCAAATGTACGCCGATCGGGTACAAATTGAAAATTCGATTGTTAAGAATAGCAGCGTTAATTTCTGTGGCTATACTAAAAGAAATGAGTCTTCTGAATGAAGTTTTTACATTTTACATCTAGAATCATTCTTTTGTTAGTTAATACTATGTTTTGTTATGTATATCCTTTGTGTTAAACCAACTAATTGTATTTGGTTACGTTTCATAACTCAATTAATAATCTTAACTAACATAATTTAATAAAATAATACCAGAAACAAAAAGAATTTTTCTCGCTTGACAAAATAAACTTGACAAAACATAGCTAATTTTACATTTTTCAATTTTAGATAAACCATAAGGAAAAATTTTACATTAAATATACATAAAATAATTTACGTTTTGACATTTCTGCGTTTGATAATCACACAATTAAGCTTAGTGAAAGCAAATAATGAAAACTTTTCTACCAAATATTAAAAAATTGAGTTTTTAAGTTGTAGGCACTCAATTCAAAATTTTATAAGATTTTTATAATTTTATTAATGCATGCACAAAGTATCATATATTTTATTTTACTATGGAAAATAAATAAAAATTAAATTCAAAGATTAAAATGCTTAGCTTTATAAATTATGGCATAAGTCTCAAATTATCTTATAATGTCTCAAAATAAGTTAACTCACAAATGATTTTATACATATTTTTATAAAATTTAATTTCATATATATGAGAATTTTCTCGATAAATAATCTTTATATTTGTAAATTAATGATTCCGCAGCAGATTTATGTAATCAATTAAATACTAACTGAAATTTATTATTGGTCTAGCATTACTATCATATTATGAAATGATAGAATTGTATAAATGACATCACTTTATCTTTTTTACTATCAAAAAATTCATAAAATTAGGCATTAATAATAAAGAGGAAATTAGATTACATTTATGTAACATAATATAAAATATTCAGTCAATACTTGTCAATTTGTTCCTTTCTAAATTTTCGAAATTTAATAATTTTTTATCTTATAATCAGAATTCTGATTATAAGATTGCTTTGCAATAAAAAATTGTTTTCAAATAGAAATTATTAGATTCCTTGATTTAGTAAATTTGTAGTTAAAAACATCACACATACTTAAAAATAAACATGTAACAGAATAGAGCTTTAGAGTGCCTTATTATAGTTCTTGTGCAAATAAATATTCATAAAAACAGCAAATTCCCGAGGCATTCCAAAATGCAATAAAGACAAATCGACAAACATTGTCAAAAAAAATTTTAAATAATTTAACTGCATTTTGAGCTTACTAAGCTAAATTAATCGATAGATTTTCAGATTAAGTCAAGAACAATATATTCACAAGTTTTCAACTGAAAAATATTTATGGGCATTTATATCCATAGATTAAGTTTAACAATTCAAACTTAAATTCAATTTTAAACTTTAAATTTAAGATTTCTAACTTAAAGTTAAATTTGAAATCTTAATTTTAATCTAAAGTTTATAATTTAACTTTTAAGCCTTAAACTTCAGATTAAGTTTACAGAGATTTCATCTACCTATAAGATATCTATCGATAAATATAAAAGGAATCCATGAATTAATTTTATGTTTATTGGAATATAAATTTTGTGAACAAGAGAGAAGAAAATAATTAGTTTAAGGAAAAATTATATACACAATATATATATCATATATATGTGTGTGTGTGTGTGTGTGTGTGTGTGTGTGTGTGTGTGTGTGTGTGTGTGTGTGTGTGTGTGTGTGTGTGTGTGTGTGTGTGTGTGTGATGTACACTGCTGGACAATTGCTAAGGACGGGTCACAAATTGCAATGTAGCATATATATTAATATTAAGCGAGAGATGAGACCTAGTAGGATAATATATAGTTGCCACACTGTTCAGACATTACAATAAAGAATATTTATTGTTCTGGGAAGTACAAAAGCTGTGAAACATCTGAAAGAAAAGAATGTTCATTTGATGCTGCATACGGAAAAATGGAACAAAGCATCTAAAAGTCAGCAAGCACCTTGAAGAAAGGTATCAGTACGGGATATATCCACCGCGGAGTGTGATGCAACATTCTACACGTCCTATCATACTTTGCACAACATTATCCAGCTGCTGTTGAGGCAATTTATCCCATTTCTCTGGGAGTGCACGGATGAGGGTGTTCTTGTTTGTCGGAGGATAGTTTCGACCAGCAACTTGTCTCCCCAAAGCATCCCACACATGGGATGATTTGGGGAGACAAGTTGCTGGGGGTTTCAATGGGGTTTAGATCTGGAGAACGTGATGGCCATACGAGAAGTTGAATACCCTCGCTGTCTAGACAATCCTGAACAGCGAGTGTTCGATGACATGTTGCGTTGTCGTCCATAAAAACAAATTTATCACCGACAGCACCACGGAAAAGACGTACATGAGGAAGTAGAACTTCATTAATGTATCGTTTGCCCGTCATAGTCCCATTCGCAACCACATGTAGAGGCGTACGGCTATTGATCATGATGCCGGCCCACACCTTGACACTGCATGTTGGATATCGGTCCCTTTCCTGGATATTTTCTGGACGATAAGCAGTACTACTCTCGCGCCAGATCAGTTGGCGTCTACAATCCGATGAAAGACTGAACCTACTCTCATCTGAGAATAGTACCCATACAACATAATTTCGTCCAGTACACGACGATATGACATCATTAGCGAGATGTACTCTAATCCAGTAGACGTCTCTTTTTGGTCCAGTTTAGATCCATGGCACGTCAAATATCCACCCATTTTACGTCCGCTATACGTCTACGAGATGTTGTCATTGGATGTTTTATGGACGAAATTTGGATGTATTCATACGCACTACTCTATACTAGGTAGTGTTATGGATGTATACTAGATATGCAAAGATATTGAAATAATCCCTGATTTATCTCACAATGGCTCATATATTTTTGTCCACTAGACAATGATAAAATTGTTTTTAATTAGCTTGTTACTTATGAAATTGCTTTTGCATCACATTTTTCTGAATTATCAGTCAAATATACTAGATTTTTGACGGATTTACTGTTCAAGTTTAGTTGATGTAACAAAATTCTCACAATTGAGAAATTAGCATTATTTTTATGCTCATTATTTTATAGCCAACCTTTTGAAAATTTAGTTTATTGTTTAAAATAAAATTAATTTTTTCTTTGGAAAAGTTGAAATTACTTCTAAGAAGAGTTTCCAGTGAATGCATAAATGCATGAATTACTATATAACAGGAGGGTAACAATAAAATTGTCAAGGATATTTGTAGAGTGCAAATTTTTTTTTATTTTAATATCAGGCAAATTATAGTTCATAGTTTATTTTTTTATTTAATTTTGTAGTAAGAGAAACTTATAATAATTATTTATTTCTCAGCCTAATATTTTAACTAATTAGATATAATTTCAACAAAGTCATTTTTTATACATGATAAAAGATATAAACTTTCATTTAACTAAAATTTTGCACTCAATTGAATATTCCAAATTATTATGACAAAAAATTCTGAAAATTACTCATTTCATTGTTTAAAAGCTGAATTATTTTTCTATGTAAAGATTAAAATTTGTTTCAGAAAACATTCCAGCAAGAGATTGTAAATATTAATTAATTCAAGAAAAATATAACAAACTAATAGAATTTATTTTTAATGCACACAACTTTTATTCTAATTATTTACATTATACAGAAATATTAATTAACTGAGATGTTTGATTCTTCCATTGATAAATCTTGCTTTTGCATGACCTAACCAGTACATTATCGTAGTTTTCATTTCACCATCGGTTGTCTTTGAATACTGTGGAGTTCACTGCACAGCATCTGAAAATAAAATAAAGTACATTTAAAATAATTAACAATAATGATTAACATTTTCAGATCAATAACCTCAGACAAAATAATAGTAAAAATCCAGAAAACAATTTTCATGAATATTTAATTTAATTCTTATCAACTTGATTAATACATGAACCTGATTGGATGTAAATCTCATTAGTAAAAAACAGCGTAAATTAATCAGAAAAATGTCAAAAATTTCCTTCACTAATTTAAGACATTAGTAACTTTATAATAACATTGTTAGAAATACTTATATTTTTAATACACTTAATGTTTTAATTATCTAATTACCAATTCAATTTCTAAGAAATATCAGCTTTGTAAATATGTTAACCTTTGTGTTTGATTAAATAATTAAAATTGCAAAATGTTTAAAATATGTTCCAAAACCTTTAAATTATCAGATAAATTGAACATTACTTTTACAATGGGAACAGTGCTTAAGTAATCAAACAGAGAATTGAATTTAAATATTAGCACTTACATAAATATATTTCATTAAAAATTTTTTTTATGAGAAATGTATTTTTCCATCATTTCTACATTCAAAAGAAAACTTTCAATGACATGCTTGTTCAAACATTGCACTTACCAAACATATTCATATTTAGTCTCTTATAAAGGATTTCTTATCCCTATCACCAAAATAACTGAACTCAGATGCAAGTTCATTGGTCATCAATTTTTTCCATAATGCTTATGGTGCAATTCCAGGATGGTTGGTTGGGTTTTATGGCGCAAGGTCCAAAAATGGACATGCTGCGCCAAGAATAAAATTTTGGAAGAATATATTTTATTTTATATATATATATATATATACATATACATACTTACATACATACATATATACTGGAATCAAACACTTCTGTAAAATTTTATTCAAATGTAATTTCATTTTAAAATAATAATCAGTACCAGTATTTCGTAAATTAACTTCTCGCGTTCATTCATTTCCCTTTAAACTTAGTTTTTTAAACTAATTATTGTTTCTAAACATTTATTGTTTTCATTTTTCCGCTTCCATATTCCATATTCGTTATTCCATTTCTTGCAATCTTTTCCACTCTTCACTTTTTTAATTTCTTTTTCGTTCTACATCAACGAATTTAAGAACTCTTTAATGAAATCTTCGGCGTAATTTTTTCTTTCTGTTATCAAAAATTTTAACTCATAAAGTTTTAGCTGTGGAATAGGCATCCTCAATGCCTATTCCACAGCAATAGTTCATAAATCTTTTCTTTCCTTTTGCGATAAAAGACATTTTAATTACTTATAAAACACAAACAGTCAAATAGCAGAATCAGAGTTCCGTTTCGGATAACGTCAGAAACGACAGCTCGTAATCCAGTCGGGTGCGATAGTGTAATGTCTGTTCTATAAAATTAAGCACAATTCGAACAAATACAAATATTTATTTAAAAATTAAAATTAGTAATTAATAGTATAATATATTATAATTAATAGTAATTTGATTATGGGGCTTCACGGCCAACAGACAACAATCTCTCCTCGACGGAGCGGACTCCCTCATCTCCTTTCTTCCAATGTCAACAGCGCCATCACGTGAAGAAAATGTGAAGTAAACTAATATTACAATCATTAAAAAAATTTACTTTTATTTTATTTATTATTTTTTGTTTAAATTTTTAATCATTTTATCAACATATAAATATTTCTTTCTCAACTTATAATTTTTTATTTAAAGGTTTTAATTTTTTCTCAATTTTTTTATTGAAAATACATAATTTTAAGTGTAGGTTTTAAACAATATCAAACCATTGCTTTTTCACAAAATATTCTTTGCGAAAATGTGATACATTGTCGAAAAAAATGCAGTAAAATGTAGAAAATATATATATTTCAGAAATTAAAACATGAAAAAATAATGGATTCTTCATATGACGTATATTATTGTTAGTGTTAAACGTTAAAATTTTCTCAACATATTTTAGCAAAATTTGAAACTCATTATAGCAAATATTTTTACTATATATTATGGAGGAAATATACGTTATAGAGGAGCGTTTTTACTAATTATAGTAAAACATTATAAATATTTTTTAAAAATTATTTTAAAAAATATTCTGGTAAAAGTTATAAAACTTATATGTTTAATAGAAATGCATAATTTCTTTATTAAAAAATAAAAATTACGTTTTGCACATTAAAATTAAATTTCTTCATTTTTTCAACATCCCATATCTGCTTAAAAGCGAAAATTTTTAAGTAACAATATTTGTGAAGAAGTAATATGTTAACGATGTAAACAGTAAAAAGAAAAGGGTTACAAATATATGCATTTTTCTTGAGTTTAGTGGTAACTACTTTTCGATTTCCACAGTTGTATCACATTTCGATTCCAGTAAACACAAATCTCTTCCTGGAGTTTTCAAAGGAAATTCCCCTTTTCTTCCGGTGTCTACCACTGATCATAATCCATGATTTCTGTCAGAGCTAGGTTAATGAGACATATTTTTCAACAAGAATTTTCTCTCGAATATAACTTGACACTAGACTAAGTGGCTAAACTAAAACTTAGGATTTTAAAAAGAGAAAGAAAAGATAGAAAAAAAGAAGCAAAGCTTTTATTTTGAGGCGATGTACAATTCCTTAAGACTCAATAATAAATGTTCCTAATTAGTTTCTTGTTACTAAAAATGAATCTATGACTTCTCTGATACTATCAATGCTTTTAAATGATTTTTAGGAAATATTTTTGACATAAAAATTATATTTTTAAGAACTTCATTTTATTTTTAAATTATCCTTTCCTTATCCTCGTCGTGTTCCTTCCTTACTTGGAAAGGAAGGGATCTAAATATATAATTAATTTAATCATCAAGTGAAAAAATCTAAAATATAAATCATTAGAATTTTTTATGCAATATAAGTTTTTATTTTAAAATTAAGATTCCTAAAGTTATGACTTACTATCCTCCAGATTTAGATTTGATGAAACCTTAACCATTGAATCTAATAACATATTTAAATAACTACTTGTACTTAATTCACTTTTTAAGATGTTACTGAACATATTTCATTTATAGAATACCAAATATGGTAGTTTAGGGTGTTAGTAATCTAGGTATTTTTCAAAAGTGTAAATCCTGAGATATAGTTTATTTACCTGATAAAATTAGGGATACTATGCTTCCATTCTCATATTTTTATGTAGTCTAACCGAAATTGCAGTGAGTAAAATAAAATACTGCTTACATATACATTCATGAATGAAATTTCACTTTTATGAAATTTTTTATTGTTGTCAAAATACGATTAAAAATTAATATATTTATTTACAAAAGAAAATATAAAATATTTACAAAATATTGCTAGTTTAATAAAATCTTATAAAAATTTTATAAAAAAAATTATTATCATGTTAAATAATATTTCAGAAAATTAGAATACCTAAAATCCTTTTCATTCTGATTTTCAAATAATCACATCTAAAGAGAAGTGCTAATGATATATTTATCAGCCGAAGCAATATTAATTAGATATTTTATTCTTCATTTTGAATATAAAATATTTATTTGATTAATCAATATTATAATTTTTATAGGCAGGTGATTTAACTGAGACAACCTGAAAAAAAATAAGACTACCGTAAAAAGAACAGTAAATCTTACTGGATTTACCATATCTTATGAGAAGGCAATATATTATATTATATGTTTTTGGGAATCCTCCTGAATTATCAATCCATAAATCAAAAGATATATAACATCAACACAAAAATATACAGTTTTAAATATTTTGGAGGTATTTTGCAAATTACTTATGACTGATTTTAGTGGATAAATTTCCTAGTTGAATTAATTTTAAATTATAGTAAAAGCGTTTTATCATTAGAAGCAAAATTCATCACAATTAAATAACTAGAATTCCTTAATACATTGTTATATGTGTATACATGAAATAAAAAGTCAGAATAATAAACAACTCAATATGATTGCATCACTTTTCTGCATAATTTAGTGTTTTTGCACTGTGAAAAATAAGTAAATTTTTGTTTCATTTATGAACTGTAGAAATATAGTTCAATACGGTAAGGTTGAACACATTCATGAAAAGTAACCCAAATTTTTTAGAATTTATGAAAAAATATAATTTTATCACACAAATTGCAATAAACTAGTTTTAAAAGTAAAAAAATGTTTCAAACTTGATAATAAAGTTAATTTTTAAGAAACAATTTAAAAAATAATATGAGAAATAATATTTTAACTGAAGATGTGCTTTGTTTCTCATTAAGAAAAAATAATTTGACCAGTACATTTGGCGGATGATATTTTTAAAGAAATAAGAAATATTTCGTTATCAGAAAAGCTACAAAAGCGATACACTTTTTTTTATCTATAATTAAAATTTTGAAAATAAATTACCATTTATTAAAATATATTGAAATGTATTCAGATTTTTGAAATTCCTTTAATAGTATAAATATTTTAGTTCTGTTCTGGGATATGTGTTGAAAATTATAAGATTAATTTATATTATTATCTTTGAAATCGATTTATTTTTTAACTTAGCAAAATAATCTATTTGAGTAATTTTTAAAGTGATATAAATAAAGAAAAAATAAAGGGAAATTATAGAAATAGGTGTATATGTGTGTGAATTATTGAATATTAGAATATTTTTCAAACCATCATATCACCAGTCAAGGTGTTTAGCCCTGAAAATCAGGGAAAATTCAAAATTGTAATAAACAATGAAAATCAGCTACAATTTTATGAAAAATAGAATACATTAAATTTCAAATGATATATTCTTTAAAAGAAGAAGTAATTTTAATTTATTCAGTATTTATGATTCAGGTTAGGTTTATATTTCATATAATTTTTGAAGATAAGTAAGAAATTATTTTCGGTTAATAGATGAAGGTAAATAAATTAAACATTTATAGCACGCAACGTTTTAATAATTTATATCACTGAGATTTACTTTCTGAATGCATATTTCGTAAAATAAATCTTTTTCTTTCAACATGAAAATTTAAAATAAGGCAAAAATATTGTTTATTCAAAAGTAAATTTAAATTTTTAGATATGCACATGCTGTAGAATTTTGGTTGACGTGTTTGTGAGGCCTCCCTGCCCCGTCAGAGGCGCCAATTCAAGCATGCTGACGTCACTTGGCAGCACAGTGGATGCGTCCAGGTGTCTCTCAACTGATATTTGCCGTAATCTGCCTTTCTCAATTTGATAACCATGCCCTTTGTAAACTCGTCTGTCAGCTGGAACTGACTTCGTCTATGGGGGCCTGACATTCTCTGAAATTACAGGTGTCCTTTGCGACGAGAACAAACTTTCAAGAATTATATTCCAAGCAGCAATAACGGCGCGAATATTGTCCACTCTGCCGGTTCCTCACCTAATTCTTATCCTATGTGAGCTCAAGAACTGCACATTTCACGTCATTTGTATAACTTAATAAGGTGCATTTACTCTGAAATTTGCATTTTTATCTGGCCACTATATCTTTAAGATGTTGAGTTGCATTTTCATTGTCGGACGATGTATAATCATTCTATATTTGTACGGTGTAAATGTAACGCTGAATAGAATTGTTGTGGGATTGGCATTAAGGAAAAATATTATGGAAAAGAATGCTCTTTTTCATACCGTATTTTCATGCATAAAAATTATATAAGCATTTCATATGCCACTTCATAGCAAATAAAGAAAAATTTAACAAATGTATAAAAAATATAATTAATTAAAAACAGAGTTTTTATCTTGTCTAGTGGATAAAAACTGGGCCACTAGAGAAAGCATTCAGTAGATAAGTCTCATCTAAAATACATCCATGAAAACTACCTAGAATTGAGCTGTGCGTATGAATACATTCAAATTTCGTCCATGAATAGTCCAATGCCGACATCTTGTAGACGTAAAATGGATGTAAAATGGGTGGATATTTTACGTGCCATGGATCTAAAATGGAACAAAATGAGACGTCTACTGAATTATGCTCATCTACCTGATGATGTCATATCGACGTCTACTGGATAAAATTGTGTTGAATGATATAATTCGTAAATTTTGCTAAATTATTTAGATATTGCTTAAAAGAATAACAAATTTAGCATTTGTGTTTATTTAAAAAATGGAATGCAAAATAATACAGGTTAAGCAATGCTTATTTTACTCATGTAAGATACAACAATACAGCTTTAAATGAAAAAATGTCGTACTTATTGTATTAATTTAAAATAACTTCTTTCTAATTTAGTAATTCAAAATAAAACCCTATGTTATTATTAGCTATAAATAATGTAGACAAACCTATATAATGAAATATAGACCATCCAGAATTGGCCGGCTATAGCCAATACAGGACCAAGTTATTTTGCTACTTGAGTACATATATATATATATACATATATATATATATATATATATATATATATATATATATATATATATATATATATATATATATATATATATATATATATATATATATATATATATATATATACATATATGCATGTATGTATGTATGCATATATACTCGAATTATTTTTAAATATATTTATAAATAATTTGAACAACAAGAATAATTAATTAAAGTTGCAAAGTTTAAATTATAAAGATGTAAAATTATTGCGAAATCGAAAATTAGTTTGTGTGTGAATTTCTACGATAACTGAATTTTTTGAATAAGAAAAATTTGTATTTTTAGTATTGTACAATCAAAAGCTGCATTAAATTTCTAAAAAATGCATGTCTATAGATTATAGTATCGCTTGGATTATTATTTTTTTCGTTTCATTTAAACTATAATTATATTTCTTTTATGAGGACACAAGAAAATTTCCTTTCTATGTTGAAGTATGATTGCTTACAAAAAACAGAATTACTTTTATTGCTTTATCAAATATTCTACATATTCTGACAGCATAGTTATTTCATGAAAATTATATATTAATTTCCCCAAATAATGCATACGGAAAATAATCTCAACGTCAAAGCTATTTTTATTTTGACGTATCATTTAAAAGTAGCACTGTTGCAAACGCGGGATACCGAAAGTAAATAAATTCATCATTAGCGACCAAGGCTGTTATTGAAAGACTGTTGAACCACGACCTGAACTTACCTGTCAACATTAAAAAAAATACCAACAAATCAAATAAATATTCAGAGGGCGCTTTCCTCGCAGGCTATGAACTCAAGTGTTATTGCTCTTGATAACGGATAATGATTTGGATTTAAAGTAGTTATGACTCTTATATGTGTTCAAGTGCACACTTGTTTTTAAAAATGAATGAATCTCCTAATTTGTGCATTATTAACTATTTAGATAGTTTTTGCATTAATGATTTACATCGAAACCTAATGATGTGCCCCTGGTAACTTCTTGGTTTACCTGACAGATCTTTTGGAATTTACCTTCTCTCAGTATGATAGGTATGTAAAATATATACAATCGCTTGACTATTCAACATTTATTCATTGATATTTTTTTAATTAATTGTACAGTGTTGATTCTATTTTTATTACTTTAATTGCATTGCTATTTTTGAATTTATAAGCGCTATTCACAATTGCCTCGGGTTATTTAAGGATGCTATTCTTGTTATGCTTTCAGTTTAGAAAGATGTACTGCAATGTATTAATATAAAAATAATGCATATAAGACACATAAAATGCTAAATTTATTTACAGGTGAGGCTTTTTCAAATATCGTTAATAAAGATTTTTTTCTATGTTGAAATAAAAAAGTAATCTCTTACTACTATAAATTTACCTTAATGTTTCGGTTTCTAGTATTATGTTAATACGAACATTTTAGTATAATATTTAAACTTATTTCATGCATTTTGTGATCAGTTATTATCAACAAATAATAATTTAACATAAAAAGTTGTGAATATATTAATATATAATTTATTTACACAGTACCGATATTTTAACTCTTGATCTTTTAAAATCTAGCGGGTTATTAGTAATCAAAATTATGTCTATATTTTAACGTTGCAAAGTTTTTTAATTATATTTTCTTATAGAATATTCAATAATTTAATTCTAAGATATTTATAAATCTTAAATTGTTATCAATTTAATGTATTAAGAAAAAAATCAAGTATTAAATCATCAGAAAATAACTTTTTTTTAACATTATATAATGAATTTAAAAATACCTCATAACATATATATATATGTATATTGAAGTTCATGAGATATTTTAAAATTTATTATTAAGTTAAAAACTTTCCTCTTCTCTTAAAAATTTATCTTTTTGGCATTAAAACAATTATAGAAAACTTTCCTATTATATTAAATTTTTGTGTCACCTTTATACAAGCACAAAAAACTCTTGGCATAATTTCTTTTATGGTAAGCATTTTTTTTAAACATTATATTACATGAATAATATTTACATAATTTTCTTTTTTGTTATCAATCATTGGTTTTATAGCATTGTATAATGGCTTTGCACTAATGTCTATTGAAATATTGCAATTAAGCATTACAGACTGTATGTAATATTTCAGATGTCTTCAACTGTTCAATTTAGGTTAGCCAAATCCTTAGTAAAGAAATGTATCTTTAACTAATATCAGAAAGCTCAGAAAATATCATGCAAATTCCTTATTTGCAAGGATTTATGTTTTCTATTGCAGTGGATGTGATTGAAACTGTGATATATTCAATGATGATTTGATTAAGTTTTCAGTAAAATTTTATGCTCTTTTGTTAATTGATTTTGACATTTGTAAAGTTTATTTATTAATTGCATTTTATAGTACAGTTCATAAATCAAAACTTTTTTTAAAAATTCTATTTTAAGTCAAAACTTATCAAAAGTTTTATTTGTATGCAAATAAAGTTTATAAAATCAACTTTTGGGTTACTTTTGTAAATTACCTCTAAATACATATATACCTCGAAAGGTAAACATTTTACTTATGTCAATTTATTTTCAGATTTATACTATTTTATACACTATATTTAATTATATAAAATAGGTGCAACTAGACACTTTAGCAAAAATATTTAGAAGAAAATTATTGTTAAATTCTTCAAAAAACATGTGATAACTCTAAGCAATATTAATTGTACACTGTTATCCCAGTCTTTTGGATTCTCAATAATATTTTCAAATATATCAGAAAGGCCTTGCTTTTCGTTTTTTATGGTATTTACCAAACGAGATGAGTAATTCCAACATGTAGCTTATTTTGGAAAATTTTTTTAATAATTTTATTTAAAACATGATTTTTTTTGGTAGACACCAAAAAAAATGAGGCTATGCCAGAAATTGTTGCAAAAAGCAATTTATAATCTTTTATAAATAATACAGATTGCAACAGAACTAAATTAAATACATGTGTGCAACAATGCACAAACATAGCTTCTGAGAAAATGTCTTTTACTTTTTTCTGCATTCCATTCAATGCTCCTGCCCCATCATATGTTGAGCAATTAGTTTGTTCTCACATCCCTATCTCAAAATCGTTTATTGCACAACATTACACAAAGCTTCCGCTGAATGATCACTACTAACATATTTAAAAAACAAAAATCTTTCCACTGGGGTGCACAACAATTATTAACATATTGTAGCACAACCAATAATTGTGATTTGTGAGATATGTCAGATGTTTCATCCAGCATAATAGCAACAAATGGCATTTCTTTTACCTTATTTCTAATTTCTGAAATTACAAAATTTTTATCGATGCAATAATATCATTTTGTATTCTATTAAAGGTTCCAGAAAATACAATTGCAATTCTTAGATGTGTTGCTTAAAGGTCAGCATATTTACTAATTAAAGTTATTAATTCTTTATAATTTTCTTGATTAAGGGAATTTATATTATCATCTACATCTTCCTGTTTCGCCAAGTAACAAACTACTTCTATTAATCTCTTGAGAATATTTCTATTGTAGAACAATCAATGAAGCCTTTTGTTGATCTAACATTAAATCTATTCTGATGTTACCAAATGTTTTTAAAAGTATTATGAAATTTATGTCAGATTGTGTTTTTTCACGTTTCTTTGCAGCTTCGTGGAGATGATTTAAACCACTCTAGCCTTGTTTTGTCAATATTCTTACCCTTTTCAATAACAACAGAAAGTAAACATGACCAACCATACAACTTATTCAATTCACTACAACCGGTTAAACATTTAAATTTTTCATACATAGATTTTTGAAAATGTCGTACACACTGTTGTCCTTTAACCTTAAGGTTTTGCGATAGAATAAAATCCGCCATCAGTCTACTTAATTTAACTATTTCGTTTTTTGTAGTAACATCTCATCTCAAAAATAGATTTTCCAATCAATTTTTAATTATTGGGACATCTGAGTTCTCTATTCTGAAATGGGTTACTTATTATGAATATAAATTTAAAAACACAATCAATAAAATATTTATCTACGAGTAGTCATGGTATAACTATAAATACAGTTAAACTTATAAAAATTCTTCTAACACTGAAGCTAAAATCATGTCCTGTGTTGTATGGTGTCATATCTGTGGCAAAAAAGCAACACTTTGGGCTTTCATAAAAAACTTATGTTTTCAGCTGTGTTGCCTCATCAGGATGCTCATTGGTTCTGACAAACCAAACATATATTCCACGTGCAGAGGATTTCACAGCATGCTGGCACAATAAAACAGTTTCTTGTTCGGTCTATGGATTAAATTATATTAATTAAATTAATAAATATACACTGATTAATCCACTTCCACAATTATTAATATTAATTGTTTTTAACATTTGAAAATCATATATTCTGCAGAAAACATCTTAACAATTTTTAAAAACAAAACCAGGGATATGGTGTTACAGATATAACTTATATAATGTCTGTAAGACACAATGAATGGTAAAATTTGGACTGTTCTGTTAAAATGCATTTCTTTTTTTGTCTAACAAAGCAAAATTGTTTTTCAGCAAATGATTTCTATAAATATAATACATCACTGAAATTACTTTACCACACTAAAACATTTCCCTTTATATTGTTGAAATATTTTTATATTTCCATGAAAATAAAATCTTATAATATAAGATGTATGCAAAATTATATGACCAATTAATCAGTTTAAAAACCAAAAGCCCATCAGCACGTAAGTTCCTGCTCTAATACAATGCTTAATAAACCCTACCTTCGGATTAATCTGAATGCCAAGTGCAGGAAAAATAGTGCTATAGTATGCTGTGTTTTTCCAGAAGCCCATACATATAAAGCATGATTTTCTATTAGTGCACAGTGTGTACACATCAAAACTTCCTATGTTTGTTTCTTTTGAACGTGCTACGTGGTGCTGCACCTAGTACCGCACGCACTGCAGGAATACAAGCAAGTTAATCAACATAAATTTGAATATATTATAAATAATATTTATATACCATATATAAAGATTGGTAGACATAAGTGCAAAAAATTACTGTCTCATAATTTTGCCAGGATGTGAAGTATATATACGGACCGCATACCACTGGTCTTCTAATATCTTTAAGGGTTTAGTTAGCTGATTCCAAATAATTATCTGGCAAAACAATTTTATGGACGTTTCGAAAATCACTGATAAATTTGAGCGACCATAGATTCAGCATTATCATGTTTATATGGTCACATTTAAAACCAGTAAGTTATTTTTCTGTCTTGATGGAATATAATCTGTGTATAACATAAGCCATTGATTTGCTTAAATTACATTTTCCCTCTTTGAATCAATGTGTTACCTATGTACAAATTTGAATTTTTCCATTTCATTGAAAATTACAAATGTTGCATTATTAAAACTTCTATAAATTGAGAAATAAATGACCGATGATTATAAAACTTAACTCGTGCCATTTGAAAGTCAATACTTCCTAAAGGTTATATGATTTAAGAGTAATAACAACACCTAAATGTAATTCTTTGAATTTATTAAGTGATGTATTACATTTGTTTTTTTTTTAATATTCCTTCTTCGCTAAACTTGTAAGAAGTTCTTTAATTACAATAATGAGAGTATTCTTATATCACTGCAAAATTTTGGTTATTAAACTTGGGTTTAATATCTATATGTATTAATGTATGAGTGTTAATCATTCATCAGTTTAAAAATATGGATAATTATAATTTCTATTAATCTTTTAATTTCAAAATTAAAACCAGAAATTTTTAATAACTAAAAGTGTTTTACTAATTCAATATTTTTGCTTAAGTATTATAGTACTAGTTAATAATCAGAATAGCAATACTTAAATTTATGAATATTTATAAATTTTGGACATTTTATTTTTCATTGCTTTTAATCGATGACATTAAATTTAGATAAATAGTGATATTTGTAATAAGTTTTTATCTCTTCAATTATAATTTGATACTGGCAAAGTTTGTTGATTACTTTTTATTTTCCTATCCAACCTATGGATGAAGCTATTCCCATACTTTATTATAATGTTTAACAGGTCCTTACTCCCACAGTATTTTATGTCACATATCATATGTACTTTAATTACATGATCAAGTTTTCTTTCTCATTCAAATTGGAAAAAGAAAAAGTAGGAAAATTAGCAAACTAGAGGCATTATAAATGAAAATTTTTTAAATTAAATGTTAAATTTCCATTTTTAAGTATTTCTCAGATTTTCTTACCCTGCATTTCTATAAATTTTAACTATTGCAGGTGTGTGATGAAAATGTACTTATTTTTAAAAATTTACAAACCCATGCTGTATTTTAGAGGTCTAGTTTAGTTATGCTTAAAACAAAGCTAAGAAGCACCCTCTTTTTTTAAAAGTACAAATTTAGATCCTCTATAAATGTATTCATGGACAACTGTTTTCAAATGGTTACAATTTTCAAATTTTAGAATTTCTCTTTGATGTTAGTTTGCTTAGGCCTGTGGTATATGTCATATATTCAAATTTTAGTTAGCTGTGTGTCTTATACAGGAAATAACTTAGAAACTTTTAGTAATTGAAAGCCTGTTGTTAGAGGTATATCAACTAATGAAGTATTGATAAAGGAAAAATTAAAGGGAGAGATCTTTAGAGGCCGTAAATCTTAGTGGAAAGTATAATGATTCTCATGATGATACAAATTCAGGAAACAATTGAGGCATTTCGTTTCACAACTTCTATTTTTGCAAAGATAGTACAAAATGAAGTAAAATGAAAAATCAGCAAAATATCTAAGTTCTTTCTCATAACATTATGTTAAAATTATGAGGAAATATTAGTGATAAAAAAAAAGTTTCATAACTGATTCATGGCAGTTGTAGATTGATGATAGTATTCTGATGAATATTGTGTTTTGCACAAATAAGTATTTAAAGACTATTGAACAGAATTTTAAGAGAGATTGTGATGGCAAAAAAACTTCAATAACAGAAATAAAACATTGATTGGTTTTTTGTTTTGGTTAATTTCACTAATTGTTACATGCAACTATGAAAAAATCATTTGCTGTAGATAAAACTCGTATTATATTTTTTAATAATATTTTTTAATTTTATGTAATTTTAGTGAACTAAAAATTAACAATGGTAGGGTTTACAAAAAAGTTAAAAGACATTTTGGAATTAAAAGAACATATTCATAAAACAAGTATTAATCATATTCTTTAAAATTTTATAGAAAACCTAGTAAAATATTGTTCATTAAGTGTGAAGAATGAGTTATCAACAGTGTTCAAAAATCTATTTAAAATATGCCTTGCTTACAAAGGTAAAGTGGACAAAAATTTTCAATATTTGTATTAAGTATGATAGAAACATCTGTAGTAAACATCCCATGTTTGCAAAAAATGATTAAATTTAATAGTATTTTAAGGATTATTTATTTTTAATATGTATATATTGCCTGTTCTTTATTAAAAAATACATTTAAATAGTAAATTATGATAAAAAGTAATTTTGGTAATATTTAACAAGTCACTGACTCGGCCACATAAACCTGGCCCTCCTTGCATGTGTATTTTTCTTGGTTGATATGAACGTTTTTTCATGAGTGAAATTATTTGCATTTTAAACATTTAATTATTATAGGATTATTTTAAATTAATGACAACTATAATATAATAAATATTTATAATAAGGAGATATTTATAACAAAATTATAAATAAATGAAAAGTATTCTGGTGACATTTTTTTTGTTATTAGGAACAATTGAATTTCAAAGTAATCAAGCTATTATTTCATTATTTAATATGACTTCTGCCCAACTGATACTCTGTAAGTGTGGTTCCCAAAGTATGTGCCACACCACCTGTGGTGCTACACAGAAAGATTAAGGGTGCTGGAAAGTGGCCTCTACTCTTAGGAAAGGAAATATTTTGTTTTTTCAACTTTGATTAGTGGGGACCTGTTCAAAGAATTCGCACGTGCTATCTCAGTTTCAGAAGTTTCACAGTAATGTATAACCAATTATACACAAGGATACGAAGGGCAACCCTACCTTTTCTTGTAGGTCCCGGTCAAATTATCCCTCGTGTGCAAAAAATGACTGTTGAGTGACAAACAAACCAAAGCAACCCTGCCTTTTCTTCTCTGAGTTAGTTATCTCGGTAGTGGTCGCTGTGTAAGTCAAGTCTTAGAAAGCTGTAAGTTTCATAAGAATGAATAGATTTTTAAAGGAAAAAAATTGATAAAGAAAGTACTAAAAAAACATGCATTCATGTGTGAAATGCATGGAAAAATAAGGAAATTCTGCAAATAGGAAGACAGTTACTTAGATATTGGCTTCACTTCAGTAGATGTCAATGATGAAGAGAGATAGCAGTGTTTGATGTTTTTAAAGTTCTGTCATCCAAGAGTATGAATCCAAATAAGTTGAGGTGCATCCTTCAAACAATGCTTTCCAACATAGTTGATGAACCACTGGAATATTTTAGCACAAAAATAACAGATTTGCACTAACAAAAGAATTTTTTTTCACTAAACAAGCATCAGTATTAAAAAATGCCTTTTTGGTGTCATTCAAAGTGGCATACAGAGTAGCAAAGTACCAAAAGGCCTACACTGTTGCTGAGGTATTCAATTCTTCTGGCTACTGTGGACATGGTTAATATAATGATAGGAGAAAATGTGGGAAGACTTATGGTGAATATTCCTTTGTCAAACAATAATCATCAGTCAAAGAATACAGGATGTGGCTAAAGATCTGAACAATCAGTTGATATAAAAAATTAAAGGAAATGAATTTGGACTACAAATAGATGATGCCACAGACAGCAAAAAGGATGAATATCTTGTTAGCTATGTATGTTTTATTGATGATTGTTCTGTGGTTAAAATTTTGTAAAAAAATTTGATGTCTATTTTGTAAAAACATTACTACAATCACAACAACTGAAGATATATCTATCCTTGACATGTTTATGACAAAAAATGATTTGGATTAGACAAAGTGCATCGGTGTGTGCACTGATGGTGCTCAACCAATGTCTAGTTAATACAGAGGCCTAAAGTCTCTGATTCAGTATAAAGTCCTGGATTGTTAATGGATTTATTGTATCATTCACCGAGAAGTACTTGCATTGAAATCTTCGAATCTTCCTGTCAATCTTGTCCTAAAATTCGTAATAAACTTGTGTGAGGATTAGGGGGCCAAGCACATGTTCTTATTTCTGTCAAGCACAACTTGTATTGGCTTACTATAGTATTTCAACTACTATTCAACCTTTTATTATTTCAAACTTTTGAAATTCAAGAAATTTACAATTTCATAAAACAAAATGATCATGTAAATGTCAGCAATTTTGTGGATCATGACTTCCTGTATAAAATGGCATACTTGTGTGATATATTCAAAATTAATAACTAAATGCATTGAATGTTACTCTTCATGACTGTAACAGTCATATATTGAAACTTAAAGAGAGGATTTCTGCATTAAAGAAAATATTTCAGATATGGGAAAAAGAAATGAACAATTATGGCGACAAAAATTGTTTTCCTATTTTGCTGTAGTACAGGGTCTGTAGTGGAGATGAACTTTCAGATGCTATGCTGACTTTCATGGATCATTTATCACAACCAGCTAACTGGTTCTCAAAGTATTTCTCAGTAGACTAAACTGAGAAATTTGCTTGGATCCAAGATACATTCCATGTTGAAGCCCTAAATAAATTTACATCACAAGAAGAAAATTTAATGGAGTTATCGAATGATAAAAGCCTGAAAGCGAAATTCGCTTGTTTAGAGTTGGCAGAATTTTGGATATTTATTAAAAATGAATGCCCTATTCTAATTGCAAAAGCAATAAGGGTTTATACTCAGTTTGCTATTTCATATCTTTGAAAAGCCACTGTTATAAAAAATAAATATCGTTTGAAAATGAATATTGAAAGAGAAATGAGAGTAGTTGTGTTGAGCTTTATTTCGTAATTTGAACAACTGCAGTAAGTGCTAACCACTATACTAAAACAAATATAATAAAAGCATTTGTAAAGTCAATTTAGTATATATTAAATTTTATATGTTTTTCCATTAATTATAATTAAAGTGCTTGTATGACTTTTAACTGTTATTTATATTAATTGTGTTTATGTTCTTTCCTTGGGCTAGGCAAGGTCAACTCAGCCTTTCATCCATTCAGTGGGTTAGTAAAATGAGTACCAAGCATGCTTGGGAACTAAACACTGGGGGTTTCGCGTTAGGCTGACCATCTAATCAGGGCATATGCTTTGCACCTCAGGGCTTCTCAGTCAGGAAAACGGAGATGAGTACTGTAGGCCTTTGCCCATATGGGCATGGGCACCACACATGCCACAGAGTTCAGTTTAGTATGTTTATGTTTTTATTATTTCTCTAATTTCTTCTTCACAATCATACAATACATGTACCAGGTGTATGCAAATGAAATGAGACGATTGTTTTAAAAAAAACAAAAAAAACACAGAAATAAATTTAAAATAAATTTGCGAAAACTGTTAATATATTTTTATTTGAAATAAATCTATCGCTAACTACACATTTTTTCCATCTTTCGGGCAATTTATGAATACCACACCAAAAAAATGATCAGTCTTTTGAGTCCAGCCAGTCATCAAGCCAAGATTGGCGTTTTAGTAAGAAGTGAAGTTTTGATCAGCCAATGCGTACCCCAATAATTCAAATAGGTGATAATCAGAAGGAGCCAAGTGTGGCGAATAAGCCGCATGCGCTAAGGGCTCCAGGCCAAGTGCCTTAACAATGCTCCTGGTCGGTTTAGCACGGTGGTTAGGGGCGTTGTCATCAAGGAAAACCACTTTGTGCTGATGTTTCTTGTATTGCTCACGTTTTTCGAGCATCATTCAAATCAAGTAATTGTTGCTTTTAGCAATCAGTATTAATGGTTACGCCGGTTTTGAGAAGCTCATAATAGATTGGCCTCTCCTGGTCACAGAAAATACGCAGCATTGTCTTGCATCCGAAGTGATTCGGCCATGCCGTTGATTTGGACGGATGTCCGGGGTCAACATATGATCAATTACGCTTGGGTTTCTCAAAATAAATAATTTTTCATCACCAGTCACAATGCAATGGAGATATGACTTATGTTTGTAGCGAGCAAGCAACATTTAGCACACAATTTTTTGGTTTTCCAGCTGATGGTCCGTTAGTTCGTGTGGTACCTATTTACCGACTTTTATTATATTGCCCATTGCTTTGAGACGACGGAAAACAGTGCTCTAGTCAACATTCAATTGTTCTGCAAGATGTTCTTGTGTTTGGCCATCAATTTTGTTGAGTAATGCTTACAATTCAGCATCTTCAAAATTTTTTTGCTAGTCTGCCATGCTCCTCGTTTCTCACATCGAAATCACCATTTTGAAACTTTTCAAACCAATTGTAGCACTGCTCAGAGCATTGCTATCCTATGCTTTTACAAGCCTTTGATGTGATTCGGCTGTATTTTTCATCAAACTGTAACAAAAATTAATGCTGTCTGCAAATCGTGGTTAGAAGGCATAAATTTTGAGACATTTTCAACACAGTGAAAAAAACAATGCAGACTGAAACTCGTCCAAATGTAAACTAAACGTGATCAAAGGTGAAACTATAAAAAAAAGTCACGTGTCACGGTTTCGTAATGTTTGTATACATGTGTGGCGACATCTGTTATCAATCTTCTCATTTGATATGCATACACTTGGTATACATACTTCATAATAATATTCTACTAGTAAATATAATATAATGAGGATGCCATGAGAAAATTCAAATTCTCTTAAGAGTGCCACTACTTGAATATGTTTGGGAACCCCTGCTCTATAGAGTGGATCTCCCTGCGCATCTCCTCCCATCCTTTTTTTGAGTCTTATAGCTTTTTAATACTATATTTAATCTTTTTATTTTCTTAAAAATATTTTCCAGTTTTAGTTATAATACTTCAAGGAATGTGAAAATTGATTACAAATAAACATACATTTTATTGTTTAATTTCTAAAAAAGTGTCTGTGAAATGCTGGGTAAAAAATACTCAAAGGAAATACATTTAAATGTTGCAAAAATATTTGTTGTTGATGTGGCTTTAATAGTCCAAATAAATTCTTGTCTTCAACAATTATATTTTGTAGGAAAGAAATTTCTTTTGCACTATGTGGTCGAAATTTTATTTCGTCAAATACAAAATTTATTTACAGCAATAAATTAATTTCTGGTAAATTTACAAAATAATTCATTTAATTAAAATCAACTGTCTGGAAGTTTTTTTGATCATCACTTAATTAGAGGAATGTATATGTAGAATTTTTATGAATAACTTCAATTTAATTTTTATGAATAACATTAAAGTCACTATCTTGAATTAGGTCACATCAAAGTTATGACACCATATAAGGAAAGGTAAATATTTCAAGTTTGTAAAAAATGTGATTCTCATTAGAAACTGAAATTTTTTTTAAATCTAATAAATTGCACTGAGTGAAGTATCAATACTGCTGATTTCTGAATTTTCTTTAACTATAAATTATCTAATGTGATATTTTTTAGTAAACATTTTAGTTATAGTTTAAGAATAGTGAATTTTTTAAATGTTGTCTTTACAACATAAAATATTAAAAAACTTAATCAATGAAAATTAAATATATTTATATTGGGGTTTCTTGCTATTTAATGCCAAACTATCAACCAAATGGGTTGGGTATATTCCTATGGTTCAACAATTCATGGGCTCAAATCCCACTTTTTGTCAAATTCAGATGTTTGAATCCATTTTAAAATGTAGATTCAAATTTAATTAGATTTTTTTTGCAAAAAAAAGACAACATTAAATAACAAATTTAGAATTTTACAATTTTTTATTAGAAAAAATGAAGTATTCAGCTATATATTCTCTCAATCAGCATATTTTAAATAGAACATGCTGATAAGAAGGTTTAAATAGTTTTCAAGAGACAAACCAGTGATGGAATTCAGTTTAGAAAATGAACTTTTTAATACCAAATTTTAATTAAAATAAAAAGGCAATAAACAAAGGGTTTTAATAAAAGATGGTTGGAAAAAAATACACAAATTTGTATTTGAAAAACTTATCCTGTATTAACTGTATATTCATATATTCCTTTTATGTTTATCCCATTTTATAAAATGAAAATTTTTACTGTATTCTGTGTAATAAAAAAGTCAAAGAAGTTAAGTTATGGATAAGTCAACACTTTTCTGGAATGGATATTGAAAATGCTAAATTAGAATTCAACGTATTATAATTTTGGTTAAAGCTAAAGAAATTCAAAAATTTTCCTTAGAGTATATGAAATCTGTGTTTACATATATATAATATATATATATATATAAACTGTCTTTTAAATATATAATTAATATTTATTATATTTACCTTTTCTTGTATTCTTAACAAAAATTACTAAACAAAACTTTTAATTTTGAATTGTTTTATATTAAATTGATATTTAAATACTGATTATATATTAAAGCATTTCCAGAGAAGTCTAGTTACAAAAATGAGGGCCATGTTCTAAAAATTATGCTCTCATTTTCTGAGATTTGTAAAAATTTTTAAATTTCTGGATGCATAAGCACTTTTTAAATGTTTTCTAAAATAAATTTTAATATTATACTTAAAATCAGTTTCTAAGGTAATATGTTACACATGTAATGAACTTGTAAATTTAACATTTGTTTAAAGCAATCTTGTTGGATGCTTTTATATCGTGTACATAATTATAGTTGATGTTTCACTGTCATATATAAATTACTTTTTGCATATTATTCTAATAATCTATATATGTTTACTTTTTTTAATAGTTAACTGATTTTAATTTTTTTTGCTTCTAGGTTACAATTTCATTATTTTATTTAATTGAATAAATTCATTTTCAGGTATTACTGATTGAGAAAATTTGGTACTTTTTGTAGTCTTAATGTTCATTTAAAATGTGTGAGTATAGTTTACATTGCTAAAAAATTCAAATAAAAAAATACCTAAAACTTTGTGAGTTATTTAACATCTCTTAAAATTAATGCTTATATTACAAAACTTGTTTATATTTTATGTAGCAAGTTAAAAACAGGCAATAAAAAATGAATTTAAAATGTAAACAAATATTCTTATAAAAACTAGACTTTCAAATTTATCAACATTACCATACTAAATAAATGTAAATACAAATATGTGAAATATTTATTAACAATACTTAATAGAAAACATAGAATTTTACATTCAACAGCAATATTAATTAAAATCAAAATAAAATAAATTGCCTAATCATTGCTTGCAGAATCATTGGCACTGGTATCCAAAATTTTCTCAGAATGATTATGTGACCATATGTATTCTACAAGGAAAATAATAATTCAAAACGATATGAAAATGAATTTATTTTATAAACTTTCAAAATTTTACTTTGGGAACTTAAAGTAAAAATTCACTGTTAATTAATATTTAAAAACTTAGCTTTAAAAAGAGTTTCAAAATATAAACATTAAATCATCTGCTCCAAAAACTTGAACTGTAATCAAATATAAACTAATTACCAATCAAATGCTTCAAGAATTACTAATGCACAAAATAAATTTTGCGAATCTATACAATCCTGTTAAGTTATAAATGAAATTACATTATACAAACGCATTCTGACGCAGTAAGATTATTTGGCGCATTTTATGGCCTGCATTGGCTCATAGTCTTTAACCAAAAATTACTTTATATTGTTTACAGTAAAAATTTACAATTTATCACCATTCTAGTTTATGATATAATTGCTTATTTTATGGTTGCAATTTTCCTGATTTCACCCTTTCTTCATCAGTGTAGTATGCTAAAAATTATGATATTTTGTTGTTATAATTATAATACACACCATACTCTTTGATGATGATTTTTTTATATGTTCATAGTGTTAAAATTATATTGGGAGCAATATGTTTTTAGAAAAAGTTAGTTAAACTATTGGAGTTATCAAAAATAAAAAATGGGTACAATTCTGTTATACCCCTGTACACTAATTATTGTAATTTGAAAGAAAAAATCACAATTACTGTAATAAATCTTTATGTAATGTATTGTTTAGTAAGGATTGTATTTTTAGAAACTACCGAAAATGGTACAAGCATTTTATTTATATTTTATTAACTTACTAATTATCTTTTATTGATAAAAATTATTTGAATGTCAGAGTTTATTATTGTGGGGTATAATGGAATAGTATCCAAAAATGTTAATATGAATAAAAATTTAGTTAAAACTTTTCATTTACTTGCAATATGTATTATCTGATGCTTTACTGGTGTGATTTACGATTTTCTTTCTCTCTCATTATCTATGTTTGTTGCTATTAGTGATTACCAAATTTAGGACTATGAATTATAATTTTTTCTTCATACATTTAATGCTATTTTTTAATTACTCCAGGCTTTTTGACACTTTTTCAAATACATTTTGTGAGAAAATCCTATGGGCAATCTGTTGTGAAAGAGTGCCTCATGATTTCATACTTTCGAAGATGAAATGGTTCATTATCTATGTGTTGTGAGATGGTTATGAAGAAAACATGTCACTTTATTATTTTTATATCGGTTTGGTCATTGTCTGTATATTCAGGTATGTAATTTTTGTTTTCAATTTTTGAAAAAAAATTTTTTGAGAATTATTACCAATGTAAAAGTGATTCTTTGTAGTTCATTATTTGCAATTCAGTTTTATTTTTTCCTTTTAATAGTAATTTAAATCTTAATACTTTTAGTAATTCAAATTTTATTAATATTAATTGCTAGAAACTATTATAAAAATGTTCATGAAAAAATGCATATTAAGTCAAAAAAATTTTTTTGTATGATTCACAATCACTGCAAGTTTTTTAGTGATTCAAGATTTTATAAATATACTTCAAATTGCAATTTAAAGATCATTATAGAGGTTGCTATGCTTCTATTATTATTTTTCTAAATGTCATATATGATGTTTCTAGAGAGTTTCTTGGCTGACTTTTTTAAAGTTTTGTTTACTAAACTTTATCATATAATATTGACAAATTCTTCTTGATGCTAGCTATAATTACTTATAATACACATAGTACCTAATATTTCATTAAGCTAATTTAATATTAGCTTATTTTATCATTTAAGAAGACATCTCTGAAAGAATTACAGGGTATGACATAGGTTGTAACTTAAATTTTCTACCACAAATATTTTTAATAAAGTTAGAAAAAACATAAGGTAGAAAAAGAAGCAGTGCCCTTAATGTGAGTAGTAATCAACACCCAAATTTGGTTTTCTGCCAGTATTTTGTTATTTTTTACATTTTATTTTGGTATTTTTTGGTTTAATCACTTAAACAATTATTGATTTTGGAGCAAAATCATTTATGCTTCAATTGTTGCAATGAAACAAAAATTTAATGTACCAGTATATATTGTTTCTGTTATTCTCTTTAGAATAATGATTTTACTTGATGGCTGTCAAGTTTATATAATCAAGCTTTAAAAATTTTATAATTCTCTTACCCTGTCCCTTTCAAAAAATGAAAAAGGGTAAAAAAAAAATGAAATAAGAAACAAAATAGGTTTATTTTATATATTTTTTATTTTACTTTGACAACCAAATTTTTACCATCCAATTTAACCAAATCTGTAAGAAAGAATCATTTTATGATGCTTGGTTATGTGTAAGAATTTTTGTTAATTTTAGTTTCAAATTACCTAACTTTTTTTTTTTAAATTATGTCTGAAGACAGATTCAACCATATATGAGCACATAAAGAATGTAATTAAATAAGAAATTGCTACATAACACAGTTTTAGATGTTTTTTGCTTATTTTTTGTATAAATGATTATCAGAAACTTTAATTACCATCCAAAATTTAATCATAATTAAATTATTAAAAAGCTTAAAGCTAAAATTATTAAAAGCTGACTTAAAAATCATTGGTTAATATTTTGACAGAATTTGCATAATTGTCTTGTTAAGTTTGAAAAATACTGAAAATCATCCTTTGAAAAATACTTGAAAAATTTAACTTACTTATCCATTCTAAAGTCAAAGCTAAAATGCGAGTTGGGATGATGAAATGATGTAGCAATTTAGACAACTTTGATCATCTTTTAGCAAAACAGAGCAAGAATCATTTCTCACAAGTTTGAGAATGTATAACATCACAAAAGCATAAATATTTTGCTTAAAAAAAATGCTGCAAAGGAAAACTAAATCAACTATAATCTATTTTTGTAGTCACAAATGGCAGCTGAAACAAAAATGGCATATTGTATATTACTGCTAATAAATTTCTGATTGAATAGCATTGGTAATTGTTCATTGACCCCATTTCGTATCGACCTTTAATTATACTATCTTGATTTCCATGGATTGGTATCAGCCACTTTGGTAACCCTGACTTTAATTCATTTCATTATGCATTTGCTTGATGTGTATTGTTGTTGTAAGTAATATTTTATGTTTACATTAAGTATTGTTTGTAAATATATAATTTATTTGTATTTAGAGTTATTTAGTGTGGTAATGTCGATTAATTTGAAAGTCTAGTTTTTCTAAGAATGTTTTGTATTTATTTTAATGCCCATTTTAAATTGGCTCTAGATTGCACTATGTGATTTTTTTAAGGAAAGCACTAATGCTTGGTTAGTTAAAATTGGTGTTTTCATAAAAATGTTATTTATTTTATTTATATTACAGATTTAGCTTTATTGTCTGGTTAAATGCTGCCTTAAATTACGCTACACTGTTTTTTTTTTTTTTTTTTTTTTTTTTTAAGATTAGTGTTGCTGTTTTTTAATTAAATTTCAAGTTTTTATAAAAATGCATCTTATTTACTTTACAGATTTAGCTTTACTCCCCAGTCATCACCCTTTGTAGACTGTGGGCTACTTAAGTTATATTTGTTTTTTATTATGTAATCTTTGTGAAATTAGTCTCTAATTATTATCTTTTTAATTTCTGTTGCAAAAGTAATTATAACAAAAAATTTAAAATATGTGTGATTGCAAAATTGAAGTTTGAGCAGGATCAGCATTTGGTAACCAGATATTCAATGTAGTGACATAATTTTCGTTGGTGAGATAACTGTGTAGCGCTTAGCAGAAAAATTGGAAATTGCCTCAAACCTGCACAGATCCCTAGTCTTTTACCATATAAGATTTTTGTATACCCCATTTTTTCATTTTATTTAAAGTACATTTTGAATTTCTCTTTCTGTTATGAAAATTTATCATTGAATTGAGTTCTGATTAATACAATGATATATCTTAAAATGTTTTTATTCAGCATTTTTTATTTTTTATCCAAAATTTATATAGTCACACAAATATCTTGATTGCATTATCAATATATATATATATAATCATAATATTGTTTTATATTTTAATATTTGTGTAGATATTGAATATAATATTTAAAATTTATTTTATAACAATTTTTATATTGATGCAAAAGTAATAAATCTGATGAATTATTTTTTTAGTTATGACACTTAATGGATCATCTTTTACATTTTTATATGCTAATGAGCTATATTTTCCATTTATTGAGCATTTTGAATGGTCAGTATTTTCTGAAAATAACTTAAAGCAGTAATTATTCTCAAAAAATGTTTTTGTTTTGAAACTGGTGACTAGGCATGTAATTTTTTTCTGAAGAATTGTATTGCAGTTTATAATCATTTGTTTAAACTCGTTAAAAACTATTATCCATAAAATATATGCTAACTCTGCTTTTATTGAAGGGATATGTGTGTATATATATATATATATATATATATATATATATATATATATATATATATATATATATATACATATACATATTATCATTTTACTTTTAACATTAAAATAATTTCCTCTAGGTATCATCCAGTTGGAACCAGAGTATACTACTGCACTTCTTGGTGAAGATGTTATACTTCCATGTACTTTCTCATTTCCTGAAGGGACACCAGTTCCATATGTTGTGCAATGGCAGAAGCAAGATGTGAAAATACCTATTTATATTTGGTATGATGGTTATCCTCCCCATGCTGGTGAAGGATATGAAGGCAGAGCTTCACTGGGTGGGTTAGCTTCCCTTAATTTGACTTCAGTGAGGGAAGCTGATCAAGGGTGGTATGAATGCAAAGTATATTTTCTAAATAGACCTCCTGATTCACCAAAGAATGGTTCTTGGGTGCATCTTGATGTTCTTGGTGAGCAAGACTTAATCATATATAATATTTCACTTTTGTAATCATATTTAATATTAACTGTCGTGAGACTAAACGTATTACTAAATTTTAGCTTGGAATTGAAATTATGTATTTTTGATATCATTTGAAATAATAAATTATAATTGTTCAAATAAATATCCATATTTAAGGTATTTTAAACAGTCATTTTATTAATTACAATAATTAAAGTTTTAAATAAACAGACATGTTAATACAGCACTCTTTATTCATAGAATAGAGGGCCAAGCCTGCCATCTTTAACAATCTTAAGCTTCTAGTAGGAAATGTATTGCTTTCAGCTTTTTGTGAAAAAATTTAACTTGAAAAAATAACTATTTACAATTTTTTTTAGCTTTGTTCAACATGTTTTTGCACATGAAATAAATTCTCAAGTATAAATTAGTTTAAATTAATCAAATAAAATCTTGAACGTTTGAAAAATTCTGTTTAGTTATAATGCTATCAACTATTGAAAGTGAAACTCTTCATTCACAATTCAGTGTTACTATCATAAAACAATACTTTTAAAATAAAGAAAAGGAATTTTATATATATATATATATATATTAATATAAAGAAAAAGCATATATAAATATAAAGTAATAAATACAATATTAAAAATATAATGTTGGAACTACAATGCATAATAGGAAATCTAGCCAGCGCAAAAGCAGCTTAATATATATATATATATATATATATATATATATATATATATATATATATATATATATATCAGTTGTACATATATAAAATATTTGAAAGAGGAAAGGAATCTAACTCCTTGCTTTGAAAAGTGTTTTGGTGCTTTGCATTGCACAGTATAAATAATTTCATGAGAAGTTCAAATTAAGTATACAAATGCTGTAATCAAAATATTGAACTGAAGCATTGTTTCAAGAATAATTTTGACTCTTGTAAATTAAAGTTGTTACTTAGTTATGCAGAATCTTGCTGGTTAAAAATATTAATAAGTTCTCTTTAAAAATTTGGCAATTTGTGTTTGATATGGGGGAAGTAGAGATTTTTATTTTCCTTCTAAAATTTTTTTGTGAGTGATTTCAAATCATTTCATTATAACATTCTTTACTCAGATATTTTAAATTTATTTATCAATTGGAATATTTTAAAAATAAAATAATTTTGGAAGGTAAATTCATTTTTACTTTTAATGTACAACTTAGTCTTACATGTATATGCCTATTGACAATTATCTTTTTAAGATTAACTTTTCAAATAATTTAAGGTTACTTATGAAGATTATATTAGTTAAAAAATGTATTCATATACATATATAAATATCTGATTCAGCAGGAATTCAGATAATGCAGTAATTTATCACAGATCATGTATTAAGTATTTTAAATTTATATTTTAATTTTAATGAAAATTAATTTTTTTTACAGCTCCACCACATTTTAAATTGAAACCGCCAGATACAGTATATGTTAAAGTTGGAGAATCAGTCATTTTAAATTGCGAAGCAATTGGAACTCCTCTTCCTGTAATCTCATGGTTTAAGGTATATAATTTTATTATGTAGTACACACAATTTACTATATTGCTGTAAGTAATTAAGGTTTCAGCAGTGAAAAGGTGAGTCAATGTGAAGAAAATAAAAAATGTTTTTTAAATATTATATATTGAGTATATAATAAAATACTGTTTTTAAAATTTAAAAAAAAAACACATTTTACTGTTATTTGATATTATACATATTTTGGAGGGGAAGGGGAAAACAGAGGGTAAGGGGCAGCTTCTATGGTCAGAGACCTGAAGCACTTGCAGTAGAAGACTGACTTGACTCTGGAACCTACAGATTTTAGCTGGACATATCGAGTGGCCTTCTTGCCTTGGGTGCCTCTACCAGGAGAATGGTATTGGTTGTATTTACCATTAATTATTGCATTTGAAAGTAAAAGGAATTATCAATGCTGTATTGAAGCCTGCATTAATTTAAAATTATCTATTAAAAGTGGTTTTTTAATTGTAATACTTTATTAAGAAAATTTTGAAAATCAAAAACAAGCTTTCTGCAATTTTTGGATATCTCAACAATTATAAATTTGTCAGTTAAAGTAAAATCATACAATGTTGATAAAATGTCAATAAAATGAAAGTAATAATTGGCAGGATTTGGAAAAAAAAACTTTTCTCCTAAAAACTAGAATTGATAGTGTCTTAAAAATTTAGAGTTGCTTAAAATTTTTGCTTTCTGATTAAATATTTTTGAAAGTATCATTCTCCAATTCATTTGTATTTGTACTAATATTTAGGTTAATAAATGTTTGTAAAGCTATCACAGAAAAAATACTTAAGAAATCTAATTGTATTTATGTTAAAATCTTGATAATAAATAGAAAATTAAAATAATTTAAACAAAAGGTTTTCAATTAAATAATAATATTCAAAACCAAAACTCCCCATTAATGAATTGATTACATCTAGTATTTAAATTCAGAATAATATGGCAACACATGTAAAAAATTCTTAGAAGAAATCCCATAAAATATAAAGACTTTCACAGTTTGTTATCAATACATATATTTATCATTTTCCAATAACCTGATTGATTAGTAGAATAAGGATTTAATTCATTGTTGAAAGCTTTCTACTCTAAAATTAAACATTTATAAAGGGTTGAATACAAAAGAAAAATCTGAATGTTTTATGTGTATTGCATGCACTTTATTATGGTAGGATAATTTTATGCTTGTGAATGGAAAAATGCATATTAGATAACCTACTAACTTTTCTCAAAAATTTAATGAGTTAACTGCAATTCTTTTTGGAAATGAACAATATCATGTTCTTAAGCATGCTGTTAAAATTATGTTTTTATGAAGCTGTTTAGTTATTAAGTATGGATTTTTTTTTGTTAAATAATTATCTTGTATAAGCTTGAACTTGACTAATGATAAAATTCTTAACTTGATTAAATTATGTTATTGCAATAAAATATTAATATAAGAAAAATAGAATATTTGGAAACTTAGAGTAACTGTAAACATTGTTAATTATTGTAAAACTGCAGTAAATTAAGTGGTACTATTTCTTTATTAAATATGTATGAATTTAAGAGGAGTTTAATTTGACAACTTTTTATATGTATACTATTATTCCCCAACAAGACAATCAAAGTCATTTTCACTTAATAATTGCTGCAAAATTCCAAGAATTAAGTCATGGAAGCAACATTTATAACTGATTTTCTTGTCTTATTCAATATTGGGCTGTATATTCAGTCAGTTATCATTAATATCACGTGCTTCTCTGAAATAAGATTTGCTTTGGTATTTGTTGCCTTGGGTATAGTATTTTGGATAGCCATAGTGTATTAATCATTTTAATTTATATTTTCTTTGATACGATAATGCCAAAAATTCTAATTTGTATGATTTGTGATTTCTAAAGATAAAAATAGTAAAGGAGGAAAGTGTGGAGATAGTTGTTATCATTTAAACATTATATATTAATTAAGTTGATAGTATTCTGTATCAGACTTGAAATAAAATGCATTCATATGTTGTAAAAGAAAATATTTATTTGCAAGCCCAATAAAAACATAAACATTAAACATCTTAATAGCGTAACTTAAATCTTAAATTCAGAAATAAAACCCTATCGGTTTCAAGCTTAAAACTTATAATTTCCATTAAACTTTCTAAAACTCAATAATTTAAAATTCTCAATTGCAACTCTCTCGATTCCAGATTAAAAATTTTTATATTAGAGTTATCTCGTGATATTAAATACATTGTCCTTGCATCGAGTCAGTAATTTAAATTTGTATATACTGCTTCTTATAAAATTTAAGCACATGATTTACAAAATATTAGTGTGGGTTCTGTGGACTCATTATCAGGAATAAGGACCGATAAATGTTAAATTATTTTAATTATATTTTCAAAGAACAAGATAAAGCTATTTAAAAATTTACAAAGGAATATTAAATCACGATCTAACATCTTAGTTAGTTAAAATTTCTAATTAAGTTCAATATCCATTCGTATCTTCACGTCATCGCGTCTTTTCTCATCCATCACTTCGTTGTTCTCTCTTTTTCTCTTCGGCATATCCGGCGGCTAACATGTGAATGGCCCCCTGGTGGCGCTTTCAATCCCACATTAGTTTAAATAATAGAAAGTGCAAATAGACTTTGTTAGCAACAATAAGCTTATCTTAAATGGAAATTTCAGATTTTTTAAATCTTGTCAGGATAGGGGAAAATTGCATATCAATAGAAAAAGTTTGAATAAGGGAAAAAATTTTTTATATTTCTGAAGAAATCTGTACAAACAGTCTGATACTATCTTGAAAGTTCCTTCCAAAAGAAAAATATTAAGAGTTTTTACATATAATTTTGTTAATATGTGCTTAAAATTGAATAGTTTAGTTATTTTAAAGTAAAATATTAAAACATTTTGAAAATTATGATATATTATCAATGGTGGTTATTAAAATGGGGCTGTTAACCCTCGAATTTTGCAAGTCTTCTAATCTTTGAAGTTGAGATGAAATACTTTTCTGAGTAGCGGATTGTTGCTCTTCCAGCATTTTACTCCAATCTTTGAAATTTTGGAGTTTTATTTGACTTTCTTGCAGCAATTTTTCTGGTCAGTGTTTCTACTACCTTGATCAGCTTGTTGAGTGAAATTTCGAATTTCTCTCCAGTGTTCTGATTTGACAATGTCGTCGTATTTCTTCTGGCTATGTTCTTGGATCTTTGCTAATTCTAATTCGTGCTCTCTTTCTAATCTTAATTTTTCTTCTTCAACTTGAAATCATTCAAACTCTTCTTTTCCTATTATCTATAGTAGAAATCAAAATTTCTTTTACAAAGTCTGAAAGAATCTTAAATAAGCTGTCTGTCTTCCATTACATTATCAAATTCCAGCAAAAAGTTGTCAGAGAAAGTTAAAGCAGCCTGTGATTATTATTGGGATTTCTCCATCACAATATTATGTATAATATACAATTTGAGTTATCACATAATCTTCTCAATATGATATTGCCAATCTTTTAGGTGAAACTTTTGCAAGAGTATCTAATCTAGCTTCTTAGGATCCTAAATTTTTCAAGACTAAAGAGCAAGCTGAAAAGAAACTCATAAAGTTTTATGATAAAGTCATATACTCATTTGATTGCAATTTCTCAGTGTTGAAATTGCTCTGCGGAAAGCACTGTCCTAAACTAAAAATATTAGTCCGGGACCAGATGATGTCTGATTTAAGATGCTTTATCTTTATTCTTTTATAAACATCCTTGTTCTATTCAATAGAATATGGAAAGAACATGTTTATCCCAGCCTTTAGAGCAAAGCAATAGTTATTCCAATTTTTAAACTTAAGAAAGATCCAACTGATACCCAAAACTACCATCCAATGTTATTATGTCTTATACATTATATGCCTTATACTTATAATTAAACCTTATACATCACTTGACTTGGTGAATCTTTTCTAGAGCATTCCATACTTTTCTTTTTCAGAGCCTGTATGTGATATGTAAATAATTACCTCTTGATTTGAGACAAAGGAATTGTCTGTAAATAATTTTAAATGCTATCTACATCACAACACCATTTGAGATCCATGATTGGCTGCTCTTCATTGAGGAGGATATATAATGCATGATGCATGACTATGTAATCTACTACCATTTTATGAGCATGCAAACTCATTTCAGTCTTCATCCGAGTTCCCTAATTTATAATTCCAAATTACAGATGCTTGGAAATTTCTATCTTAGAATATCCCTATTGCGAATATAATTAATCCCTTATCTGGATATTGTAAATCACAACCATATTTCCCTTTATTTTGCAATAGTTATTGTCATGCATTCCCTATCAGCATTTGTTCTACATACCTGTTTATACTGATGGCTCAAAATCAAATGGTTATGTTGGTTGTGGTATTGTTGTTTGAAATACAGTTTACAGCTATAAACTTCGTGCATCATGTTCTGCCTACACAGTCGATCTCTCAACAAAAGTACTGATTCCGTACAGTGTGTTAATGCAATTAGACCATTTTCATGACAAATGTCATCCAGTTATTGTGGAAGGATTAGACATTTTAAATATATTGAAGAGTAAAGGATTTGACATTGTTTTGTTGTTGGCATTGTTAGGAATGAATTCTCAGATAATGGTACTAAAAAAGACACTGACTTTTTTACATAAAGCATTGGAATTTTTTTCATTAAACAAATTGTGAAAGATTTAAATTTTTCTTACTGGCACAAGATTCAGGGTTTTCAGACTAACGAAAAATAACATAATCTATCCTCTTGCATTCTTCCATTCTCAGTTATTTGTATGCAAAAAGTCGATTTAAAACTTACATGCCTTTGTATCGGACATACTCAATTTACACACAAGCAGTTATTCTTATTTCAGAGTCCTCGAATTTGTGACTTGTGTAATGTACCATATATGATTCATCATATTTTAATTGTTTGACATAATTTCAGTGACTTATGCTTAGTATTTTTTTAACAACACAAATTTAATTTTATCAAATTTAATTGGATTTAAACCATATAGAAATTCGTTTGCATTTTTATGTACAATTGGTCTAAATTTTTATCCATTTTAATCTTTTATTTAAACTTTTGTTGATTTTTACTACTTCTAGTTTTAAAAATTGTATTGTGCAGAAATGTCCACCTTACAGCAGTAAATCTCAAAATAAAATAAAATCAGTCATATGTGATTAAAAAATTATTCACATTATAAGATAAATTAAGGTAAATGATTTGTTCGGTAAAGGAAAAATATATTTGCTATTTTTTGATTCAAATAGGAAAATAGTATACCACAGTTTTACTATCAATTTATTCATATTATGCTTAATGATTTAACTTTCTATTTTTAGGACAATCTACCAGTACAAGTGTCTCCATCATTACAGATAACTGCTTCAGAATTACGAATAAGTAATATTCAACAAACTGATATTGGTGACTACTTATGTGTTGCTCGTAACAAAGAGGGAAGTGTTAATGCATTGACTAAAGTTATTGTTGCAGGTAATTAATAATTTTAATATTAAGAGAATTTAATTAATTTATTTTAAATATTTCCTAACTTTAGATTATATAAGAAGTTTTACATAAATAAATCATTTATAATAATTAATATCTGCAAGTTTCAGTGTAATTTTTTTACTTTTCATTTACTCTTATTTATGAAGTAAAAAAAATATGATCTTGTAATTGTATAATTTAAAGCCCAGTGGTATAAGTGGTAGAGTATCTGAGTTTAGTTGTGTTCCCTGCCACTATTAACGGGTCCTAGGTTCAATCCTTGAATTGAATCAGCCTTTCCTTTCTTTAATAGGCTGATAAAGCTGTGTATCAAGTATGCTTGGAAACTTAATACTGGGAATTTTATGTTAGACTGACTGCCTAATCTGGATATATGGTCCACATATCAGGGCCTTTGCTCATGGTATCAGATATTACCACTGTAGGCCTTGGTTGCCACATGGGCTGTTGTCTCTCAGTTTAGATTTTGTATAATTTAAAATTAATTACACCCTCTTGCAGCAGAAAGATATATATACTTTTTGAAAATCGAAAATGGATTTATTTGTTTTTCAGTTGCAATCCTTAACAAGAATGTGAATGGGCATACTACTATATTCTTATCAATTTTTTACACTTATCTGAAAGACTCAATATTTAATTTATAATTTTAACAAAACTATTAAGGATGAAAAGTATTTTCTTTAAATAAATTTTTTTAATTCGTTTGATAAATGGTTCCTGTAATTGTCGAGATTGATTCTAAATTTATTCATCAAATATTTTAAGTACTGTGTAAAACTTGAATTTTGTTGAGAAAATAATCTAAATGAAAAATACAGCTATTAATTAAGTTATTTTGTATTTTTAAGTTTCACCAAATTAAAAAAGTAGGGAAAAATATTTTAAAGTGAAAGGCTTTTGAATAAATTTTTGGAGGAAGACGTTTTCAACGTTTTTTTCAATATTACTGTTAGTAACGAGCTTGACTTACAGCTTATAATTTGATGATACTTAGTTTTTCATATGATAGAAAAAAGAAAATAAAAACTTTAAATCCAATTTTATAAAATTTCCAAGTATCAATCTTGATTTAATTTGTTTAGTGACAATTTCAATTTGAATTAGTGACAAAAAAATATAAGTTTCTTAGTATTTAGTTTCAAGATTATTTTATTCTTTTTAATTATTTTTCTATTATAAAGAATTTTTAGAATGAAAATAGTGGTACTCTATGTAGCAAAACATAAACTGCACACAATTTTCTGCGATATTTTAAAGATATTTATTATTCTGCATTTTGTGCACAGAAAATAAAAATGCAATAAATAATTGGAATTAGCATAAAAAGCATGCTAATACATTAGAAAAAGTGTTTCCTTAAATTTTATATATGTTTTTCCATTTTCATATCAGTGCTTTTATATCTTGTATATAGATAATATTTGGAAGATTAATAAGTTTACATTTAAGAACTGCTTGCTGTATTTGATGTGTACTTATAAAAGTATTTAGTTAATTATTTTAATTTTTAAATTTCTATAGAAATCTGTTCTCTTTGGTGTATATTTTTCAATTCTAGATTTTCAATTTAGGTTGAAATAGCTAAGATTCCTGAAGCAATTGGAAAACATTGGATAACTTTTTTTTTAAATTGTTTTATTTTGTACATTTTCAGTTTTTAGAATGTTAAAGCACTTTAAATTACTCTTCATTTCTTACATAAATGAGCATTTGTTTAATTTTTCTTTTGTAATTTATTTTTTATTATAGTAATAAAATTTTTCTAAACTTCAACTTTTTATGTAAAAATCTAAAATAATATTAAAAGCTAAAAATAATATTTTTTTAAAAGTTATTTATTTAAAAAAAATTATAAATCGTTTCTAATTCATGAATAAATTTAAAGGAATGAAGTACAATAAAATGTATCAGTTGTTGATGTATTTATTTTACTTTATGTTGTATTTATAATAAACTATGTGTAAAATGTAACATGAAGATGATTTTTATGTATCTTTTAGAATATTAATATAAAAATTGAAATTGTGACTTCAAAATATCATTTCACAAATAACTTTGGTCTTTTGATATTTTTTTCTTTTATTTTAAATAGGGCCTGCTGTAATAACAGTGCCACCTCGCAACACAAGCAAATTAGAAGGTGGAAAAGTTGAATTTATTTGTGAAGCTAAAGCTTTGCCAGCTAATATAACTCATAGATGGTACCACAATGGTATTGACATTAGCCAATTGTCATGGCTTGAAAGTCGTACATTAATTCGCAAAGATGGCCTTCTCTTTATTAATCCTCTTACTGCTGAAGATTCTGGTCTCTATACATGTGAAGTGACCAATGGCATTGGAAACCCAGATTCAGCATCTGCTTATTTGAGTGTTGAATGTAAGATTTTTTTATAAATATTTTATTATGTTTATATAAATTTATTTGACATTTCATCTGTTAAAATTACAGTTTGTTTTTGTTAAAAAATGCTATAAACATTATTTTTTAAGGGAATTGGTTTGCTTTTACTTATAATGCTTTGAATGAAGTATTGCAAAGTAGATGCTTCTTATCAATCATTTAATCTTCAATATTTTTATTGCACTATTTTAAATTTTAATGTTTTGCAATATCTTAATATAGTGTATATTGAATAATGTTCTACAATATGTGTAGTGCCTTATAATGTTAATGTGATATAGAGTTTAATAATATCTTTTACATTTCAATTATTCATCTGGCTTTAAAAAGTAAGCTCTGTTTAATTGCCTCTCTAGTTTTATTTCTATATTTTTTTATCAATTTAAGCTGGCTAGCTTCTTATTACAATTCCCAAGAATTTAAAAAAGGATTTATTTTCCACAAACTTCATAGTATTGGTGTTCCGAAATATGTTTTTTAGTTTTGTATTTTGTATAACATCATATATTAAAAAGTTATCCATGGAAAAGGGTGGACAACCTTCAGGGATAAAAATGGGTGATAGGAAATTTTAAATTAGTTATTTACCCAATTTTTCCAGATTTTCCTGTTTTATTTTTTTATATTTTACTGAATAAGTAATTTAATTTTGTTTTACATCAACCTTGAGGGTACTTGACAAAGGAAATATCCTATTAGTTATTTTTTGTGATATAATTAATTTCATAAAGTATGATTATTATTTAAGGTAATCTGGTTTTTTTGATTTTAAAATTATTAGTCACATGTTCAAACTTAACATTTATTGTGATTTTATTGAACTATATTTCCATAAGATGCTTTCAATTTTTATATTGCTTTTCACATGTTGAAATTTATGTGAAATTTCTTCATGTAAAATAAATTAAAAAGCATTATTTAATCATGAATAATACCTTAAATAATAATCATACTTTGTGAACATTTAATTAAAATTATTTATTTTGAGAAATTATTAAATATTTATAAAAATTGTGATGAAATAAATAATTGATATATTATAAACATATTTTTTGAAAATAATCATAAATTCTTACATGCAATTTTTAATTTATTTAACAATTTTACAAAAAATTTGACTCCATATAGACATTCTAATAGTTTTCTTAGAAGTTTATTATTGCAAATGTCTTCATAGTTCAATAAAATATTTTTCTTACTGTCAGTTCATGGGTAAGGCCAAGTTCCACTTTTCTTCCTCTTCTTTCTTTCTGATTTATAATTTTAAATATTTTTAAAAACTTTCATTTAATATTGTTTTTCTAAGATATCTTGTAAATTGTAAGTCTTTTAATTTATTGTAATTTGATGCTGTTAAAAATATTGTTTTTAAAATTATTAGAAGAATTTAGTTGTATATAATTCATAGCAAAATATTGTAAATTTTGAATGGGTTCTACTAGTTTTAGATGTAAAATTTTTTTTATCTTATCAACAGAAATGTTAAAAAAAAAAATATCAATTTTTCAGTAGTTTAGAAGAAAATATTTATAAAAAGTAATTTTCTTTTTTAAATTTTTGATTTAGAATACAATCAGTAAAATTTTTATTTTGGTATAGAATCAGTAAAATTTAAATAATAAAATGATCTCTAAGAATCATGTTTAAAAATCATTTCTTGATGCATCAAATGTATTGAATCCTCTCATTATTTTTATGCAATTAGTGACACATCCTTTATTTAATAATATATATTTTCATTTAATCAATTTATTAGATTTTATATTGTAAGTTTTAACTTTTTTGAAATATTTGACAGAGATCAACTCTAGAGCTGAATGCTTTTTAAAAAAGCATTATTAGAATTATTTAAGCTATTATATGCTCTTTGTTATTGAATTTTTAATTATCTTAACTTTGTTTTTCAGACCTGTTTTGTTGCTCTATTTTAAAAAATTTTTATCAGTTAAATCATCTGAAATAAGCTATCAAAAGAGTTTTTCATTAGAAATGTATATTTGTGTAAGGATTTTTTAATAAAAGATTCACTAGCATTCTTATTGATTTCTGAATGGATAGAAAAGTATATGAATATGCTTTTTTTATCAGATTTTTTATATTTATCTCTTCAAAATTTTAAGCTCACATTTTGAAAATTCGAAAATTTGTTATATCATGTTAGAAAAGAATTCATATTTTTGTGGAAAAAAATCTAGTTATCTTATATTATGCAGTTTTGTTCTATTTATTTTTTAATAATTTTTATGCTTTCAGATCCAGCCAGAGTTACATATTCTCCAACCATTCAGTATCTTCCATCAGGGCTATCAGGCATTCTGCGCTGTTATGTCCAAGCAAATCCTCCTTTTCAGTTCATCAACTGGACAAAGGATCGTAGACCATTTGATCCCAATGCTAATCCTGGTGTAATAACTCTCAATAATGGCTCCTTATTGTTTCAAAGAGTAAGTCATGAACACCAAGGTCGATATCGATGCACACCTTATAATGTTCATGGAACTGCAGGGACATCAAATATCATGGAGGTACTTGTTCGAGGTATGCTATTATGAGCTTGACTGTATTTCTGTATATACACTTTGTAATTATTATTAAAAGGCAAAGAAAAATAAGGTTTAATGTTAATAAAAATTGATTTTTAATATCAGTGACGTAATTTAGTATAATTTGGTTTCATTTTATTGGTACAATTCCAGTGTCATCAATCCTGATTTTTTTAAATTTTTTTCTTTTTTAAATGTTTGAATATTAATTAAAAATTATATTTTTAAATTTTGATATTATTTTTAGGAGTACTTTTAATTAATATCAATGGCTTTTATAGGTAGGAAATTTATATTTATGTAAGATACAATTGAATTTTTAATTATATGGTTTTCACTTATTGTTATTTTTTTTATCAAATGATAATTCTCTTATGAATTTTTTCTTGTGAAATCTTAAGACTCTTAAAATTTATATTTTTCTAGAGATTATAAATTTTCTTATAAACATTTACATATTACCCATTGAGAAATTTCTTTTTTTTACTTATGTTATATTTTCTACATTTGTTTAGAATTTTTGTATTTTTTGCAGATCCTCCTATGTTTACTGTTAAACCTAGAGATACTTATCAAAAACCAGTGAATAGTGAAGTGAAAATGCCTTGTGAAGGCTCAGGACAACCAAAACCAACAGTAGTTTGGCGAAGAGTATGTGTTTTTCCCCATTTTGAAAGTTTTGTTAATATTAAATAAGCCTTTTTTTACATGTATTTTAATTTTTCTATAAAATTCTATTAAATATAAAATTAGATACTATTTACTATTACTATAAATTTAAATGAGCTCCAGTGGCTCAGTAGCTTCACACTGCTTCCCGTAAGCTCAGCAAAGTGTAGCATCATTTGCCACGGGCTGTGGTTGGCAGAGTGACCACACCATACTCTCACTCACTGAGTTGCTGGAGATCCCTAGATTGGGTACGTGTCCACGTTAATATGTGACATTCCGAGTCCTTCCGCTGGTGTGGCGTGGATGTGGAGAGGAGGGTGCCAGCTCAGGTGTGGCCTCGTCACCTGACAGTGGTTCAAAATTACGAGGCACCTTAAAAAAGAGCAAAGTCGTACTTTCACCTTCGTGGTGCTCTGATACAAACGAAAGCAGCTCCCTATTGACTTAATTCGCACTGCCAAAGGCAAAAGCGAGCTTGGCTTGTCCAATTGTCATAGGAAAACAACAACAACAGTAAATTTAAATGTTTCTGTGAATTATTGTTTTTATAAAAGCAGTTATTTTCTTTTATAATTTACATAAAGTATTGATTGAAAATTAGCGAATTATGAACTTGAAATATTATGTTCCTAATGATTAATAGTGTGAATATATAATTTTTATTTTTCTGAAATTATTATATTTCCCATTAATATATATTATAGAAAATTGACACGTGTTACTAAGATTGCACTCATGTTATTATTATTATTCAATATTTATTAATTGTTTTATCAAAATATTCTGCCAGAAGATTAATTTTCATTAAGATTTAATTTTCTATATTGAATGTGTTTCTTTATTGATATTTATTAGCTGCATTGTGTGTGTGTGTGTCTACATTAAAAAAATTTTTTTTGAAAGGTCAAGATATCAAGTTATGCCTTGATCAAGATATTAAGTTATGTCTTAGTCATGCTGAGATTACACTTTTTTAAAATAATAAAAAAATCTTATATTTTCAGAATTGAAGAAAACTTCAAACTTCTTTAAATTTTTATTAAAAAAAGCATACATTGCAATAGTTTAAAAAAATTTCTATTAATTACATTTTTTGAAAAATTTAACTTCTCTTCATTATTAAATGCATCATTTTTTGCTATTGAATTAAACTCATGAATATTAAAATCTAAAATAATAGGTATTGCACTTATGGCTTAAAGTTTTATGTTGTCGTGTATAGCTTGTAACATTCATGATTTGATGTTATAAATTGAGTTATCTCTTATTCATTTGGAAGGAAAACTAAGGAAATATTCATGCCATTTCAAAAATATTTTAAGAACACAATTAAAGATTAACAAGCTGATACCTAAAAGTCTCATAACGTTTCATATTAATGTTTTAAAAAAATACTTTTTTCAACCTTTTAATAGAACATTTTGTTATAGTTAATTTTTCTCAAATAAAGTATATTTTTTATTTGAGTTTTATGAATGGTTATAAAAAAAGTTAAACTGTAGTGTCTCTTAATCAAGCTTAATTTCATTTTATCTTTTGTTTGAAAACAAAATGATTGAATAATGAAAATATTTTACAGGCAGATGGTGAGAAACTGCCTAGAGAAAGAGCAATCATCAGGGGTGGAAATTTGACAATTAAAGGATTACGTAAGGAAGATCATGGAAGATTTGAATGTGTTCTAGAAAATGAAATCGCTACATTAGTTACAAGTACTCTTCTTCTTGTAGAAGGTATTAACATTGTTAACTTATATAATTTTAAAATGAAATACATTTAATTTATAATAAGAAATAAAAAGGTAGCATGCAAACAAAAAAATGTATTGCAGGAAATAATATACTAGGATCATACTAATTTGATAATAGTTTAACAGTCTTCCTTTAAATGTTTGACTGTTAAAAAGTAAGTTTTTAGCATAAACCTTTGTATTTAATATTTTACATGCTATGTATTTATTCATATTAAATACAGTTACTTGATACAGAGGTATAACTCAGCTGACTCATTTCATATAAACTGAACTTAGTTGTTTTCTTCAGCTATGTTTGCTTTCTTTTATTAACATGACTTTTGAGAGGCAAACAATTTACTAAATACCATGAACACAACTTTAAAAATGAATTTTTAGCAAATTTTGTTAATAAAAATTAAATCAGTATTTAATATACAAGTCAGCATGGATTTTAGGATTACAAAGGTACAAAGTTTTTGTACCACAATAATTTATATTTATTTTTTCATTAACCTCTCTTTTTAAAATTGTTCCATTAGGTAACATGATTTTTTAATATTAAATAAAAAATACATTAAAGGTAAATTACTGTTTTTTTTTCAAGTTAAATAAATTCCAATGTTATAAAGAACTTTTAAATTATCACTGAAAATATATACAAAAAGGTAGAAATTTCCTTTATGGATATTGAAATCTTTTAAAGTTATTATTGCTTGTTTAATTTAACCTCTTGAATCTACTACAAATGATTTTTCTTGAAAAAAAATTTCATTAGTGTCATAATTAAGGCTTAGTTATTAAGGAATATTTTTAAAATACAAACATAAAAAATTTGAAGAAGAAATAAATATTAATATAAGTATTTAAATAGATAATTTACTTACACATATTTCCCTGCCCCCATGTGAAATTTGAAAAAAAAATTAATAAAAATAATAAAAGTAATACTTTATTTTTGTTGACGCAATCATTTAAATTTCTTTAATTGGTATTTTTGTATTTAAAACAAAGTAAAATAAAATATCATTTTTTCTGAAAAGAAGAAAATAGCTATTTAATATTCATTGTAATGTTTTGTATTTGTTACAATATTTCTCAGCAAATTTCTGTTTGTGTTTGGTATTGTTTGTGTTTGGTGTATACATATTTATTATAATAATCATAACAAGAATATATATATATATATATTGTTATATCTTTAGTATTTTTATGTTTGTGAAATCTTGTAGGAACTACACCTCATGCTCCCACCAATGTTACTGTAAACACTAGCTCTTTTGATGCTACTCTTACATGGTATCCAGCATATGATGGAAATTATGAGCAGACCTATGTTATCTGGTATGTTATATATTGAAGAGAAATAGTTTATATATATATATATATATATATATATATATATATATATATATATATATATATATATATATATATATATATATATATATATTGTTACTTTCATCTTACTTTACATTACTTTATATATATATATATATATAAAAGTAACATTGTACAAACAAAAACATTAAATTTCCTTCAGTTATAAAATTTTGAGTTCCTACCCTTAGTTTTTCGTTTTTAACCGATGTTTTTATAAAATAAAATATGTATTTATTCTTCAGATAAAAAAAAAAAAACAAACACTGGTTTGAATTTGTGTGTTTCTAAATTAGAAATGTAAGTTTTAGATACACTCTTGATATAAAACAAATTATATGGTGTATTATAAATGTAGATTTTTTTAAAATGCATTCTTAATGTACATCAAAATATCATTATAAATGATGGATGCATTATTATTCTGATGGTGTAAAATAGTTTTTAATAGTTTAAAAATGAAAAAATACCTTTCTTTAATGATACACAGTTAAAATAAATATTAATATATCAAATAAACTATAAGAATTAAATAAAAAATAAATTGGACCCGAAAACAAAAATAATTTTTGCTTTAAAAAAGCTTCTGAAATGAAAATAAAACAAGATCAGAAGGATATGAATATGAAATTCCATTCCTAAATATTTCTCATTCAATGCCAATTTCGTATAGTCATCATACTAAATTAAATTTTCTGTTATTGGTAAGAGTGATAACTTAGAAAATTTTCTCAAAATTTCTGAAAAAAAGTATGACATTTTCATTCTATGTTTGAATTGCCTGGCCTAATTTTTGAATTTTCTTTTTCTAAGCTTTTACAAAATATTTCAAACTTGAAGTGGAGAAATATTAATTCTGAGGAATATATAAAATATTCAAGTGTTGAAAACTATTTTTTAGTAAGTGTATTTGAAAAAAAAATTTGTTTTTTGAAAACAGGAAAAAAAAAAATTGTGAACTCTAGTGTTGGGAAGTTTGCAAACAATATTTCCCAGTATTTTTATTGTTAATGTATCATAAGATAAGACTGACAGTCAAGTATTAATCACTTATGCAATAAATAAATTATTACAAGAAATTTTTAACTTATTTTGAGTATTTTAGGAATAACCTGTAAAAAATATTTTTTAAATTTAAACTTAATTAATAAATGATTATTTTAATCTTATAAATCTTCCTTTTTATGTGATATCAATAGTAGGCATACCCGCATTGTGATCAAGATTTTGAGCATTAATAACATTTTTTTTAATTTAATGTTTTAAATGCTTAATTAATACAATTTTCTATATTTAACTTTAATTCTATAAAATGTGTTTTTTATATTTATTTGTATTATAATTTTTTTGTAGGAATTGTTTGATTTATAGCCATACATTAAATTATATTTTATTAGGTATCGGTTAGCTGATCAAGGTATTAGTGAATGGAGAACTGTTAGAGTAGTTCCTGAAGGTGCAACAACAGTAACGCTCTACAATTTGCAGCCAGATACAGAATATGAATTTCAAGTCTTATCCCGAAATATTTTAGGAGATGGCTTGTTTAGTTCTGTTGTAAAAGCAAGGACAAAAAGTAAAATTTCATTTTTTATAAATATTTTGATTATGTTTTATGTGTATTAGATTTAGAAATGCATTTGAATGATGAGTTAATGTGAAGAAAATATTTATACTGATTAAAATATTAATTATAAATAAAGAAAATAAAATGCGCTCTTTAATCATATGTATTTTGATATTAAATAAAAAAATCTTATATATATATATATATATATATATATATATATATATATATATATTGGTATTCTAATATAGCTAATTCTAACATTATCTTTTATAGAATTTAATTTCTGTTAATGCTGATTATTTATCACTAGTTATTCAAACAATAACTAGATGTTATGAAATAAATTTGTAATAAATTATTGTGATTCAATTTTTATTCCTAATTTGTGTATGCTATTTGAGAACAGTTTTATTTATTTTTTTTATATATTTGATTCAGATTATTTTTTATTCATGTATTCTAACAGCTTGGGATTATCTGGGTGGAGTATATCCAACTGATGCTTATGGAGCAACATATATTCCAACTGTTCAGAAACCGTCAGGTAAAATCTACTTTTTCCCTTTTATTTTTCAGTATACTCTTTAAAATTACACAAGTTTTGAATAAAAATTTAGATTAATTAAAATTTCATTTATACACTTTTTGGTATTCAATATTTGACTTGATAATGTTTTGAAATTATTTTCATTCCATTTGTGAATTAAGCTTACCGTATTTGTATATTGCTTGAAAGTATTTATATTGAAATGGGATTATTTTCTTTCACTAACTGAATTATTGTAATTTTTCTTAAAAGTATGTGTTTCAATTGTAATGATTAATATAAAATAATTTATATGAATAATATTTGAAACACAATTTAAAATATAAAACTACATATTATTAAATATTATAGATTAAGTGTTGAGAAAAAATCTAAATTACCATATATTTATAGTTTCCAACTATTTTGGTTTAGTACATAATCTTAAATAAGCATTCATATTCTCAAAAAAATTGTATGATGTAAAAAGTACAGTTCAACCTGATTTTTTGTCTTATGCTGCATTTTAAAATAAATATACTAAATCAGGTCATATTAAATCATTTTTTACAAATAATTTTTTCAAAAGAATGATTTGATTATTTTTTGAAGAAAAAATTATAACTATAGTACTCCATTTAAGATGCTTATTTATTTTGTTGAATATTTGCAAATTAATTTAAATTCTAACTCAATGGTGGAAAATTTTATTTAAAATATTATACTTTTTCTCTAGCATTTCAATGAATATTTAATATTTCACTGAATCTATTTAATGTAGGACCAAAACCTTGGCCACCAAGAAATGTAACTGTAGATAAAGGGCCAATGGGTGTTGTGATATCATGGCAAGCACCAAAAAACCAAACAGTCCCTGTTGCATTTTATTTTGTAGAGCATCGTACAGATGATGGGCAGTGGCAGAGATGGGGTCCAATCAGGGATGAGAATACATACTTAGGTTGGGTATAATGCTTTATAATGTGAAATTTTTAGGTTTTCTTATTTGTTATTACCACATGCATATTTAAATTATAATAATTTATGTTAAATTATAGTTCTGAAAACTTTATTCTATTTATATTAAATTTTTTTGATAGTGGAGTTCGTTTAAGTTATTGCAAAAATCATTTCAAATAATTTTTGTTTTTAATGAAAAAAAAATTTTTTATGCTATTTTGTTTGTCAAAATGTAATGTTTACTCATATTTTACATATTATAGTACCATCTCTTACTGGGGGCCAAACATATCATTTTCGGGTATATGCTTATTCCATTATGTCTGTTGGATCTGCAAGTCCTGAAGTGGTTTACCAAGCACCAGGTAATAATTTAATTGCTTTTCTTTATCTTTGAATGTTAAGTAGGAAAAATAAAGGCAACAGTATGCTTTAATATGTGCACTTCTCAAAGTTTCTCAGAGACTCAGAATTTCTCCAAATTTTTAAAACTTTTTAACAGTTTAAATTTCAAAAATTTTAAGTTGATTTAAAGTTTCACTAATTTTATGCCATTAATACACCATAAAAAGCAAAATGTTTTATATTAATTATTAGTTAAAAAATATATTAAATAAAACAGATTATTCAAATAAATTTATTGCATATCCTTTTATGTATAAAATTTTTTATACATAAAAGAATATGCAAATAGGGAAATTTTAAGTATTATAAATAACTGAGTCTTATTTTTATTCTTAATTTTTAATTTAATAACATTTTATACAGATGTTTTGAAAACTGTAACTGCTTTTATTTATTTAATTCATATAATAAAAGTTAGGAAAGCTATCTAGTTACAAATATTTTTAGATTCAGAATTTTAGTTGGGATAAAAGTCAGTTTATAAAGTAAATTGTGAAAAAAATTAGTAAATTAATATAAAAGTATTGTTAATGAAGAATTATTAAAAGAAAGAAAGGAATTGATATTCATCATAATTTTTAAGCTTCTCTTTATTTATTGAGGGTATTGTATTTAACCTCGAGAAATAAAACAAGTTATTCTTAGCAAGCTGTCCAGCAAGCAGATTAATTTAGTTTAAAAGCTTTGAGAATGGCCCAGATATCGTCGATAAATTGGTTTTTCCCTTCATCTTGATATTCAAGTTGCTAATATGACGAAGATCTGTGAAAATTGCTAAATTCAAAAGCGATTCTGTATCTTCTAGCATTTCGTACTCCACCAGAACACTGTTTTTCATGGAAAAATGACACAATGTTGTCTTTCAGCTTCCAAACTCGCTAGAGAACACATCCTGCACTAAGCTAATTTACTTTCGTGTAATACTGTACATCAGAATATTCAGATTGCACGGACTGAGGAAAATCTCATAATTACCAGTGAGTGAGATTAAATAATATTTACAAGCTTCAGGACTGCATCAAGCAGAGATTTCATATTCAGTGCAGATTTACACAGAGCATCTTGATGTATAACACAATGTAGAAAAACAACAGTGTTTCCAGGATAGTTTTAATTAAAGAGTCCAAGAAATTCAGGTTTTTTTCTGTCATATTTGGAGATCCATGAGTCGTAATATTACATATATTTGTTACAGGCACTTTCAAATTTAAAAGCCCTTTCTGAAGTTCATGAAAAATATCACATGAAAATTATCGATGGCTTCGATTTTAGAAGTAACAGATTTTCGAGATAAGCTTACAATCTCAAAATGCATTAATTAACAAATTCCCCATCACTGACAGCTTTATTATTTTTAGCAGTATTTTATACTACTTTCAATTTTCAAATAAGCAGAAATATTTTCATTTCACATAAAAATACATTACTGATCTAAATTGCATTTTAATTGTGTTTTCAATTTTTTGTTGAATGAAATCAAATATTGCATTTTTTAGTGTTGTATTAGTAAGAATATAAAATAACTAACTTAATATAATTCAAATAGTTATAGGGAATAATATAATCAATTTAAGTCGGACTTTTAAGTCATTATCTGAATAAGTAAGATTTAATACATCTTTTTAGCTTTTGATAATTTAAAACTGTTTTTTCTGCTTAGGTGATGATGAAAGCCATGGTAGAAACAGGGCTATCACTGCTGGTGTTGTTGGAGGAATTTTGTTTTTTATTTCAGCCATCATCTTATCCATATGTGCCGTTAAAATTTGTAATAAACGCAAACGAAGAAAAGCTGAAAAAGGTGAAAAAAAAACTTCATTATATTTTTGGATGTACCTATAATTTCAATATTTGTTTTAGCTTACAGCATTTATAAATGTGAGTATTTTAAGTTTAAATGTCATGAAAATATTAAAAAATATTAATAAGGGAAGCGACTGCATAAAATTTAATAATTATTTGATTTCTAAATTTACTGTAACATTTTTATTATGTAAGGAAATTACTACTCTTTATTGCATATAAAATTGCAAATATTGTGGATTACTTTATTATGTAATTAATTTTAGACTCCCTTACATTATACAAAGATTACATACAAACAAAGATTACTATTCATTACATACAAATATTACTATTCATTTGTTGTAAATCAAATATTTGTCAAATTATTAGTATTTAAAGCTTTCTGTTTGTAGGGTCCACATTTATGCTGTCTAAAGAAAGATTTTTAAATTCTAAAGAAAAAAAATACTGCATTTATCTCTTAAAATTATATTAAATTTTGATGTGCAATGAGCTTTTGTGTGTAAATATGTCATATTTTAAACAATATAAAAAAATTTAAATGTATATCTAAAATAATATTTGCATAATTATCTTTTAACATCTGAATTTAAAAATATACTGCAAAATTATAAACTTTAAATGACACACTTATGTTATCCTCATTTATGTATACTCTTAAAATTTTTAGTTTATTTGGATATTTTAAGAAATACTAATTGAAACTCGTCATACAGTTATATTGCGCATAACTATCTGGTTCATTTATCTTTAATTTACAAAATTCATTTAGCTTTTTGACTTTTTGTCAGTCAATGTAAATTAATACTAACTACTTTTTATTAATAAACATTAGGCTGGCACCACGATTGATTGATAGGCTTAGTTGTTTATACCCATGATCAGGAGAACTATGTTTGAATTTTCAAGCTTAAATGGGTTCATAAATTGTATTGTGAAAAAAAAGTTGAAAAAATGCTTATTAATGCTTTACACTTTGTAATGGCTAATACATTAATTTTATCTTTGCCTTGAAAACTGCAACAATTTAAATAAGTTGAATACTTTTCAGTTCATTTAATTTAAACTATAATATATTTTAAATTGTTATTTATTGAAAAAATAAATTTTTTTGATTTGTTTTTTATAAAATAAGATAATTTTAATTAACATAATTCTATGTATGATGATCTTTTAATTTTAAATTAAATTATGCTATTTCCATTAAGGATGCAAATAATTTCTGTTTATATATATATATATATATATATATATATATATATATATATATATATATATATATATATATATATATATATATATATAATGCTTTCTATTTCAGAAAATTGTAAGTATGTTTTATTGATGTGTACTGTGTTCTGTTATAAGGTTTTTGATGTAAAGAAATTTTTTGAGGAATAATTTTAAGTAGTATGTTATATTATAGATCATTTTCCAAGACAGATGACTAAGATATTGGCTATGATTAAAAATAATTAAGTTAAAACTGATAAAAATTATCAAATCGAACAAATTTCTATTCTTTATGGAAATGCTTTAAAATCAATGTAATTTTAAGGTATGTAGTTACAAGATATAAAACAAAAACTGTGTAAGCTAAAAATGGAAATTTTAAACTAATCCAGAATCCCATTATAATTGGAAGAAGATTGTTATGATTTTGATGGAATGTGGAAAAATAATCTTAGATAATTATTTGAAAATTCATCATTTATAAAAATTCCAAATTTAAATGAATAAAAATTCCAAATTTAAATAAATTTATTTGCTAAATGAATTAACATTCCAAACTAAATGAACCACTAATTAAAACTTATCTTAATCAGTTAATAGAAAGGTAATTGGACTTCATTAAGAGATTGACCATACTGTGGATTATTTGTTGCTGAAAACTATCATAACGTACTTTGAATATTCTCTGTGTATTATATAGTGTTTCATACTTCAAAGTGTATTCTTTAATTTAATTATTTATTTTGAAGAAAAAAATCTCAGTGAATAATAAAAAAGTACATGATTACTGTATTTTTATATGTAGTTAGAGATAGAAATTTAAAAGTACCATTATCTTAATTCTAATTTCTTATAGGGTTGATAACCTTTATAAAGAATCAATTGTTACCCATTAGGATTGTTAACTTCAATACTTACATCATTCTCTCCTTGGCAAAAAAATTATCACCTAATGTTCTTATTCTAATCATAATGATTACTTTGATCTCACCTGCTATTGCAATTAGTAATCAGGCTTCATAAATATATATAATATAATATTTTCCATTTGTAAGTAACATTCATCAAAATTCTTCTTAGGAAAAGTCTAATGATGTTTTATCTAGAATTGATTTTTGTACTTAAAAAATAGGGTGTCGACCACCTTGCAATAAAAAGATCAGTCTAGACAGTAAACAAAAGGTATACAAGGGAAATCATCTGTAATTAATAGTACTTACAAATGATATATTTACAAAGAAAAACTTTATAGGAAAAAATTAATTGTTTAAGAAAACTTTCACACTTTAAAAGAAATGTAAAATATTTTATGAATAAATGTATTAAATTTGTTCATAGCTTCATTATTTCATGAATTATTAAATATTAAGTAGACATTAAATTGATATCCTGTATTAATAATATTAATACAGGATATCAATCAAAACACAGTAAACAGTAAAACAGTTTGAGTTTACTTTTTTTATTAATCATTCCATTATGAATATGGATGAAACATATTCATAATGGAATGATTATGAAATCATTTTGAGATTTGTTAATTATTATATCACAATAATGAAATCATTTTGAGGATTGATAAAATGCTTTTGATATAGAAAGGGCTATGATTTTTGTCTTGTAATTAGTTTACTGTGTATAGGATTATTTTTAATGACATTGATAATCTTTTAAATTGTTTTGATGTTTATAATATGTTATTATAAATTCAAGGTCTAATTTTAATTATAAATTATTGATTAAAACCATAACTGAACTAAATTATTGATAAGGTTTGTTGCTGATAATTATTGATAATTTTTGTCTGCAAGTGTGCTGAAATTCAATTTACTACCTTTAGCATATATGATGGTTACTTGTTCTGTACCGGATCAAAGAAATGGAGGTCATTCTCATGCTGGATCTCCCCTTCCAATTAAAAAGTGAGTCTATTTAATAAATTACTTTATGATATAGGCTCCAAATGTAGACACAAGTTTTTAATCTATTAAGATTGAAGGTTTTCATTTTTGTTATAATTTTCTTTTTAAATTCTGACTGCATTTTCTGGTGTAAAACAGTTTATATGATTTTATTGAAAATTAATCGTTTGTTTAATTTGTAGTTATATCAATATTAATTTAATGAACTAATTTTAAGCATCAATTTTAAATAGTGTGAGCTTATTTTTATTTGATTCTAGTTATAGTGAGAAACAACAATTCTTGGAATTTTTGTTTGTTGTAAAAGTATAAATTTCTTTAAATTAAAGAATTATGAATATCATCACAAATAAAAATATCTATTATTCAGTGATTCATTATTTACTCATTTTGATCTTTTTTTACTGTTGCTGCCTACATTAAAGAAGAAAAAAAGGTACGACAACTGTCTTCACTTTGATGTGTTCTAATGGAATTGAAACAGAATGTTGAAAACGGTTGTGTTTTGTTTGCTTTTACATTTTCTTAATTGTATTTGTGCATACAAAATAAAATTTTAATGCCTGATATGCATGGATTTTGTTAATTACCCATCCAAAATTTTTATTTATTCATTTTGTTTTGCTTGCATGGATTTTATAAATCAGTGTTTATCAGTGATGAATGTTTACTATTTTGTAAAAATGCACTTGTACTTAATGCAAAGTTCCACTAGTTCAAACAATAATCAGTTAATACTATCTGTAGTTATTTTTAAAACCTATTTTCCAAGTTTAAAATTTTAAATGAAATTTAAATATTCTTATTTTATTTCTTTTTGAATAAAATTAGCATATGATTTAAGCACCATATAATTGTCTTTATAAGCTATTTTTAACTGTTAATCAAACAACACTGAATTATTTGAGAAGATTAATTTTAAATAATTTTTAAAAGATTCTGGTAAAGAAGTGATTAAATATTACTCATTGAATAAAAATATTGATATAATGAGTAATTGATAAAAATTACTCATTATATCAATATTTTTATTTAAATTATTTTTTTCTTTCATTAAGACTATATTTTTATTCTGAAGCTATTTTTGCAATAATTGTACACAGTAATTTAAAATTGAATAATTTTATTTTTCTTTATGAAAAAATTGTTATAAATTTTTCCAATAGTAATTGAAAATACATTTTAATCTTTATTTCAAACTTTTGTGTAATAAAAGTAACTCTTACATTAGTTTTAAATGAGTAATTTTCCTTTTTTTATTTAGTTGTGAGATATATTAATAAAAATTATAGCAGACTTGTGAACTTTTATTATTGCATCATAATTTTCATAGATCTTATAATTAAATTACTTCAAAATGTTATCTTCTTTGCATTAAAAAGTGTGATTTTAAGTAGCAATGTAAATTATATTGACCAAAATCTTATTTTATTGGAAAAAATTTTTCCTCTAAGATGAAAGTATGATCCAATTCTTCCATACATTCAAATGGAAAAACTTGTTTTGTTGTAAGAATAATATATGATGAAAGTGAGACCCAGTTTTGCACGATTGTTTGTTCTTTGTGTTTAATCTTAAAATTTGTGTCTTAAAAGATTTATTGCCTTGTGTTTTCACACGCATATATAAGATTAAAAATGTATTGTGCTTTAGATAAAATCTATTAATTTCCTATATTTAAATAAATAATATAAATTTATCAATTATAAAAAAGAAAAATGAGTAATTAAAAAAACTAATTTTTATGTTTAATATTCTTTAATGTTGGCTTTCCTAAAAATTAATTTGAGGAAGACTATTATAATTGATAAATGTGAGTCTTTGACTTATATTTACACACATTTGTGTGTATTCACATGCATGTATAATATAATGTGAAACAAATTAATTTTTCAATCAGGGGTTAATTCTTATAACTTGACTGTAGAATTTAAATCTTTCATTCACATTTTTAGAAAAAAGTAACTTTCATATTTGTTTCACATTACAAATAACATGATTAAGAAAAGGTGTATTAAGAAATAAAATTGTTTTAAGAGCTACATACTTTTTGCCCAACAGTGTGCTATTTTTTGTCCATTAAAAAGTTAATAATAAATTTGAAATTATCAAGAAAATGTTTTTCTGTCAGTTACCATGGAGCATACAAATATATTATGGTCTTCAGAGTGTTTTCTCTGTCTAGTATTCCAGAAGCACTTCAGATTTATTATGGGGATTTTAAATAACTTTTAATGTTTAAATAAGTTTCACTTTAAAATGACATGTTTTTTGCGGTGATAAATTTTTGTTGAAACTTAATTAATGAAAGATCTGAGCAAGTTTTGACCGAAAAAATTTATCGTTCTAGGAAAATCAAATAATTGTTAACTTTATTGTTACAACTATATTGTGAAACTTTAATCTCATAATAAAACTTATGACATCATCAAAAATTACTATTAAGTATTAATAGTTAAAGTAAAATTAGTAATATAGTATTCAAAATAATGTATTCTAAAAACACTTGTTGGCGAATATGTGTGGTCATTTACACCCTTTTTTAGTTGGATTTATTTCTTTTAAACCATTAAAAATAACACTGTTACAAAAAGTAATAAGTAGGAATATTTATGTTGAAGTAATAAATTGGAAAAAATTCATGTTTTCATAAGTATCTTGAAGCTAAATGGGGTTTAATATCTAAGGACAATAAAAAATCTGTATATATAGGTGAGAATTCTTCATTCATTTCTTTTTTCATGTTAAGTGTTAATTGGAGCTAAATTTTTTACTTAATATAAAAATTTCAGCTTCAAGTTATTAGTAAATTTTATAAAAAAATGGTACTTTTGATCTATGTATTTTGATCTTTAATAACAACATATAAGTCAAAGACTCACATTTTGATGTTTATAAAAAGTTATTGGATTTAAAGTCAGTTGATAATCCAAAATTATTGAAACACATGTTTCTAGAATTTTGGAAAATATGATTTAAAATTGTATGTAATTTTGAAAATGTTATTAGTTATGTTAAAGTTTTTAAAAATGTGAATTATCATGATATATAATTTTCGCTTCATTTTGAAAATCATTTTGATGTACTTAAAATTTTTTTTTTTGATCTTTAATAACAACATAAACTATACTATTGGATTGTTCGGAAAGTAATTTCGTTTTTCATTTTCATGAAAAAGGTGCAGCAAATAAATATTGTATGGCATTGCACAATATCCATTCTAGTCCAATAGCTTCTACCATCTTTCTGGTAGTAGCATGATTCCACAGTCATTAACTGGTTGGTTTTTGCTAGCAAAAAGCTGATCCATGTAGGAAAAATGAAATTACTTTCCGAACAACCCAATAGTTAGTAATAAAGTTTTTTGATTTAAGCCAAGTTTGTCGAATATCTGTCTTCACAAATTATTTGACAAACATTGAAATGAAAGCAAAGCCTTAAAATGAAAAGTCCATTATACTGAGGTTCATAGAAACATTGGAATTACTTAATGTAAGGTTATAGGAATTCTATAACAAAAATGATAACTAATGAGAAAAGTGAATTTATAATGATGTGTATCTTATTATGTATCACCTTTAGTATTATTTTTGATTATAAAATAGTTAGAAAAATATAAGAAATTATTCATGTACAGGGTGGCGCACGGCAGACGGATGAATATCAAAAGTCAATAAAACACAAAATATTAAAGAACGACAATGTTTTTAATTTTGTTCTTATACACTGACAAGGGAAATTAGAGTTTAGACAGTTTTCAATAAAATATCGCCCAAATGGCGGCTCTCATACTCCGCACATTGCCTAAGCCTTTTCCTGAAAAGTTCATGGACTCTTTCCAGCATTTCTACAGGAATCTGTTGGATGCTGGCCTGAATGTTGCCTTTAAGGGCTTCCAGGGTCCTAGGACGGTCGTTGTAGATGAGGGATTTTAGGCAGCCCCACAAAAAAAAATCACAGGGGGCCAAATCTGGAGACCGCGCTGGCCAGTGCAAATTGCCTTGCTTGGAGATGAGGCTCTCAGAGAATCGGTCACGCAAATTATCCATACAAACTCTTGCCGTATGGGCCGTGGCCCCATCCTGCTGAAACCAGATGTCATCCAGGTTCATCTGCTCCAGTTTAGGCAAGAAAAATGTCTGGATCATATTGAGGTAACGTACAGAAGTCACAGTTGCCGCTCGATCATTTTCTTCAAAAAAGTAGGGCCCGATGATCCCCACCCTCGACAAAGCACACCAAACTATGACTCTGTCAGAGTGTAGGGGCCTCTGGTGGAGCTTCCTAGAGTTTGTCCCACTCCAGTAGCGCATGTTCTGTTTATTTACACAACCGCTGAGGTGAAAATGTGCCTCGTCAGAAAAGAAAACAACAGAGTCTGGAGGCAATGCAGCAAGCATGTTTTCGCTACTGCGTTGATGTTCTTTATAATCCAGTGGTTTTAAATCTTGGGCAACAACCATCTTATTAGGGGTGTAAATGGAGTTGTCCTTTGACGATTCTTTGATGGGAACGTCTTGAAATTCCAATGGCGCCAGCCTGTTTACGAAGGGAACGCCTAGGAGACTGCTCAACCGCAGCTCGTACTCTCTCGATGTTTTCCGGGGTTTAGACAGTTCTCCTAGGGCCCCTCCTTATCGAGGACACATTTCCTGTGTCCCTAAAGGCTTTCACCCATGCAAGAATTCTGTTCCGGTTGGGAACTCGACCGCGAAGGGCGATGCGGAATTCTGAACGGAAAGCGCGCTGCACGTGGACAATCGAACGGCCGTTTGAAAAATATGCTTCCACGCAAGACACACGCTGCGCTACAGACTATTCCATCTTGTGAACTGACCTTGATATGGAGACAAATTTCCGATCTCGCTTTTTCGAACCACACCTTTTTCTAGCAGCGCCAACGGTTAGGAAGCGAGCAATGGCCTTTTCAAATTCATCCGTCTGCCGCGCGCCACCCTGTATAATGTGAAAATACCCAGCAAGATAAATATATTGTTGCTGTGTTACAATCTATTTTATATTTTCTATCGATTATGTAATTCATTTTCTGAGAAATTTTACTTCTTATTGAAAAATTGATATATTTTTGCAAATCATTCTGCAGACAAAAAGACTGTGACAAAAAAAATTGCATCTTATAAACTATAACATTCAATCAATACAACTATATTTTCTTACATATTTGTTTATAGCAGAATTTATTGTGTGTTTCCAATATTTGATATAAAGTTGTATTTGTTTTTCTCTTAAAAGGCCATGAGTAAAGGATAATACAAACAAAAGATCAACATATTGCTAACAATTTGCTGAATACCAAATTAGAAAGTTTTTAGGAATATCTTTCATTTATTACTTCAATTATGTATGCAATTTATTTATAATGGTTGGATCCTAGTGAATTTATTAAATGCATGAGCAAAATTACAGAGAACATTATTTTATGCATTCCAAAAGTCTTATCTAAAAGAATGGATTGTACTCCTAATTTATCATTTTTAATAAATTTTTATAGATTTAAAATTTTTTTTATGTTTAAATAGCAAAATCTGTCTTTGAAATGAAGTATTAAAAAGATCAATGTAATTCAAAAAGTTTATAAATGATAAGAGGGGAATGCATAATAAAAGAAAGAGAAATGTTAAATTTTGATGGTGGTTTTATTTTTTATTTAAAATGTAATATTCAAATTATACTGTGCATGGTATGATCAGAATATATTAAAGTGCATATTTGAAAGGAATGGCTATAATGGTAGATAAAATGCTTTTTCAATGCATGTCTAGAGTCATTATTTTAGTCTTTAAACAAATCAGCAGTTAAGAATTATATTTCTTCATGTTTCTTCCATATTTAAATCTTAATTTTGACAATATTAAAAGCAACACTTTAAAATTTTAATAATATTTTTCTTTTCCTAGAAATGAAGAAAGCGGAGTATCAAGTTTAAAATTTCCTTCTCTGGCCAGCTTAGGTAGAATAGGCTTAGCATCAAATCCCAAAGAACGAACAAGAACCTTTCATGGGTGGCCAGTGCATTTGCGGCATCCCAGAGGTGCTCGATATAATGTTCAAATGGAGTATTCACAACCTCTTGGCTGGATTAGTCGTTCAGCTGATGGTAAGTTTGTTCTTCGAGGCAGTGCTGACGATGAAGAGGGAGGATTTGTTAGAACAGCTCCTGCTACTCACTCCCTCATTCCGTCCAACCATGCAGGTGCCAGAGGCAGTATTCGCAGTGATGGTAGTGGTCAAAGCAGCCACCACTTGCATTTGAGTCCTTCAACTCCATCATACGGTCCTTATTCAACACCATCTCGTTTCCATACTAGCAGTCCAGGATTAGGTGGTTCATCTTTTTTTGCTGAAGATTTAAGCTCAGTTCGTCAACCTTCTTCAGTAGAACGTTCATTCCCAAGTACAGTATCCAGTCATTTAACTCCTCCATTTCCAATGCATTTTCGACCTATTCAACGAGCTCAAGAAGCGCCACCACCAAATTGGCTTCTCCATCAACAAGTATTAGGTTCACCCCTCCAAGCTTCTTGGAATCAAGGTTGGCCTGGTGCTCGCCATTGGTTACCACTTCAGGCCTATCCTACTAATGGAGCTGGTCCTCGTTTCTACCCAGTCCGACCAGCTGTACCTCGAGGGTTTAGTGGCTCTGTTCATTTCCCAAGACAACAAATTTCTCCTGCTCATCAGCGCCCTTTAGCTACAAGCAGCCCTCCACATTTAGATTCACACCTCATCAACAGAGTTTCCCATGTTCCCTGTGGTCCAGATTCAAGTGAGAGTGGTGGTAGTGATGTTCATCCAGTTACTTACACAAGAGATCGTCTCTTAGGTGCTGTGGAACGTGTGAGAAATGCTGCTTATCATCGACAGCTACACATGCCTGAACTACTTTCGGAAATTGATGGTTCACTGGCAACTAATCGACGATTGGCTACTCCAAGCCGCACAAGTGTGACAAGTGGCAGTTCTGGTCATGGAAGCAAGGCTGCATCTCTTGCTCATTCAAGTCTCCAAGGAGAACTAGATATTAACAATCGTAGTGGAAGCAGTAGTGGTTTTGCAAGTAGGAACCATTCAGCTGCATTTGCTTCTACTTCACTTACACCCAATGGTGTACATACCATTCCTCATCATATTGGTGGATCTTCACTTTTTGAAGCAGACTCACCTCATTCTGAACCAGCCCTCCCCATTGTGGATGGATTTATTCGGTCTCGCAACAGAGCAGCTGGTACTGCTCGTCATGGTCGAGATACTTGGAATGATCGAGGTCTCAGTGATAGTGAATTATGCAGTGGCATGTATCCCACTGGGCCAAGAAAATATGAAAACACTGAGGCTAGGTGTGCGGCTTTAAAAGAAGAATTTCTTCGTTTTAGGCAACGGCAACGTGAAAGACAGAGATCTGTTGAACTGGAAAGTACCTGCTGATGCCATTAAATACTGCCAAATTTTGAAGTGATGCTGTTTGTTTACCTGGGCTGCACAGAGATTGAGAGGAGCTTCCTATATAGTGCAATAAATCTATCCAAACTTTCCTTAAAGATAAAGGTACCTGTGCATATGTACACCTTTAAATTAAAACAATACATGATTTTATTATTAATCAAAGTTATAACACATTTATATGTGTTGTCTCTTTGGCAATTAAAGTTAGAAAGTTTTCCAATGTTATATCATCCCATCTGTTCAATATATGGCTTGACTTGTTTCATGTGTGTGTGTGTGTATATATATATGTGTGTATATATATATACATATATATATATATATATATATATATATATATATCCATGTGTATATATCTTTGCACTTTTGTATATATGAACACATTAAGAGTGATGTGACACAGAGTATTAAAAGTATCAATTTCATATGCTAATAGACTATATTCAATGTATATTAAAAAAGTTGTTTTTAACTATGAAAGTTAACTACTTGAAGCTTTTTAAATGGAATTATTTAAAAAAAAATTTTTTTCCAGTAATGAATTCTCATTTTTACAATTAACATTATTTTCCCATTTAATAATTTCTTGTTGTTTTGTGATAATGCCATTGCTAATTTATTATTTCATTTTCATTGCTTAAGAATTTAAAATTTCATGACTATGTTCTCATCCAATTAATATATTCTTGTTATGTAAGCTTAGTAAAATATTTGTGTAATGATAAAAAAAAATCTCTGTTAAGAATGTATTTTAGATGTAATCTTTAGTTTTTTTATGATTAAGATAAAAATTAAAAAAAAAAAGATTAGGGTTTTTAAAACATTCAACATTTATTAAAAAAAATATCACTTTGTGTTACTTCAAAACTTATCTTAGTGCAATGAAAAGGAAATATTTAGAAATTGTCTATTAAGAAAAAATCATTTATTACATACCCATTTGTTATGTATATAAACTTAATACACAAGTTTTAAGCAAATTATTGCATGTGAAATAAAAATTTAATTGTTAAATAAAGCAATAGTGTAAATAAATAAGAATAATCAAAATGTGATTCTCAATAATGTTTAAGAGAAAAATAAAATACTTTTTAGTTGTTTAATTTTTTATTTTTAGTAACTTCTGCAAAAATTCTATAATTATAATTTAGTCATTTTATTTTTTACAAGTTATTATTAAAATTTTTATATTTTGTATTCATATTTAGATAATTTAAAACTATTTTTTCAATTAAATTAAAAAAAGATAGTTGATGTCAAAAGAAATTTTTATATAGAAAATAAAAAATACACTAAGTTAATAAAATAAACATTTTAAACTTAGTAAATTAAATTATTTTAAAATTGATAGTTTGATTTTTAATTATTTTATTGCCTAAAATATTTTCTTCTACTGTCTTAAACATTTGCAATATATTTCATATTAGTTTAAAAAAATTATAAATGTATAATAACAATTTTTGATTTTATTTTAATTTTATTAATTAAAATTTTCTCATAAGTATTTATATTTATTCTTTATTTCCTACTTGATATTTTTCTTCATTTTATTATTTTTTATAGAAAATATGTATTCTTAAATAGTATAATCCTTTATCATATATTCTTGGAAATCATCAAAATAATTTATCTCATTTTTCATTATTTACAAAACAAAAGTATGTGATATTTCTGTTTAAGTTTTATATGAGATTTGATTTTATAAATTATATTTCATTTTCTTCACTGACATTATTATTAAATGTTATTACTGCTATTTGATTTTTTTACTATTATATTTTTAATGTTGTTTGAATAAGATTATCTTTGTTTTAAAGCTATTTTCAACTCTTTCATTTAAATATATTAATTTGGATGCATTAAAGCAAATGTGCATTTGAAGTATTTTTGTTACAGATTTATGTTGAAGTTTTTATAAGCTTAACAACTGAATATCATAAATTTTCAGTTTTATAAAATTATTTTTGTTAACTTCTGTGACCAAAATAATTTTTTTATCAATATTGTTTATGATAAATTTATTATGGGAGTTCTTTTGGTGAGTTCTTGATTGATTTTATAATTTAATAGATTTTTATTGTAAACATCTTAATATTTGTTTAATATTGAAAATTTCCAATGTGAATTAATAGAGCTTCATATTGCTTTAAAGTATATTACAAAATATATATGCTGTCAATTCACACATAAGCTGTATCTTATAGTTTTCATGGCCACAGTTTGTTTTAGCATGAATTCAAGGTAAATAATTTATAAATTGATATCTACTTAGAATTTTATTTTTGCCATAATTATTTAAAAAATTTAATCTTGAATATTGACAATGTAAATAAAAAAAAAAGGAACTAATGATCAAAGTTTTATATTCATTAAATTTGTGCAGACATGCTGGGCAAAATTATGTGGCTGCATTGAATTTTGAATGAAAAATAAGTTTAAAATATTTTTTTCTTATTCATATCTTGCCATCTTTTTTCATTTTCGTCAATTAGATACTATAATATAAGATAGAAAGGGAAAATACACAAGAAAATTGTAATGTTTACAAATAATTGGTATAAATATTTCAAAAGTTGATAATCCCATATGAGAAGAACTATATCTTTTGAGAGTAATATATATGTGCTGTGAATACAAAAAAGAAGCACCAGCTGTACCTACGTATATACAACTTATATGTATATGTATCCTAAATTATAATGCATTTTTAAAGTGCATTCGTTGTATTGGTATGTCATATGGAAAGGTTTTGAAGTCCACCTCAATCCTTTTATATATATTTTTTTCCATTAAAAAAATAGAAAATCAAAGTTGAAAGGAGATTATGATTTATATATAGAATTTTTTTTTATCTAATGTGAAATTTTGATTTTTTAAAAAATTTGAATTTGCTTTTATAAAAATTAATTAAAACTGTTTAGTTGAAACTTAATGAATTGTGGATAAACATTACTGATTAATGTCATTGAAAATTGATAAAGGAATTTTTTGAAAGATTACAGTATATTTAGAATGGCTGTAAATAATGTGTAAACAGTTATGTTTCACGTATTTATCTATTATATTCATTGACAATTTATGCATATCATTTGAAGTGAATTATTTTTATTGGGGAAAGTTGTACTAGGTCTGATGTAGATAAGTGGCATGTGTGATATATTTTTAAGAGAATTATTTAAATTTTTTATTATTTGTGTAGTTTTTAATTTACTTAATACTTTTTAATAATAATAGTTGTAGATTGAATCACATTTTTTTTTGTTCTCAAATTCTAATACCTTTTGAATATATTTGAATTCTGTAGGTAAGAAAGTATGACAACATTAATTTAATTGTTAGTTGTTAGCTTTTTTAAAGTGATTCAATTGTGAAATAGATATTGAAAATACAGCATTTTTAAATATATAATTTATTTAAAAATATGAAATAAAATTAAAAATATAGTTAAAGTGGTTAATTTAAATTTAAAAAAAAATTAAAATTGTTTTATGAATGCTAAAATCAAGTCTTATTTATTAATGTTTAAAAAATTAGTATGGTTTAAAAATTAATTATAAGAATATTTTTTTAAAAAAAGAATTTTTCTTTAATATGTTTGAATTTATGCAGGCAACTCAAATCACATGTTTTTGTTTTCTTTTGGAAGTGAGTTTTAGATTTGCTAAATCTTAGAAACATGACCAAACTGAGAAGAGAATATTAAACTTTGCTGTATGCCAGTTATGTGAAATGAATAAAAATATTAGCTTGTGTGTTCTTAATTAATATGTGAAATAAAATTTAAAATATATTTCTAGAGAAAATTTAGTTGGTTTCCCATAAATAATTTTAAAATTTTCTCCAAGATTTTGGCAAATTCTAATTCATTGCATTAGCTTTTGCATTCTAGTTTTTGAATATTTTATCTGCCTTATAATTTAAGAAATTAAATACCTCATTTTATATTCCACACTTTTTAAATCTAATTTGTGCAGCATTTTTTAAATGTTCAAACTACTGAAATATGTTACATTTAAATTGATCATGGTTTGAGTTAAGTGTTTTGTATTTATTTGTTTATGAGTAATCTAAAATAATTTTTTCCACATTTGCTTATAAATTTATGTACCAGTTTCCAAGTATTGGGATAAAAATATACTATTGCAAGTTTGCCTAAATATAGTAATTTCAGGCTTTGTTGTATTATTGTTAAGAGATAATTGAAATTTTTTTTAATGTGTTATTGTAATTTTATAAACTCCTCAATCTCAGATGCATAATTTTGTTAGAATGTAAGTCTATATAAAAGCTGATGTTAATTATAATGATTGTAAAATGTGTACTTTTTAAATTCAAAGAGAAAAATATAAAACAATGATATAATAATGAATAAATTCTTGCATTTATATTTTAATCATTTTAGCCTTATGAAATTTTGTTTCATATATTGATGGTGTTATATATTTTATATTTTGTATAGCTTAAAAATTATGTTTTTTCATTATCATACATTTATTAAAAAGCAGAGAGAGATATTCAAAATTCAGAAATAATATTTATCAGAAGATGTAATTTATTATCTGATATTTTTTTTTATCTTTGCTGATCTTAATTCCTCTAATGATACATTAAAATGAGTTCTTTAATTTGTATTGAAATACATTTTTTCTCTGTTAATTTCAGGAAGAATTAAAACTATCTGGTATAAATACTTATTGTAAATATTCACAAAATATTTAACCATGGAGCTTCCATATAAAATATTAAGGTTGCATAATTTTAATGACAAAGATTTTTAAAATGTTAAGCTTATTTATAATCAAAAAACATTAATAATATGCTGAAATATTATATTATTGTGCATGTTAAAAGATGTAGTACCTGTGAAATGATTTATTTTAATATGTTGAAAGTAGTTAATATACATTTTAAAATATTTATAAAAATAACTATAGAATGACAATCTTTATGCCTGAAGTAGTCATATCAAAGTGTGCACTGAAAAGATTTTTGTTCTTAGTTTAAATTACTATTTTTCTCCATTTTTCTGCCTGTGAAAATATTTATGATTTATATTTACAAAATATCGATGTTATATGTCTCTGTTGTCCTTGAAGTGAAATATTTATGATTCTGTATAAATGTACATATTTTTGTATATAAAATAAGAAATATTTTGAAAATTGATGTTATTGTAGGATATATACTATACTCATAATATTTAGCACTTTACTAATTTATCTTCATTTCATATTTTAAATCTATTGCTATTATTTTTTTAACTTATATTTATTTCCAGAAAATATCACATAATACTTGAAAAATGTCTTATTTCTTCTTCTAATGAAGAATCAAGTTCAATAGGTTTTCTAATTCCAGGATTGTGCATTTTACTATTTGTAAACCTTTATTAGTAGGAATTTTATCTGAAAAAATATTAAAACTTTGAAAATTTTATTTCCTTTTACAAATTTCAGGATTTTTTCAATTAATAAAATAATTTTTAATATTTAATTCTATAACTTATAAAATATTTATTAACTAAAGAATTCATATACTTTATTAAAAACATGTTCTATATAGGCTTATTTATTTTAATATATTAAGCCAGAAATTTTTTTCATTTCTTTTTGCAAATGAAAAGTGATGTTTTCTGATTGAGTCTTTTCATTATTTTCTTCCTTTTGTTTTATTGTAATTAAATGATTATTTGTTTAATATGTTTAACCTCTCTTTTATGAAGTGTGATTTTTATAGAAATTTTTTTTCTTATGGAATTTTTTTTAAATGTTATTTATTTACATTAAGTATTATTCATAATTTGTCATGTATATATTGAAATTGGCAGTATTACTGTATAATTTTTTTATGTATTTGTTGGGATTTTGCATCGCACAATTTGATGTTTTTTGTTTTAACGTTTCCACTGTTGAAGAAAATAGAAAAGAATTTTAGAAATGAAGTTCATCTTCATTTCTAAAAATATTTAGAATTGAAAACTTTAATAACATGTGTTTTCAATTTCTCATTTTTTTTTAAAGTTTTCAAAGCACTTAAATGTTTGTGAATGAAATTATTATTAAATATTTATTAGATTTTAAATAAATCAATATATAGGATAGCATTGATATTTTATCCCAGTAATGAAATTTTTTTTATTTAAAGTTATAGTTAAAACAAACGAAAAATTATAGATTTTATGTTAAATAAATTATATTATTATATAAAATGCATCAGTATTATCTTAATATATATGAGCATAAATAATTTTTATCCATTATATTTCTTGGTTACATATTTGAAGTATACCTTATTTCATTGTCAACAGTTGTTCTTAAAAGTTTTTGCTATCATTAAAAGTGTTATGATAAATATTTTTATTTATATTAGTGTGATTCGATTTGCAGGAAGAAAATATTTTTATTCGTTTTCTTCTTTTACTAACAAAATGTGTATACTCATTAAATTTTTGCAGTATGTCATAATTCATCTTAACATTTATGTTTCATTTTTTGTAGAAAAGTAAAATAAGAGTTAAAATTGTAAAATGAAACTTGATAAAATATTCTTCCTTTGATATTTTGGAATTTTTCTCTAGTTACAACATTTATGGACAATTTTCCTGTTCATAATTTTATTTAAGTTATGACATTTTTATTAATTATTAATAAGATTATTTATTAATTATTAATAAAACCTTTTTATTAATAAGATGAAAGCATTTTAGAGATTTGGCTTTTTATATTCATGTGTTATTAATGTTGGGATGATATAGCAATTTTTTTCATGTGCTTTTCCTGCTATGCAATCCTAGACAGCAATAAATGAATTTTAGATCCTTGAGGAGGCATTCTCTGTAGCTGAGGATAAAAATGTTCCCCTCTGTGCAGCCCAATTGTCATAGTCAACTTGTTTGAACCCTCATTGTATTCTCTCATATCACATATAATGCTGAATTTCTACTGCACACATTCCCCTCATATACATTCCATGTTTTATTCATTGGAAATTATGGCTGCCAAGGAACAATGAAATTGTTTTTGTTTTCGGTACAAATTTTTTATTCTTCCTTTTTCTCTCGGTGGTCGCTCATCGGTTTTTAGTCTTGTTACGTTGTTCTTGTTAATGTTTTTTTTACAAGCGTTCAATTTTTTATTTATATAGTTGATTACTTGTTTCTCTTTATATACACCATGTTGTAAGATCGATGAAATATTTGAAATCTTAGAATGAGTTATTTGATAAGAAAAAATAAAAAAAGTTTTGTGTCTTTTCAGTGTGTGAGTATTTTGTTTTAAACAAATTATTACATTTACATTCATATTTTCATAGTTTGTTTCGGTTGCATTTATACAGTTAACGCTCATTTTTATGAACTTCTAATTTGCAAACACACATTTTTATGAACTAGTGACCTCCCTGCCCTGACATAACAGACAATGATAATTTTAACTCCTATCTACGAACTAAAATTTTAAAAATCTCTCATGGAAATAAAATGTAATAAATAATACGGGTATACTATAATATAACTCTAATATGTATAATGCGCGTTCAATAAATAGAGTATACTTGTAATATGAATATAATGCAAATGATAACAGAATGCTGTACCTACTAAAAAATAATCGAAAATAAATTAATTGAAAATCTCGGTAGCAGGTTTGAATTTAAAACAAAATTCGATTCTAGTATGAGAAAGAAGGAAAAAAAAAACTTACATTGGATTTTAAAAAGTGCCAAAAGAATAATCGGGCTTACTTTATTTAGAATTGATTAAAAAGATATTATTTATTTTATATACTAATAATTATTTTAAAAAACAAAAATTTTTTAAAAATGATAAAAGTCAATATGCATTATAGATATTAGTATATGTAATTATTTACAATTATAATATAGTACACTATTTATACATTTTTCTTGCCTTTGCTGATCTTAATTGATCAATTACATCATCAAAGTTGGTCATTTCAAATTTTTCTTTTTCTATACTTAAAAAAATATTAACTCACTTAGACAATTTTGACTCATGATGGATCGTAAATTCTTCAACATTAATTTTAATTTATTGAACGAACGTTCACATCTTACAGTTGATGTAGAAATAGTTAAAAATATTCTAATGGTGATTCTCACATATTTGGGAAAACATCTTTACCATAAGAGATTAGGAAGGTTAAAAGCTCTCTAATGGAGTTTTAAGTTTAATTTCTTTTTTACTGCAGAGTAACGTCTTGCAGTCACAAATTTCTGTATAGAGTTCTGTACTATTTTTGAAAGCTTCTAAAATGAAAAAAATGTGAAAAATACTTTATTGTGACATATAAAAATATTTAATGTCAGTTCTCCTTACAATAAAGTATATATAGGAACTTAGACATGAATAATTTTAGGGGAAAAAAAACATAATTAAGAATTAAAAAATTTAATTCTAAAAATTTAACAATAGCATTAAATTTATGTTGATAAGTTTCACACATTTCTTTACTGAACTTAAATTTGAATTGTACAAAAATTCATATTTCTATAGTTAGTCATTGTAATGCAATTAGACACTATATAAAAAATATAAACATGAACCAACAAAGAATTATATTTTAATGAAATATGTTGTTTTTTATATTTTATTAATATTATCGTAGTTAATCTTTTATGTGCTCCCGACTAAAAGATTAGATTTAATGTCATTTATTTAATAACATTCAGCGCTGAACATGAAGCATCATATTTTACAATTTAGTTAATTCTGTAAATCAAATTAGGTATTTAAATATTTGAGTCGTTTAACATTCTAAAATAAGTTTTCACAATGCCCCAAATTAGATACTAAAATCTTTTTAACTAAGACGAAAATTATCTATTATAATTTAATTTTATTTATATCGCATTCATGTTATGAAATATAATTAACATATTTATTTTATCCTTTAAAAATATGTGTGCAATTTACATTTGTGAGAAGTTCCTTGCCGATTCTTCTTAAACTGTTGCTACTACTAAAGAGTAAATAAACGAGGTATTATATAGTTGGTTATTTTTTAACCCAACTACAGTGAGTGTAAAAGTATTCGCACAGTACGACAATTGTTTTAAAAGAGATTCGTTCATAAAAATTATTAACATAAATTCAATTTTAATTAATTAGAAATATATAATAGAACATAATTTTACTAGTTTCATGTGAAATTTATGCAAAAATAATTTTATACATGAATAAATATTTACAAAACTGAAACAATCCAACATCTTGTGGTGTAAAAAGTATTCGTACATCAGGCATATATTGGCCAACACAATCATAATATTACAGCTAATATCTTGTAGGATATCCTTTAGCTCAAATAACTGCTTTGAGTATTCTTTGACATCGATACCACCAATTTTGCTGTTATTGAACTAGATATGGCGTCCCATTCTTGATTAAGAGCCGATTCCAAATCATTTTTATTAGAAATATGTCTGGATCTAATATTTTTATCAAGAACGTCCCATAAATTCTCGATAGGGTTGAGGTCCGGCGACTGAGGAGGAAATTTCATGAACTTTGGGGTATTATATAGTATGCAGAGCCTTGTGTTTAGGGCTGTGTGCTTGGGGTCGTTATCATGCATGAAAACGTAATAACCATTCAAGCCCATTTTTGTTGCACTAGGTTCTAAATTATTGTTCAAAATGTCAATATAAAGTTGATGATTCATAATGCCTTTAATAAAGACTAATTTGCCCACCCCAGAAGCACTCATACACCCCCAAACAAGTAGACTTCCACTCCCATGTTTCACTGTTGGCACTAAATTCTTAGGATGCATTTCTGTATTGCGCTTTCTCCATACCATTCGTCTCCCGTCCGATCCAAATATGTTGTATTTACTTTCGTCTGTAAAGATAATCTTTTTCCAGAAATCTGGACTTTCATAACGTATTGCTTGGCGAAAGACAATCGCAGCTTCCGATTCTTCTCACTGACAAAGAATTTTCGTCTCGCAACACGGCCATGGAAACCTTCATTTCTGCATGCATTTCGAACAGTACTTACAGAGACTGCTGTTCCCATGTTCTTTAGTTCTGATGTTAATGTAGGAGCACTTATTTTGGGATCCTTCTTTAATGAATGTACCAGAAACCGTCTGTCGGATGATGTCAATAGACATGGTCGCCCAGTACGAGAACTACGAGAACTGTTTTGAACCGTTAGAGTGGCAGCAAACTTTTTTATGATTGACAGCACAGTTGAACGGGGTCTACCAACCAGATCAGAAATTTTGTTGTACGATTTACCATTTTTACGGATCTTTAAAATCAGTTCTCTTTCGGAAACACTTGTCTCTTTACTTTTACGACCCATTACAGAATTTCTAGTTTCTCACTACATTAAAATTTCCACTGAAGAACCTTTTAAGTAACTTACAAGATGACGGCAATTAACTACATCTTAATGGCTAAACCAATCACAATATATAACTAAAAAAATTTGCATTTCTTTTAGTGTACGAATACTTTTTACACCACAAGATGTTGGATTGTTACAGTTTTGTAAATATTTATTCATGTATAAAATTATTTTTGTGTAAATTTCACATGAAACTAGTGAAAATATGTTCTATTATGTATTTATTAATAATTAAAATGGAATTTATGTTTATAATTTTTATGAACGGATCTCTTTTAAATCAATAGTCGTAATGTACGAATACTTTTTACACTCACTGTATATATGTTAGCCTTAAAAAAAGGATGAAATGGATTATTAACAATAAATTATATAAATACAAGTGTAACAACATGCATGAAAAAGCTCAACTTCTTAAACAATATAAAATATTTTTTAATTACCCAATAAAAAAATTTTCCATAAAATGTTACTGCTACTTTAATATAAATAAACATGATATGTTATAGTTGGTTATTTTGAACACAATAGAGAGTGTTATACTTAAAAAATGTGAAAATGGGTTATTGAGAATAAATTATTTTAATACAACTGAGGGGCATTTGTGTGTGTATAGAAGAAAACACATTTTTTTTTTAAATATTGTCAAAATACTTTTACGTATAGCTACATTAATTTGGAATCTAGGACTTCTCTGTGATACAATAGTTTGTCGACAAGAATATTTCATGATTCAACATGCTGTTGTTGCACATCTCCGGTGTCCAGCAATGCTAAATCGGGTTTTTTAAATTTTTCGAAGAAAACCGAACGCTAAAACTGAGCTTGTGAAAAGTTCGATTCTGGAAAAACACAGACTTATGAGAATTTGCTCTACTAACATATTAAGTAAAATCTACTATCTTGCCACACATGCACCAACGTACGTACGTTTGATTTTTTAACATTTAAATCACTTCACATTTACTCTTAGAATATGAGAAACTCTAACTACAGAATTATTCTCTTTTAAATTACCTTCAATCTTACAATGTAATAGTGAGGCTTGTGTCTTAAATTAACAATATTTACTTTAATAAATTGTGAAGAACAAGATCTAATGAAATATTTGCTACTCAAATAGGTTTTGCACAAAAATTACTTTCTTACATATTCATATCTTATTGTGCGGAGTAAATGTTAAAAACACTACGTATTTAGACAAGTGATGATACTTCTGGCAAAAAATACAATTTGCAGAATTTTCATTGTTTACCAAGATTTTTTTAAATTTATTACATTTATTAATACGGTCTACTTATCTAGTTTATTTAGTATCGTGGGCATTACGAGTAATACCATAAAATAGTAAACAACGTCTTTCAATGAATTTAAGAAGTTCAAAACTAGAAATATCATTGTATGTTAAAAGTTAGTTCATACTACTTTCGAGTTTCCCAAACAAGCTTTTGCAAAATTATAGTCATTAATAAAATATGAGAGAAGTTATTTCCTTAAAATGTTACACTTTTTAATGATCTTAAATTTTTTATTGAAACAAAATTTTTCTTAATTCTTTATTATATTCTTGAATTAGTTTTTTTTAAAACTTAAAATATTTTTTCTTATGAGTGTATACTACATTTTTAATATATCTATTTTTTAATGATCATAGGTATCAACAGCCGTTTCAATTTGCTTTGCGTAAAGCTTGATAATGAAGTTTTTGATTATCGTTACGATTAGAATTATCCCGCTTTAAATTTTCAAATTGAATTTTATAAATCATGACACTTTCCATAAAATACTGGGAGTGGAATCTTTGTTAATTTTATAGCAAACTTTTCATTACTATTATCATTTAAATTAATTTGCAAATTATTAATTATTTTAACTTAATACTAAATAATATGTTTAAAATTTTACTTCTAAATTCTCCTCAAAAATGTCTATTGATTCCTCATATTTAGCGAATTCATCTTTTAAAGAATAAATATCCATTTTTAACTGTTCAAATTTCTGTTGAGACTTGCGTAGCATATTGAGAATTTTGCACACAGGAAAATACTTCCTTTACAAATTTCAGAAAAGGAGGAACATATTTTGATTGATTTTTCCTGTAGATTTTTTTTTCAATTTGAAACTCTCGCAGATATGTTTTTCTTTTTAACAGTCCAGAAAATTGTTATGTCATCTCTATTTAATGGTAACTTGTTTTCTTTCCACACTGCTGCTAGATGGAGCAATCGATGCATTTGCAAATCTTACAACTACAATCTGTCTAAAAAGGGTTTCGTTTATGTTCGAACTTTCTCTATAAAAACAAAGATAAACAAACCTTCACAATAATCAAATAGTAAATTTCTTAACAAAATATAACAAATTATCTGCATAATAGTGGGAGAATAATAGTCTTTTTCTAGGTCCCGAAGCAGCTACTTTCTAACTCTTTCTTTTTTTTTAATTTTCTTTCTTTTAAACTCCCAAAATGCTAGCAACAATAAGGTTCTATGTCTCTACCTCCCCTAAAAGTCATCATAAGTAAAAAAATAAATAAATAAAAGCGTAAACAATTGCTATTATAGCAACTTGTCTCGGGCTCTATATGTGAGGATGGATCAATGGAACGCACGGTGTCTTTTTTGTCTGTGCTCAAAATTAAAGAATGTTGATGCTGGAGATACTTTAATTTTGCGCATTTATATTGAACACAAAAATACCACTGATTTGTTTTTTGACGTTCCAACACGTCAAGAAAGCAAAGTATGAGTCTTTGAAGATGATCCCACGCTGACAATGGTGAAAAAAACAATGCGCACCGAAAAAAGTTATGTATGCCGTTTTCTTCAGAAGTACGGGATTGGTCAAAGCCATCAAGTTGGAAGGACAGAAGACAGTAACAGCAAACTGGTATACCACTAAATGTCTTTCAGAAATTCTACAAGAACTGAATGTAAGGGGACTAATGCTTCACCATGACAATGCATCTTCACATACAGCCGGATTAACAGTTGAGTTTCTTAAACAAAAACAAATTAAAGTGATCGAACATCCGCCGTATTCTTCTGATCTAGCTATGTGCGACTTTTGGTTATTCTTTAATCTAAAAAAGAACTTACGTGGACGTCGTTTTTCTTCAGAAGAAAAGATTGATGTGGCTGTAAATGCATTTTTTTTCATCTATTCGAAGAAACGAATGGCTTGAGGCAATTAATCTGTGGAAAATTCGTCTACAAAAGTGTATTGATGCTGGAGGAGACAACTTTGAACACACCTAAAATTTTGTAAGCATACCTTTAAAAACCTAGGTATACCTCAAAAATTTCAGAGTGAACCTCGTATATATACATATATAATATTTAAAACTTTTTAAACGTGTTGCAAAATAGAACGAGTGTTTTACTTTAAAATATTTGATAATACATGAAGATTTTAATTGTTTATAAATATTTTATTTCAAGCATTTCAAATTTTATGACACGAATTGTGTTGTCAATATAATCATAAATATCCTATTCATAAGCCACAATAAGAGTAAAAGTATTTGAGAACAGTAAAACATTTCTCATAGTCAAAAATAGTAATTTCGAAAAAATTTATATCAGATTATAAAACAAATAAAATAACTACAAATAAATGAAATATTATTTATTCAAAATGAATTCAACAAATACAAAGTGTTTCGAACAAAACACTTTACAAGTTTGTTTTTGGAGTTTCGAGTATCAATTTACCATTTCTATGTTGATTAATTATATTAAACGCAAAAAAATATGTAATTAATGCAAGTGAACAAAACGATTTTATTATATCTCATAGTTATCCATGGCTTAGAAAAAATAAACTTTCAAAACAAATATCCCTTAATTTAACAATCTTTAATAAAAAGCATCATCGTGGAAAAATCATTCTTTATAACTAGATGAACTGTGTTACAATTATTATTTTACATTCAGTTTCTGCTTGGGAAAGAGAGACGTGTAATGTTTTTACTATTATAAAAAAATCCTTTTATTGCAAAATATATTTACGTTTTTCTATTCAAATAATTTCAACAGCATAATTGTTGAACTTAGCTGCTGTTACATTTATTTGACAGCAATTGTGAAGTTTAGACTCAAAAAGTGTTAGATTTTAATGGTACTGAATAAAAGAAATCAAGTAAAACATTTTATGGCATTCGAATTTAAGAATAACTCATTTAAAACAATGCTTATAACATTATAATTGATGAAAAATTTTTTTAAATAATTATTTACTATTATTATTTTTAAAGGTACATGAATAAGTCCTTAAATTCTAGTATGTGCATGAAAAGAATGCGAAACATTAAGAAATGAAAACATTTGCATGTAAAATTTAAAAGAGGAAGAAATTGCTAAAAATTGCGATTTTCATGGCTAAACAAAGAGGAGAAAAGCTATTAAAGCCAAGAAATAGATTTGTTGTTGTTGTCGTGTGTCAGCCAGGACGACAATATGGGGTGCGCTGCTCCACTTTTCCAACTGAACCATATTTTTGATGTGGAGTCCGACTTCCTCAGTACACACATGCCATAGGGACCCATTTATAGGGCAGGCAACCATTCACTCCACATTCATACAAGGAAAGGACAAAGACAGGATAGATAGAGAGCGAAAGTACATCCATGCCCGAACCGGGATTCGAACCCAGGCCCGCCCTATCCGCAGTCAGACACACTGACCACAAGACAAGTTGGGCGGCAAGAAATAGATTTAATTGTGCTAATTGTGTATGTGCGTTCTGTATGCGTCATAAGCCGAAGAAAAACTTAGTATATGAGGAACATAAAAATAAAAGTACCAACTAAACATAACTTTTAGGAATGGTACCATTTTTAAAATTTATTTCGCTCACGTGATGCGAACGTGGCTTGGAGATTTTGCAGAATCGATGCATTATGTCATATAGTGCCACTTGTAGAAGTTATCTCTATGCATGTTTTGTTTGGGTAATTATGTCAGCAATTATTAATATTGGTTGTGGATTTTTTGCTCAGTGATATTTCAATCGTGTTAAATAGAAGAGGAAAGAAATAGCTATATAAAAAGCATGTCATATAGTGCCACTTGTAGAAGTTATCTCTATGCATGTTTTGTTTGGGTAATTATGTCAGCAATTATTAATATTGGTTGTGGATTTTTTGCTCAGTGATATTTCAATCGTGTTAAATAGAAGAGGAAAGAAATAGCTATATAAAAAGCATGGATCAAAGTTATATGTCAGCACTCTGTAGAGAATGTCATGTGTCAAAAATATTCCAAAGTGAACACTTAAGTATGACTGTAACCGAAACCACAGATGGCACGCAGAGATTTGTTTTGTAAACAGTCTTGCAGTTGAATGAATGCAATCGAATTATTAAAAGATAGATTTGAGAATAAGATTTACTTATTCAAACACATAAGAACGCAATTTTTAATAGGCAACCGCTAAATAATTCAGAAGACATTCGGGCTTTTAGAAAATTTTATGATAATTCCATTAGGATTAAAATCGGAAAATTATGGAAGTATATTGTGTCCTATGCAGCTAAAAATAATGTCTGAAGATCTAGTGTTAAAATATAATAAAAACGAAAAAGCAACATAATCAGATATAAAAGAGCTTTTAAATTTTCTTTTTGTAAAGCACTAATTTGCAGAAAACGCTCTTACTTCAGATGAATACATTAAGTGACCTTGGGAATAAATAAAAATCTAACCGATCACAAAAATACTAGACAAAATAGCAGGTGTCAGTATGAGGAAAGAAATTTCTCCCCCTCTAGTAGAAAGATAAATATGCGTTCGGTTGATGGAAAAACAAAATATGCAGCGACTGATTTATTTAGCTCAGAAATGAAACAAAATGAGAATAGCTTCCAGCGTATTTCGTGAAGAACCGCGTGATTCATTGAGCTGTAAATTTGCTTTAAGTTTATCGTGTTAGAAGAAAAAAAAAAAGGGTATTTTGAAAAAAAGACGAGTTTGTTTTCTATGCTTAATTGAAAATCATAGATCGGGGCAGTGTTATTCGAAAATAGTTTGCACTAATTGTTCTAAACGACATGCCTCAATAATGTGTTTTAATAATGATTTAAAGAATAATTCCGATAATTTTGAAAATAACCAACAGGTCGAAAATAGTGTTGTTACTAATAATTCTCGTAAAAATGAAGTTTATTTACAAACTTCAATAGTGTATGTTAATGGTAAGAATTCAGAACAATTAATCAGAATATTTTTGACACTGGTAGAGCCAAAAGTCCTATGTGAGTAAATTTGCAGCTAGAATAATGGGTTTGAAATGCAAAGGAGAGGAAACTGCGATACACGGACTTTTTGGTGGTATTGAAAATATAGTACAGCATAAGCGGTATCGTGTTAAGTTGACTAGCCGTGATAAGAAAATATAGCTGCAAATTTGACGTGATGGACCAAGAGCAAATCTGTGCTCCCTTTCCTAAAATAAATGATGCCAAGTGTAAAAATTAATTAAAAAGTCTTGGTTTTTTTGCCAGCGATGTAGAATTAAGAGGAAATTCCTGTTTATACGAAAGGAACCCAAACGAAATCACCTTACTCATAGGGGCAGATCAAATCTGTAATTAGCTTACTGGGAAAATAGAGCATTTATCAGAAGGGTTAGTGACTGTAAACACACATTTAGGATAGATGGTCTTGGGAAAACCAGTGCGAGAAAGCGCATTTAATAGCTCTTATTACTATTGACTTTACACGTAGATAATGCTAAAATATCGGATCTCTGGGAGTTAGATTCCTTAGGTATTTGCGATACAAGTGAAAAACGTTCCAAAACAGAAACACAGGAAATTGTTTTAAAACATTTTCAAGAAACAGTAACCAGAGATCAAAACGGTAGGTATCAGATATGTTTACCTTGGTTGAGGAGTTATTTGCCACTATCTGATCACAAAGAACTAGCGAAAAAAAAAAGACTTAGTAATACCGTGAAATCACTTAATTCTAGTAATATGTTGAAAGCCTATGAGGATGCATTTGATAATCGGGAAAAGGAGGGCATATTGAACAAATTAATCCCGATCAAAATGGCGCAATTTTTGCAGATTCCTCGGAACATTTCTTGTCTCATAGACTGCTCATTAAAGAAAATTCAACAACTAAAATTCGTCCCCTGTTTGATGGATCAGCCAAAACTCGTAATTCTGCATCATTAAATGAGGGTATCGAAGAACGATCGAATATGATAGAGCTAATACCATCGGTTTTAAATCGTTTCAGATGAGGTAAAATTGGGGTAAGAGCGGATATTCGCAAATCAATTTTGAAAATTAGCCTACACGAAAATGATAGGAAATTTTTAGTTTTTTATGGTGGAGAGATGCAGACCCTCACAAATTAGTTAATTACAGGCATTGTCGCGTTGCTTTCGCTGTTTCATCCAGCCCTTTTCTGCTAGCTGCCGTTTTGAATCACCATTTGGAAAACGTGGCAGAAAACTTGAAGGATTTTGCTAAAAAAACTAAATGACTCTATCTATGTATACAATTGTGTCGCAAGCGTTGATTGAGTCACCGAACTGGAATATTTCCTTTCAGAGTCTTGAAATCTATTAGCGCCAGCAAAATTTGATTTGTGGGGTTGGATAGATAGTAAGTATTCTTCAAGAAATGATTTTAAGCAAAATTTACAGATTTTTGATTCCGAGAATTTTAACATCCCTGTTTTAGGCCTTTCATGGAACTTTAATAAAGATACTTTATCATGTGATTTTAACGATATAATCATAATGACAAAATTATTACCAAGCGGAAAATCTTTTCCTTGGCTCATAAGATTTCTGACCCCATAGGGTTCGCGTGTCCAGTGACTCTCATACCGAAATTGCTCCTCTAGGATTGTTGGAAGATTGGGATGCTGATTTATACCTGACGACATCGTTCCAAAGTTTAACAATTGGAGAAATCAGAGCTCTCAAATTTAAGGGAAATTTCAATTCCTAGAAATTTATCATGCTTGGATTTAAATAATTCAAATTTGACTTTAACATGTTTTTTGTGACGCCTCAAAGCCATCTTATGCTACCAGCATTTTCTTAAGAGCAGAAATGGGGTATGAAGTTACTTGCCAGTTAGTACAAGCTTGATCACGAGTATCTCCTTTAAAAGGCGTGTCTATTCCGAGACTAGAGTTACTCGATTGCAACATTGGTGTGAGACTAGCAACATCAGCAATCATAAAAAATGATTTGAATTTGAAGGATGTTGAGACAATATATTGGTCTGATTTAATGGACGCTATATATTGGATAAAGAAAAAAGGTGCATGGGTTGTATTTGTAGCCAATAGGTTGGAAGAAATTAATGCTTTATCAGAAGCTAGACAATGGAACTATGTACCAGGAATCCAAAACCCTGCTGACTTGCCTTCTAGAGGATGTTCGGTGAAAACTCTCATCAAAGGAAAGTGGTGGGATGGACCACCATGGCTGAAGGAATCTAAAGACAGCTGGCTGGATTATAAGTTGATTCCAGATGAGTACAGTTACAGCAAGCGCTATCCTAATGGTAAATGTCCTCTTGAATTATGCTCATTACCTTCATGAATGAACAATTTGAAGATTGTATTGGCTATCACAATATATGGAATTATAAAGTGAGTACTGTGCTGTCGTAAGAAATTGCCCCTCAGATCAAAATTTTTCTCTGTCTGTGATACTGGTTCTTATACCAGATCTCCTATTCACTCTACAGTGCATTCCTAGTTCAATATAATTAAACTCATAGTTTTTTAACATTCAGAATCAGTGGTGTGAATGCTGCGTGGAGTATGGCACACCGACATGAGTGTTTACAGTCACTAAATAAGGAAAGGTGGACGTTACGTTTTTGCCTTCTGCAGGGATGTCTGGTGGAGTGGGTGCTTGGGAATATTCTAGGTTTTCTTCATTGTGGGGCGTGAATACGGCCCACTATCTATAAAATGTGCTACCAGAAAGCAGGATGGATATTAAAATGCCTTACAACAGCCTTAAGCTACTAAACAGTCCATAAAGCGGTTGTTATTGCTCTGGCATGCTTTCCAGTACCTAGCCCGGAGTTGAGCTCTACTAGTCATATAAAAGCAGCCAGATGGAATCTTCGTGATTTTGAAGCTGGTACTAAGCAGAGGACCCTATTATTTGGCCTGCCATCTACACAGATATCATTTCACTTAAAGGACATTGCTACCACGACATATTTAACGTGCTTCAACCACCTTTAACTAACATGACGGATCTTTGCTTAAGCCGGGTTCAAACTCATTACCTTCCGATAATAAGAACGCCACACTAACCAATAAGGCCGCTTAGCCGCCCAACGCTATATGAAAATAAACTTGTTATTATAATTTGTAAATATATTTTGCAATTTCAAATTTTTCTACAAATTTTCTGGTATTTCTTTCACAGTTCTTAGAATTAGAAAGCCAAGAATAATCTGATAACAATTAACAAACACCTATTTTTAAGATTTAATTGAAGTTTTTTCTTGTATTCAATTAATATTTTTTGATGATACTTTTTAATTTAAAAACTGATTTATCTTAAAATTGATTTAATTTACAGGATGTGATAGTGAATTTATATGTCTTTAAAGTTTATGAATGTCTTATTACTATTACTTAATTCTTTTTAGAAATTTAATAAATTTTTTCTGTACTTATATTATCTTTACAAATGGTTATTCGAATTAAAAATGTTAATTTAGGACATTAAACAAAGTTATATATAAAATGATAGGAATTTTTAAGGATCTGGTTTAAAAAGTTTTATTATTTTATGTATATTTCTTAAATTTTTTATAATGAATTAAAACTTTAAATTTATTTAAATTTAATCGTTAATGTATTACATTCTCAAACTTAAATTATTAAAAATTAGTCATTTAAATATAATAAAATTTTCTTAATATTTTTTATTTGTTTTTAATATCGGTAAAGTAATATGTATGTTCTAAATTTGTAACGGCCTTTCTAATGATATATCAGATATTAAAATTTTGGTTGAAATATTCCTCCAGTTGGAAAGCAAGTAGTCCTATTTTATAGAATTACTAATGAGTTTTGATTTCCTGTTAAAAGTTATTCTTAACTTACAGGAAAAAAGCAGTGATTTGGAAAGATAGAATTATTTGCTATTTGTGCATGTAAATTCTATTGATTGCTACTCTATTTATTGCTATTGTGCATTAATTTTATTCAAAATACTGCTATGAAATGAGGTCATACAGATCAGCTAAAACAAATCAAATGAGTGGAGTGCTTAAAAAATTCCCCTGATTTACACGGTAATTAAATATTGAAATCGGGATTTCTTTTATACTTGTTACTATAGATTGGCCGGATTACTCCCCATTAGCTGGATATTTGGGAAGGCGAAGAGTCGTTCTTTTCTGTGAAAAAAATAATGTTTCTTCAATAATTTAAAAATTAATAAATATCGCTATTTTGTTTTAGAAATAATTCATGGAAATACTGAAAGAAAGCGTTATAAAACATGGAGTAATTTTTATGTGCTCACCGCGGTTACAATTAGGCGATGATTTAAAAAAGAATGGAAGAACCTACCCCCATACACGCCTCTAGTTCCTGAATTAAAGGAATGATGTGTATGACGGTACAAGGTGTGTTCAGATGAGCATTGATGACAAATGCATCAATGGAAATTTCGGAATGACCGCTTCTGCTTTAAATTCATCTCTGATCAACATGCTGATATAAGTTTCATTCTGTTGTCTGCTCTTGGACAGGACAAGTTGACTTTATTAATACAGATGTTAAAACTCTTTGCAAATAATTGTAATAATGTCATGTATTACTATAATTTAAGTTAAAGCTAAAATTTTCCTTCACAAAAAATAACACACACATGTACACACACATTTGAAATTATATACATGTATATGTTCGAAAAATGTTGAATATTACTATTGCTCATTTAAATATCTTAAAAAATTCATTATTTAATTATAAATTAAATAGGGGAACTTTATTATTAAATTTAAATATTACTCATTTTTGAATATTACTAAATTCCTTATTTAAAACTTTTATATTTATTTTTAAAATCGGTATGTATATATTGCATGAAATTTTTCTTAATGGCAATCATAATGACAGAGATAAATTTATTATTAAATTTAAGTTTTTAAATATTACTCATTTAAATATTATTAAATTTCTTATGTAAAATTTTTATATTTGTTTTTAAAATTGGTATGTATATATTTTTTCTCATAAAATTTTTCTCTTACTTAAATAAAATGGTATTGACATAATGTAATATTTTTGAAGCTAATCTGTCTTTCCCAATCATATTTTCCTTGTTCTACTCAAATAAATGACAGATGAGAATTTTTTTAAGTGTATTGTACTTCAAGGTATTTATCGAAATCTTGGCAATTTTTTCTGGAAAGTTCTGTTTGTATGACTTTGATTTATTTGATTTTCTTGACATAATATTTATTGTGTCGTTTCTTTTCCCATTATTAGCAATCACCGTTATGTTTAAATAAATTTTTTACTTATCTAAACTTCGAATAAATATCTTACGAAGGTGTAAAGGATTTTCTTACACGATCTTAATTCTGTATTCACTTGTTATTATTCAAGTTATTTTGGTAAAATTATCAAAAGTAGACATTAAAAAATTTTGTTTTGCAAAAAAGTTGTGGCCCTGGAAATTTTCGTGTTTATCAAAATGAGTTGATGTAAATAGTTTGTTTTTAGTTTTTGATTATTATATTAGAATCAAAAACTAAAAACAAACTATTTCTTATTAGAATATTTAAAGAAAGATATTTTTGTCAATTTAACATTTTTATTCGCTATAATTATTGGAAAAATGGGAAATAAATTTATGAACAAATATAGATGAATTTATAAATATTTTTGAGATATTTTAAGATCTGTTTCTGGTAAATTGTTAAGTCAAATTGTAAAGTTTAAATTATTTGATTTAGTAGCCATACTGGTATCTTTGTAATAGTAGTAGGAACCGTGGTACTTGGGACTACTAGAAATCTACTTTCAAATGTGATTTAATTATGTTAGAAGTTTATTCATCGAATTGAATTACTAAAAATTATGTGCGGAGTTTCAGGAAAAATGATCTGTAACTAAGTAATATTTAGGTTTCCAAAAATTCAAGGAGAAGCGAGTGCAATCTAATTTAATGAAAGTCATACAATTAATTTACATAAAAACTGAACTATTGCATTCATTTATATAATTTAAGCTTAGACAACATACAGTACTACATTTTCATTTTTTTTCAGTTTGCATATTAACTGCTGAAAGAAAAACTTCAAGGAAATATAAATTCATTGTGAGAAATATAGTTCATTCATTTGAAAGGAGCATAAATTCATTGTGAGGTGACATACATTTATTATCAGAGTGAAATTTTGCTGGCATAAAATTCAAGATAAAATTCATTCAAGAATAAAATAAGATAAAATTAAAAATTCAAATAAGAAACATAAATTCATTGTGAGAAATATAATTCATTTATTTGAAAGAAACATAACTTCATTGTGAGGTGACTTATATTTATTATCAGAGTGAGATTGCTAAAGTAAAATTCAATATAGAATTAAAAATTCAAATAGGAAATATAAATTCATTGTGCTATGGCATTTATTAATTTAAGACACACACACACATTTATATATATATAAAGTTTTACATTTTTAATTTATGATTTTACATCACAGAACAAGTTATTTGCTTTTTACAAACTTGAAAAATGATCTTGCTGAATTTATTTATTATAAGCAATCGAATCTGTCTACGAAATAGTAATCTTCATTTTAATGAAATTAAGCGAATATTTAATACAGCAAAAATTTAAAATTTGTGAAAAAATTATGAATAGAAATCTACTAACTAATAGTATTAAAATAATAAAAATAATTAGATATCAATAAATTAAAAAAAATAATAATCTTATAAAAGATTTTTTGATTGAAATAGGGAAATAAAATAACTACTAAAATGCTAAATGAAATTTCATTATTGTTTATGTAGTTGGATACTTTTTACTAGGCTGCCTGATCTTATTTGCAGTTTACACAAGAATAAAGAATATTTAAATTTTCTATAAATTTAAAAATGTTATTTAATATGTAATCATGTTAAAAGAGACCTACAAAACAGACTTTTCTTTCAAAATTAAATCTATACGGGAAATATCGTTAAGATTTATATAAGAACAATTATTTTTCTTAATATGAAAAGATATAAATTTTTAATGCTGATAGAAAAAATACGATTTATTGCATTATCAACCAGCAGTATTTTAAAAGTTCTTAAAAAATCGCACAGTAAATTAATATGTAATTGTTATATTATTTGATAAATAAGATAAAATGTTTAATCACAAATAATTCTTTGTTGTTTTTCACAAACTTTTGCACACAGATTGGACAAGAATAATGTATCGCATTCTTATATTGTAACAAAATATTTATGCTGTAATTTAGCAAATAAAAATGTTTTTAGTTTGAAATAAACGTTTTTGAAAAATTTTAAAACATTTTTAAGTGACAATATGTTAGAAAAATTTATAATTAAAGGATTGCTTTAAAACAAATAATTTTGCGTATTATTTCTGCTCACCATAGAAGCAAAATATTTTGAATTTTAAGATGAGAATTCGTTAGTCATAAAGTATCGATTTTTCTATGAAGAGATATTTTTATGACACGTTCTTTAATATATACTATATATAGTTTAAAACAAATACTTTATAAGGAGACTTATATCAAAAATATATGCTCATTGATTTTTTAAAATATAAGTTGCAATGAAAGTAAAGAAGTATCTATAAACATCTGAAAAAAAGAATATTATAAGGATTTTTATATATTCATATGCACACATATAAATTTCTTATTTGAGTTAAAAAAAATGAGAAATGCTTCTTAAAAAACGAAATTTGCTTATACAAAATAAAAAAGCTAAAGATATAAAAGTAAATTGTATTTCTATTGGCATATCAAACGAAATATGGAAGATACTAAGGCAAACAAAAAGGAGTGCGCAGAAAGTTAATCGAGTGATAATGCGAAACAATTTGAATATCCATGATAAATATTCTCACAAAATATGCGCTATTGCAACTAGAAATCATATCTAGATTTGGACATTTCTGAGTTACTTGAAGTGGAAGTTACTAGAATATATACATGAGTTAAAAAGGGAAGACGATAAATCTTCGAAAACTGAAGCATCAGACATTTTTTCTTTTGGAAGTTTAACCATTGGATTATTAGCCAAAACTGCAGACAATAACTCCTGCGTTTCATCTGAGTTCAGATTTAAAAGAGGTTTGAAATGTGAACATAATATTTCATGAATTTTGTCATCTCGGCCACTTTTTATTACTTTGTATATGTTCGAGTGTATTTCAGCCAAATCGACCTGTTCTGCCGGAATATTGCCATAAAATTTCAAAAGATCTTCAAACTTTTCAGTAATTTTTAAGGCATTTGCTTGTGCTTCGGATTCGGAAATAAATTCCCCCGATGTATTACTATATTTTTGTTTGGTAAAATATTTGACTGCCAAATTTAAGAGAAATAAAGTATTAACAACATTGGATGACATGACTTCAGTTTCTTCATTTGCTGACTTATCGCCATTCAATCCTAAGCTTTTATGTGTTATTAAAGGCTTGTCACGTGGCTGGCTGCTTATATTTCTGAAGAAATTTATGCTCATCGGCAACATACTTCTACGATATACCATTGATTTCGCTCCAAGATAATCAACGACATCTTTATTCTGATAGAATTTTGCCAGATCCAAAGGTGTCTTGCCCTCTTTATTAATGGCCTTAACATCGGCATTGTTTTTTGCTAATAATTTTACCATTTCTACTGAACTGTATGATGCTGCGAGATGCAGTGGTGTATTTCCATCATTATTAACTGAATTTACTTTAACTTTTTGCTGAGCTAAAAGGAATTCTGCAATTTCTATCATATCTTCGCTAGCAACGTGGTGCAAAGGTGAATTTCCAGAAATATCTTTCTGGCTGATTTTGGCGCCATTTTCCACTAAATATTTGACAATCTCAAAGTTACCATGACGTATCGCTAGTATTAGAGGCGGCATTTGAAGAATGCATCTCTTGTTAACATCTGCATGTTTTTCAACTAAATATTTTATTATTTGTAAATGACCCCGAACTGCTGCTTCACATAAAGGAGTATTACGAACTAATTTCATATTAGCCCCGTCAACGTTGACTTTCTTTTCTTCAATGAAATATTTTACCGCTTCCAAAGAGCCACTTTGAACGGCTTCATCAAGGGTCTTGCATGATTTGGGATCAGCAGAACAATTTTGTCTTTCATAACTCTTCCCGGAATCTTCAAGCCTATCTAAGTGCCGATCTTCTGGATTTGTAATTTTAGCAAATGTTGAGATGGCAATCATTTTCAAACAATACTCTTCTTTGGTGGGTGTACTAATATCTTGCGAGGACTGAAGAACTGAAGTTCTACTGAAGAACTAAAGGCGCATAACTACACTTTTATATTTTTTTCCAGTCTCAGCCAATCTATTGTATCCTTTCTAACGTTTATTAGAAAATGCCAAGCAAATGTTCTGTTATTGTTATGACAAAGGGATTCTAACAGGTGGTACCCAAAATTTAAATTAATCTGTCAATATTGAATGCAAACAGGTTGCAGAGGAGAATAAAAGAATTTATATTAGAATTAATCAATAAGGATTGATATTAAGAATTTCACAACGAGACACCTGCAGACATCATGGTATAGGTTATAATAAATTTGTTAGCAAGTATTAGAAGTACGTAATATTTGAAAAATTACTATTTTAAGTCAATCATTATATAAAATGCTAGTAAAAACAGGTTCTCAGAAGCAAAGATTAAAGATGTTATTGAGCAATAATCGTAAATTATATTTTTTGTGTAAAAATTGTTAAATTTTAAAATGTAAAAACTGTTAACTTTTAATAATATATAATAATTGAATAAATGTTCATTTGATAGATATTTTTATAATTGAAATATTTTATTTAAGGAGGAAAGTCTTACATTTTGTTTTAATTAACTTTGTTAAATCGTTAGTAATTTTATAATTCGTACTATTTAAAGACTTAGAATTTTCAGTTAAATGCTGCATTAGGAAAGAGTAATCATTATAATTATTAAGTTACTTTTTATTTTCAGTTCTTTTAAAACTAAACATTTATTTCTTATGTGCTAAACTCGAATAATTTGTAGTTTTATTAATTCTTTGTTGAACATAAATAACGAGTTATATTTATGAAGTAGGGATTGCATTGTCAAAATATAAAAATGTTTGAATGTTTCTCAAGAAATTATCGAGAACACTGAAATAATTTCGAATATTAATATTTAACTATAGCTAGTGTCATGGATTCATGGGAAACCGTGACTCTAGCTGTAGTCAAAATATTAATGAGATCGTAAGAAAAAATTAACTTTTTTGGAAACATTTCTTATGATTTTAAAAATAATGTTTTCTTTTGTTTACGTATGTACTATTATTCTGAACAAGAGAGTTGGATTACAAAAACTGAATGAATTGTTTCAACATTTTTCTGCACATGTGGAAAGAATTTCTAATTTTTTCATTGCGGTGCATGATTAATTCTTATTATCAAAATTCAGCCTTTCATCACCGGTTAAATTAATCTTATTCTTATTAAAATATATTTCTTAATCAATATTTTTAATTGAAAGGATAGTAATAATTTAACTTCGAAGCATTAGTTACATTTTTAAATGCAATCTGTGATAAGTAGTAAGTCAATAAGAATTGATTTATCTTCACTTGATTCATTAAGTCATTGAGCAATGTGTTATCGTAAATAAAAATAAAATATTCAATTACGACTAATAAATTTTTTTTTGAATTCATTTACATTCACATCAATGTAGTTGATTTGGTTTGTTTACCGTTCAATAGACATCATGAGGGGGCGTACAATTTAAAGACCTACACATTGAAGTCCAAGATCCGTCTGGCTCTTACATAGAATCTAACCCTTCGCCAGCCAACTTGGCTCTCTCTCATCTGTTTTTCTAAATAATAAGCACCAAATCTTTAGATTGTGAATAGTTACAAGTGCCCTTGTCACATTTGTTTCTGATTCGAGGTCGTCTTGGCTACAGTTTTGCGAATTTGGAAATTAATTTTGCATAAATATTTCTTATGTTACCTGCAAAAATTAATTAAATCTTAAATATAAATGAAAGGAAGTAGAGAGTTAATAAAAATGAGATACAATATGCAATTAGATAGAAGCAGCCGGATGAAATTTTCGTGATTTTGAAGCAGGGAGGAAGCAAAAGACTCCCAAGACTTGACCTGCCACCCCCAGATGCGTCCCCTCACCTTAAGGACATTGCTGCCAGTTTTAGTGTGCACCAGCCGCCTTTAGCGATTGCAACGAAACCTCGGTTAGCCTGGGATTCAATCTCACTTCCTTCCGAAAGTGAGAAGGACTCCCTCATTAACTAAGCCCCGTGGCTTCAATTTTGGGATCGGATATAAGATTATATAGGATAACAATGGTACACAAATACATAAGATTATCAAATTACAAAGGTGCAAAAAAAAATATGTAGAATTACACACTTACGGGAATATATAGAATTACAAATATATGAAAATACAAATTATTAGAATTAATGACTTTACAAAGAACAACACACTGAAAAAAAATGAATTTGAAAAGGGGCTCATAAATCAAGAATAGTCTGTTGAAAGGAGTCCATTGAAATAGGTTGAAACTGCTATTTGCATAGTAAAGTCTAAGCACTCAGGCTTGGGATATTAGCAGAGGAGGGTCAATGATGATTCTTCTTGAACCACGTGAATAAGCACTCTTGACTAATAAGGAAGTCCATTAGTTGGCTTAGTTTTCATCTAGAGGTCTTCTTAAAGAGTACGGCTCGTTTCCAGTTAATGTCCCACTGCTTTGAAGGGGTTGATAAATTCCACGTGGATGTGAGTGGGCAGACCGTGAGATAGTGTGTTGGGTCTCCCTCGTTACCACAGGTACAATTGGGGGTGTCTGTTAGACCCACCCTGTAGAAGTAAGTAGATAATGGGCCGTGGCCGGTCATGAAAAAGATTTCATTCTTGGTCCAGTTTAAAGATTTGCTGGAAACTGTGGAGATAATTTCATGTACTAGACGACCAGTAGATGAATATGACCAATCGTCCTGCCATTTCTCCTTGATCCAGTTGTGTAAAGTTTGCTTAACTGAGCTGCGTGGTAGAGGGATGTCTACAGGATGAAGAGAAGAAGAGGCTGCTGCTTTTATCTCTATGTCAGTTGTCTCATTACCATCTATTCCAACATGAGCTTTGACCCATCCAAGTTGGATAGTAGGAAAGTCCAGCAGATAACTTTGAAGTGATCTGACGAGAGGGCTTGATGAAGAGGGATTGTAGCTCGATTTGAGAGCTGCCTGGCTGTCTGACCAAATCGTGACATTGGTGTTCTCTTGCGTGCCAAATTTAACTGCTTCGCCTATAGCCAATACATCGACTTGGAAGACTGAGGTGTCTTCTCTCAGCTTTGTTCTCCAGGCACGCGTCTTTTCTGAATTTTTACAAGCTACAAAAGCGGAGCCGACCCCTTCTTCCAACTTTGAATCATCTGTGAAAATTTGAAAGGATTCTGCTGGTGGCCATGACATTAGTGCAGTTTCTTTGACAGAGACTCTTTCACTCAGATTAAGGAGACCAGGATGAAAGGAGTCAATGTTCATTTTATTTTCTACATCTGGAGGTGATGGGAGCGGTGGATTAAGACACTGAATTCCGCCTCATGAATGAAGAGCCGTGGTAACCTAGTGGTTAAGGTATCGTCCTTCCATGACGGGGTTCGGTTCCCAATGCCGCCAAAAACCCACCGAGTACATGCGATATACATGCTCGTTAAATCTGTCGAATCGAAAGTCCTGTGGTCGGTCAATGAGCCGTTACCATGATAATGATCTGGATCATTATCATGGTAACTGCTCATTCAATGATCTGGAGAAAATTTTCGCCCTCTTCAGATCAATGTCAAAATTTAGGTAGTTAATCCTGTTGTGGTGCCATCTATCGGAGGATTTAAAAAAGAGCAAAGACGTACTTTCACCTTCTTGGTTCATGGTGCTCTGATTAAAACGAAAGACGCTCCCTATTGACATAAATTCGCAAAGCTAAGGCATAGTGAGCTTGGCTTGTCCAAGAGTCATAAGTAACATTAAGTTAAACACCGACCTACCCGAAGGTATATGGTGGTGGAATGGAATTTCGTTGACGATAGTTAGTCCAAGTGAAACCCCAGAGTCGGCCACTGGGTGTGTGGGTTGCCAGGGTCAAAAGACCAAAGCTGGACAATAAGTTGGCTGTTGTTAAGCCACAGGATGGGAGACTCCTTAAGACATTCTTGTGCTCTTAGGACTGGAGGATTTGTTTGGGCTCGTGGCCTTTATTGATACATTATACGATACAAAACAATATATATATATATATATATATATATATATATATATATACAATTTACAATGTTTTTACAGATGATTACATGAGATCTACTACTGGTCCAGTCTGTACAACATCTCTCTATGTAGTATCTCGCTGGCCCCGGACCTGAATCCCTTATGTGGGATGAGGTCTTTGAGGGGTCTGTTGTTGAAGTCCCTTGGGTAGCGTTCCTTTCTTACGTTATCATACTCCTCGCAGTGGAGAAGAAGGTGCTCTGGTGTCTGCACTTCATTGTCGTGTGGGCACAACTCTGTCTTCCAGTGGTAGGTTCCGAAGGCCCCATGTCCAGTCAGGATCTGGTTCACGTAGAAGTCCGCTTGTAAGCGTTTATGGGAGACTCTAGGAACGAACGAGTGGAGTCTTCTAGTTTTGTTGGACTCGTTCCATAGTCTCTGCCATTCATTGAGTTCGTCCTCTGCCGTGATTGATTGAAACTGTCTCTTGCTTATTTTGACTGTGATTCCAATTTCGTCCAGTGTTGTCGCCTCCTTGGCTGCCTGGTCTGCCTCCTCGTTGTGAGTGATCCCAACGTGGGCTTTGACCCAGTGGAATCTGAAGGTGTCCTTTGATGATGTCCTTGATGGTCCTGAGAGTGTCATTTTCTAGCTCGAATCCCGCCAGGGCTGTCAGGACTGACATGGAGTTGGTATGAATGCGACAGCACTTACAGTTCTGGGTTTCCGTTTCTTGCATGGCTAGGAGGATTGCCCATGCCTCTGCTTCAAATACTGATGCCCTGTTGTTGAGGCGCACTTGGATCTTTTTGATGAGCAGCCTGTCTTCGAAGATGAGTGCTGTGCATCCAACTTTCTCGTCTATATTGGACCCGTCCGTGTAGGCGTAGTGTCCTTGATGATGCTGTTCTTTATCCCAGGAGATGTTGGTCTTGGTCCAAGGAGGTTCTAGATCCTGGTCCAAGTGTTGTTCTCGTTCCACTCTGTGTTTTGATCTTGACTGTCTCGTCGTAATTCCACAGTTCAAATCTTCTTTTATATGAGAGGGTTCTTAGATGTATTGGGGCACACACACACTCTCTCTCTCTCACTCTCTCTCACGCACGCGCGCACGCACTCACGCACACAAAGAGGATGAAAAATTTTTTATCAACTAAGTCAGTGATTTAATTTTACACATTCTTTATAAAGATGTCTACCGTATTTGATGGTGTTATTAGGCGCAGATTTTTCCTTAGAAAGTATCTCCAGAAATCAGTGTTTTGTACTCAATTTTTGATTGCATTCATTTCAGGAAATTTTCTCTATTAGGAGTCCTGGAAGTATTTTTGTTTCCTTCGGAGTGTTATGTAGAATTCAATGAATGCGCAGGCTCTGTCATAGATTGTCACAGCTGGGTTCATTTATGCTTTCCAAATATTTGTAAATGACTATCAAATGTGTTGAATTTCTGTTTCATTTTAAATTTGGTTTAAAAACTACGTTTTAGCTTATATACAATGCCATTCCCTAACATATAAACTCTGCGTGATTGCGTATTCTAAAAGCCATGAAAACAGGGGAAAATTATTGAATTTCATCAATTCGTCATTGTTTCACGAAAAATGAAAAATTTTAGAATTGCACTGAAAGGAAACATATGAGCGGTTTCTATGACTTTTGTTGTGCCATGAAACCAAGTTGTAGCTTCTAAAGGTACAAAAAAATTTTACTGTTAAAACTTCAGAGCACGAAAAAAATTCTGTTTATTATAACGTAATGTGTTTAGAGAGATGCTTGCAGGACAATAAGATTCGCAGCAAATAACAGACCAGAGAGAAAATATTTAAAGCCAAGATTGCAATATAGAAAAATAAGCTAATTTGTAAAACTATTTGAAAAGGGAAACAAACAAAGCTGTAAGGAAAAATCTCAAACTATCGTATGTAAAATACCGGAGGAAATAATCGCAGATAATCCAGAAAAATTTAAAAGAAATTGAGTAAATCACTAAAAATATGTATGTGAACAATTTATAGACGCACTAGAGGTAATATATTATTTTGATATCATTAGATTATATTAAATAAAATAAAAATACATGTGGTTGTGCCAAAATAATTTTGTACAAATTTCCCCTGCTTCCTTTTTTTTAAATTTGGATAATTTAGCTGATTATAACTGTTTCACTTATAAGAATACAATCATTAGTCAGACAAGCACATTCTGTTGCTTTTATAATTTAAAACGAAATTTCTTGTAAAAGGGCTTCAAGTTTCAATTCTTATGTTTGGAAATGTCTTCTGCTTTGTTCCTGTTTCTAAATTATGTGAACTCAATTAGGTTTACTGATACGATGACACAGCCATCTAGGTCCCCATTGCATAAATATGCCATATTTCAATCCTTGTATTATCGTTACCACTTCTTCCATCATTTTCCACTCCTTCCATCATTTCCACTCCTTGTATTATCATTACCACTCCTTCCATCATTTCTACTCCTTGTATTATCATTACCACTCCTTCCATCATTTCCACCCCTTGTATTATCATTACCACTCCTTCCATCATTTCCACCCCTTGTATTATCATTACCACTCCTTCCATCATTTCCACCCCTTGTATTATCATTATCACTCCTTCCATCATTTCCACCCCTTGTATTATCATTACCACTCCTTCCCTCATTTCCACCCCTTGTATTATCATTACCACTCCTTCCATCATTTCCACTCCTTGCGGAAAGGTGAAATATTCTTAGCTGCTGGGCACTGAAACAAACAAAAAAAATTCTTGGAATTAAGAAAATATGTAAATACTCTAACAACACAATTTGCACCCTTATTTTCTTTTTTTTATTCTGTAGCATATAGGATTTCACAAAATTACTTGGTTGAGAATTGCATTTTTATTTCTTAAACTGATTAAAAAGTTATTTAAATAGATTTTAAAGTTTGGTATTAAAATTATTCCATTTAACATTAATGAATGAAGATTTTAGTAGATTATGGTGAAATACCATCCCCATATTATGTTGATGACATTGAAGTATTATTTACCTATTCCAGACAGATATTTTTAAATAACGTTTATTTTTTTTTAGATCGACAGTTAGAAGAAAAGTCATAATTAATTTAATTTGAGTTTACATAAAAATAACGTCCCTTTTTAAATCATTTAATTATAATGGGATTTCGTGACGTCATCGATAGTGCAAGCCGATGCCATCTAAAAAGTGAAGTTAAAATAAAGGCAGAAAAACCTTACCTTTTCAGAAACCGGAAAAATAAAAGAAACTTTTTTATGTATCGTATTATTTTATATAAGATTTCTTAATTGATTTGAAGAAAATACTTTGTTGCGCGCCGATTTAAATAATAATATAAATATGTTTTTCGACGAAATAATTTCAGAAATGTGTTTGCTATGTATTGCAAGTATTTTTATTTTTAAGTTCAGTTTTATAAAATCATCAAATTTAGATGCAAACGTGGTATGTATTATAAGTCAAAAAATGGATATGATTTAAAATTGCTTCACAAAACATTGTGTAATTATAAATTCGAACGAGCATTTTAGCAAAACTAATGTCCTCATATTTTAAAATCATATTTGATTTTCTCTTAGGAACACATAATCATAAAAATTTGCGGAAAATAAAAAAATAAAAAATCTTTCAATCTGTTATGTAAAATATGGAAAATTTATTTATGCGTGTATAATAATATGAGTCTTCTCTGAAAAGCTATTTATCATTTTTTACCAGCAAATAAATTTGTTTTGTGTTTTGTTCATCTCACCCAAGCTTGTTAAATCCTAAGATTTAATAAATCAAATGCTGTTTCTTGCATGATTAGACAATCAAGTTCATTAATTTTTCCATTTGATTTTTCACTGCGAATTGTTTGATTTTATGAATCGGAACCAATTCAAAGATTAATATGCTTAATTCACTTTCAGAACACTAAAAACACGTCAGCATCATATGTTACTACGGATCGGATGACAGTTTTAGAAATCTTCATTTTAATTTCTTTATTAAGAAATTTATTATTAAATAAATATTGATACATAATAATAGTATTTTTGCTGTTATTATATCATACTATTATAAAATGCTATTATTATATCAATATTTAAATAAATATTGGTATAATCATATCATTTTTATTTTCTCTTAGAATTTTTGAATTAATTTCTTCAGAAGATTATTTCAGTTAGAAATATTTAAAAAAAGTTTCTTTCAATTAAATATTTAGCTGTTAAGAGAGAAAATTAAAAGTGTTCGGTTGATGTTGTTTAAATTATTTTTGTTGATGAAAATTTTAAAATTATGCTTATATATATATTTTTTAACAGATTTTTGATTTTCAACAGCAAACTGCATTCCCAGGTAAAAAAATAATAACAAATATTTTCTTTTATTTCAATATTTTCTTACTTTTAAAATATGTTATTTAATATTTAGAATAGAAAACAGTTAATGAATTTAAATGGGTTGGTATTTTTGGGATATAGACTCTAGATATGTAATTTATTTAATTTGTTTTACGTTTATTGTCGATGTTATTTATGTAAATGATACCACCGATCATCAGTTGAAAAATTTATGAATAATTTAATTTTACTAATTTCTTTTCCATTTTTTTTAACTCTATTAAATTTATTATGTGATGAGAATACGGAACGTGATCATTTATTTATCTTAACACGTAACTTTTAAAATTATCTTTCGAAAGCCTGTTTATTATTATTACAAAAAATAAAAAGATTATATTAATTACTCAAATGAAATTCTTAAAGTATGTTACAAATTTACCAACAGTAATATAGATTTATCTGGATTTTTACCATTACTACTAAAATCTTTTTCTAAGGGAAGCATATTTAATAGATGTGAATAAAATCGAAGTTAATGGACGATATTTACTTATAAGCTATACTCATAACTACTAAACTCTACAAAAACTGTTTGTTATTTATTTTAACATCATAAATTAAACTGCATTTTTGAAAAAAATCTGCATAAATTCGCTGAAAAATAAGAGTGGGAAGCTGCTTGTAACCTGGTAGTAATAAATTTACCATTTGCATGAAATTACTCGAAAAAATTACAGAATAAATATTTATTCACTTATAGATTTTCTTATATTCCTAAATTATTAAAATTATGAGTAGCATAAGAAAATTTAGAAAAAAATGATATATTTGTATAAAAGTATAACAAAACAGGCTGAGAAATGCGTGAAAAAAGCGAAAATAAATGCAGTGCGAAAATAAGTACAGTCTTGTTTCGCATTAAATATTATGCCATTTTAAGTCTGCGGAATTAAATTTGTATATTAATTAATTTTAATTTGAAAACTTTCTACTCACATATAATAACTCATAACTATTTTTGCTTAGTTTATGATAAACATCATTTGACTCCTTAAGTGGTAAAAAATATGGCAAGAAAAAATTTCAAATAATCTTTAAAAGATTAAAATTATTTTTCCTGTTTAGAATTCCAGAAGACATTATTTATACTTAATGACTATTAACAGATACTTTACTTTTTAGAAAGCACTCTAATTGTATTCCGAGTCGTATGATAACGGTTATAACCAACAATAGAGTCTCTCTAACTACTGATTTTGTCATCATTTGCATTTCTCAAGAGACTGTAATTTAAATATATATATATATATATATATATATATATATATATATATATATATATATATATATATATATATATATATATATATATATATATATATATATATGTATATATATATATGTATATTTTATAAAATACAATGAATACAATGAAACAAAATATAATGAAAAATGCTTATAAGAGTGAAGTAAGGCGTAGTTTTATACTACAGAAGGGTCACCCAAGTCTTGAAGGTCTTATAAGAAGCTTGAAATGCCGATAGTGTTTACCCTTAGTCGCTAATTAACGTATTTGGTGAGGTTCTTGCAGATTTGGACTTGAATTTAGACATGGTTTTAATTTGATTATTATAAATTAAATGTATTTTGGCAACATTGGATTTTGACTTATATATTTTAGATTAAATTCTACTTTTTTTATTCTGGCTTGATACTTTGGTTTGAATTTTTGGTATGGCTTTGGGGTGTACTGGCTTCTTTAAGACTATGTCTTGGGCCATTGCAGAAAAGCCATAATTTGTGCCAATGTGGTCAACACCCCCTGACGAAGCTGGCCATATTGGTACTTTATTCCATTTTTATCTATCTTTTTTTGATATTTTCCTTGAAATTTCTTCCAAGTATTTTCAATGTAATTCTTTCCATTTGGTATTTTCAATGTATTGTTTTCCATTTAATATTTTCAATGTACTACTCTCCAATTGGCATTTTTCGTTGTATTTTGTTTCATTGTATTCATTGTATTTTATAAAATATACTATTATCTTAGTAATACTATTCTAGCTGCTTATGCGCTAAATGTGTTGCTAAGCTTAAATGGTTATATATTCTTGTGCTTTTCAGTTCTATATCTAACTTTGCATTTTATATTTATATACATATATATATGTTCCGCGGTGAACTTTTCATATGAATGGCCCTATAGTGGCGCTTTTAATCCCATATATATATATATATATATATATATATATATATATATATATATATATATATATATATATATATATATATATATATATATATATATATATATATATATATATATATATATATATATATATATATATATATATATATATATATATATATATATATATATATATATATATATATATATATATATATATATATATATATATATATATATATATATATATATATATATATATATATATATCCTGCACATTGGCAGGGTATGTTCGTCGTTTCTCTTTGAATGTTTCTTTTCAGATCTTCCAAAGTTTGTGGGCGGCCACCATAGACCCATGATTTCAAATACCATCACCAAAAGAAATTACATAGGACCCAATCGGGAGAACGCGCCGGCCACTTCTAGTAGTTTCACATTGAAATGAAACACCCGAAAAAACAAACCTCTGCGACAAGTGCACGGTGTTCAATACGTGATGGCGACTGAGCCACAATGTCACACAGCTTCATGATCCCCTCTCTGAAACGAGACCACGCACTAACCTTTAATATTCTTATACTTATAACAGTATGTGCTGAAATGTTTTGAATTATGTACTATATGCAATTTTAATGCCACATTTAAACAAAAAGTGAGAATTGAAATATTCGTTATTCTCTCATTAAAAGTGAAGCAGAACTTTCTAACTGCCATTATTCGTAATTAAATTTGAAATAATAAAAAAATAATAATAGTAATTTTCATGATGAAAGAATTAGAAATTTTTAACACTATAAATATTACTATATTTTAATGACGGTTTTATAATCTTTTAGTGCAATGAAAAGTGAAAAATCAATTATCATTAAAAGTAGCATAACACAAATGTCGATGTTCATCATTAGAAAAGTTGTACTAACAAGGTATTCATTTTATAATGGTTTGAAATAATAGACACACAAACGCAGGAGAACAATTAATCATATTTTTTATGCTAAACATTTCTTCTCAAACTTTGCTAGATGCTTATAATCAATAAATTGAAAATTTGAAATTTTTTTCATAAAATCTCTTTTTTTTAATAGAAGAAAATTTTGAAATGATTTTTGTATCCAGTTCAAGGGATTAATATTTATATTACACCAAAATGTGCCACAATAGATTTCTACTATAGTAAAATCGGATTCAACGACCTATTCATATGATGTACGCTTCCAAATGTTTCTGCAGATATCCATTATTACGATGTTTCTACTTAGAAACCACATTACACAGAAAAATTTCACTGTACTAAACACACATTTTACCGAAAATACAGTGAACATGAAGTTTTCTTTTTCTTTTCATGGAATTCATCTCTTTTATTAATATTGAGCTGTTCTCACAGCATTTAAACAACAGCAATATTTATATTTTCATGAAGTAGTTTAATATTTGTCTTTTTAATCCAACTCTAAAAATATTTCTCTGTAGCTCATTATTATAGTGAATAAAGCCAAATATCTTTTCTTCAAATTATTTCTAATTATGATGATTGCCTTGATAACTATAAGACATATAACATAAGCGATTTTAATGGATTTAAAAACAGTTTAAGACCATGTCCAATCAAAATTTAGATATTTAATAAATTTAGATTGCATCATCCAATTTCATAGTTTAGTATAACTTTCTGTTTTTTCATTAAAAGCCATCTCATGTATCAGTAAAATCTGAATTGTCTTTGCGTAAATTTTTGACAACATGTTTTCAATTAATTTTGCATCTGCTCCGAAATTGAGGATAATATTAAAAAATGATTGATCTAAGCTGCCAACTAAATTCCTCCCATAGAAAATCAGGAAAAAGAAATTCATTTGCAATCTGGTGTCAGCAGCTGAAGGTTATAGATAATATATTACATTCATTTCTAAGATCTTTTTATTTGCCAAATTTTGGAATAAAAACATGTTAATGATATAAATCTTTCAGGAATTTAAAGCTTTTTCAATGTAATGAAAATTAATATAAAATATCCCTGACATCTGGGTAATAGGTTTAGCATCAGATTAACATCTGGGCAAAATATAGTTTGTAATTGTAGTTTAGTAAGAAATCTTAAATTAAAAGGACGATAGAATGTCTCAAACATATTTGAAATAATTAACTGTCAGCGATTGACAATGGCAAATATTCAATCTGCGTCAAAGATTCTTTTTCTTTTACTTTTATCAACATAAGATTTGACTTTTATAGCTTTGTGTTTTGAAAGTTGGGTCTTGTATCCGCTCCTTAATGTCGCATGCCTTTTTTGCTAGGAATGTCTTAAAAATCACAGATGTGAAGCTATTGGTAAGATTTTGACATTTTCAATTTATGAAAAGATAATTTCGCTTTCGTACACTAAGTGCAGTTAGACATCATATAAAATCTATCGTATTCTCTTGGAATTCTTGAATTTAGTATTTTGAGATAAGGAAACTGCCAAACATATCTTAAAATTCAAAGAGAGAAAACTGTGTTTTTTAATAATGACACCTGAAAAGTAGTAATAGGTAATCTATATGAATAAAAAATCTTACTACTACTTACTTACTAAATACACTGAATTATTGTCCAGAGCTGAAAATGACTGCACAAAATGCAATTCAGGATGTTGGTCCGTGGTTAATTTAAAATGGAAATTATGTTTCAATTAAAAATTTTAACTATAGAGTTTACACATTTAATTTAAACATTTAAATTTATTTGAGTTCTTTTTTAAAGTTGATTGAACATAATCATTTTAAATGACGTAAGATATCACCGCGGAACTTCTCTCGTTTCAAGAAAAGAAGAGTGTTTTTGTTTTTTTCATTAAAACTGATATCTTGGCGTAAGCTTTAGGAATAGAGAAACAATGTGTAAAGCAATCCATCCATGCTTTTTTATTTTAGTACTTATTAAGCTTTAGATTTTTGGAAGTTTTTAATTTAATCTGATGCAGCGTCTCACTTTTACCCATATCCCAACAATAAGAAAGGCATAAAAAGACAGATGAAATGAGTCCTGAATTGAATATTTAATATGTTCCCAATTTAAAAATTTTTACAGCATTCAACAAGTCTTTAAATAAATTTTTAGCAAACGCTCACTTAAGACTTTATTTCATGATGCTGGGCAGCATTTTGTATAAAAGGCAAATAAATGATAAATAAGAATATTTTTCCTAATCGTAATTCTTTCCTTAGAGCAATAACACATTTTTTCCACAAGAAATTACGTCCTACGAAAACTGATAGACTTGATCCTCCTATATAAAGTATTTTTAACAATGACAAATCACTTTACAATTTTATTATTTTTCAAAAACTTCATTTCAAATATCACTATTTTGCACTCACCCATTGCGATTTAAGGCTTTATTTTTATATTACTTCAAGGAACAAGTGATTAAGAAAAAGGAATCCGACTGCTTATGGAGAAAAAATATAACTAGCAGATCTTTTCTTCAACTCACTTGCGTCCTAAGTAATGACCATTGGCGGTCCTACTTAGGACGCAATGATAAATTCCTGCTCATTTCGTTGGACAATGATCTCGAGTAGCTTCATATAAATGAACACGTGCTTCCATTTCTTTTAATATCCTGTTCTTATATATTCATCTTATATATGCATCTAATAAAATATCCCTTTCTTTTAATTTAATTGGCAACGGAAATGTTAATTTTACCACGTCCATTTGAAAGCCATTTTCAAGGTAAAAAAAATGCAATATAAATTTCATAAAAATTCAGCGATATCCTTGGATCCGTAACGATCTAAGGCCAGGTTAGATCCGCAACTATCTAATACCAAAGCGATCATGTTATTAATTTTTATCATGTGTTAGTTCACCATTTTAAAAAAATCTGCAGGGACCAAATAAAATATTATATACAGGTTTATCATAAACGACTAATATTGGTTTATGCAAGTTTCCTTGCGTATCTTAAGATGATAAGTTTGCATAAGCATTTTTAAAAAATTTTATGATCTACTTTTGTGATTAAATCGGTAATTAAGGAAAATAATCTTATACGATTATATACTTTCCATCACGAAATCAAAAGTAATCATAAGTATAACCCCATCTGCCACATGAATCCCTCTCCCATGGCATTCAGTGTATTTAAGAGCAAACCAATTGGAACCGGAGTTTAAGAAAGGCCAAGAATAAGACGATCAGACTGTGTTGATGAAAGCCACCAACTGCAGTGGCGCTGCGAAGAGGGGAGGAAATGGAGGAAACTTCTGGGAAAGCTCCTGGCTTCTCAGAAGTACTATAAAAACTTAAAGAATCTATTTATAATCTTTTCCTTTCAGGTAAGAACCAAGAACCGATAGAAAGAATATTTTTGAAAGAATAACATAAAAAGAATATCGATAAAAGAGTAAGAATCAGAACAGAAGATATACAAGTATGAATAAGGTTTAATAGTTAGTGAAAAAGTCTTATACCAAAATTCGTCAACGAGATTATCAAAGAAATATTTATTTTACATTTCCCATTGGCAATTACAATCCGTATCCGTTCAGCGGAGTGGCAGAATAAGGTAGACAAGGCGATCTAAAAAGATAATCATAGAGCAAAAATGTGGTAAACCTTTTAGAACTTTGCAAAAATTTACAGCAAAGGAGAACATTTTCCTCCTAATTCCTCTAAATGGAAGGATTGCAATTCATCTCATTTTCTTGACTTTGCTGCTAAAAAAGCACAGGAAAAAGGTTCCATGTTCATAAGATCCTCCTTATTATCTTTCACATAGAAAACTAAATTTTACGAAATTTAAATTGTGCATTGTTTGGGGGAAATTAAAAACATCAATTACTGATTCTATTGTACCGTTAGAGTTTATTAATTAATATAAATTTTGCTAATACGCCTTTGTATTCTTTTAGTTGAAATTATCCGATGTTTGCTGGGAAGAATATTTCCTAATTTGAAATTTGTAAGATTTTTATACATATAAATTATCGTTAAAACTTTATACAGCGAGGTGTGCGATACTGTTCTGTTTCTAAGTTAAGTAATTAAATATTAAACGAAATAAAAAGTTATTAAAGTTTTTAATTACATACATTTAAATGTATTATTTAGAATACTGCTTTTATCTGCAATGTTCCAGTAAAAAATCTTGATGTGTTATTTTTAGAGCCTTCATTTAGAAAATAAGATCAAGACTGCAACACTTTCATTGTAAAATTTTGCATAGAGTTTATATTTTTTAATTCGGTTATGTTTACACAGTAATGGTTCTTTGAACACGTATTTCTACCGCAGACGTACAAGCAACACAAAGGTTAACCTCTTTCGCCTCAAGAGTCCATGGGTCTGATTCTCACGTCTTGTTAGGACATTTGCAGTGGTTTGCAATCCTCATTAAATAGTAGGTGCCGCTCTAATTAGCTTCTATGCGGTCACCGCTGCGTTGAGTGACAAACTAATGCTTCCTTCGGTCAATTTTTACGTATTTTCTCTTTCTTGATCTTATTAAATTGCATCAATTAATGTTACTCATTGTTTTGATCCGATTTAAGATGCAGATTCCAGTCAAATGTTTCTTTCTATTAGTTAAAACTCTGTAAATGGTTGATGGGATTTTTTTTTAATTTTTTTGGGAATATAAATTTACGCAATCCTTCTCCCATCCAGTTTACGATAGTTTTCAAGTGAGAATATTATTTACAGTTTTCAGTCATGAAATTTTGCAGTCTAATTATTCTTCAGGTTTTAAATTATAAATGTGGAAGTAATCTTGAAAATGATTTTAATTGTTCGTGTCCTTCCTTTTAATGCCTATTTTAAAATCTACTCCTTAAGATACTTGTTCGTCATACTAAAATGTGAGAACAGAGGTTTGTATATTATACTGGAAGATTTCTTATATGGTTTCATTCCTTCTACCTATAAAAATATTTAAGATAATCTAATGTGATGTTTTGAATACTATTTTTATTTGTCTAATTTTTTCAATAAAATTCTTTTATTTTTTAAGTTTTTGGCATTTGATATGCTTTTTAATATGCATTCACATTTCAGATTTTTATAATAAAATGTAGCTTAGTGGATAAATAAATTTTTAATAAAAATGTTAGCATAATCTTATATATTTTAAACAAATCATATTCTCACACCAAAAAATATTTATTTTCAAATAATTAATACAAATATTTCAATATACTGATTACATAAAAACAAAGCATTAACCCAAAACCTAAATGTACAGAATAACATATTAAGACATTTAAAATATTTATAAAAAAGATGCTTGAATACAATTTATTGAAATGATAATCCAATAATTTTCTTAAAAAGATGAAACATTTTCTATTATTAATAGTTCTTCAAAAGATTAATTTTTTCAAAATAAAACAATCTTAGAATAATATTAAATCTAAAAATCTTAGAACTTCATTCAAATAAATATGGCAGTTAGTATTTTTCATCAAAAAACTTTTTCTGTCATTTTTTAAAATTATATTATACTTTCATTGCATTAAATTGTAATGACAATTTTAGTTTTCATTATGCAACAAGTTAAAAACTTTTTTCTACAATTCTTCTTGAGATATTACATTTACCTTACATTAATTCAAAAGTTTTAAAATCAATTACTAAATATACATGTGAATGGTGTCCTTTATAATGATCAATTGACGATACAATATTTTCCTTCTTAAAGACAATGTCTTGTATAACTTGGAGCAACTTAATATTCTTGTGACGATAAGACAGACGAATTGTTGACATTCTATGTTTTTTGTGCAATCGTTGCCTTGAAAAACAGGTTTTACCTTGAAAAAATAGGATGATATGCTGTTGCGCTTGTTAGTTTCTGCACAAACTTGATTTTGTTATTTTCTTAGTTGAAAAGTATTCATCCTTGAGTCTGATTCCTTCAAAGGACTTCAGATAGAAAATTAAGCGTAAGATAAGCTCATTTGAGAGATATTAAAGTTTAAAGATGGTATCTTTAATGCTCTCTCTGTGAAATATTTCTTTCGAAATTTGTTGATTCTGTAGCTTTTACAAATTATTTAGTTGTTTGTCTTGTCAATCAGAACTTTCAGCAGTTAACAGTAAAATTTTTGGACAAACATCTAATAAGATCTCCCAAAACTTATTTTTTAAAATTTGATTCAAAATCAAGAATTCTAAACCATATTATACTTATTTCAGCTCCATAATATGTGAATTTTCTTGAATAATTAGTAACCCAATAGATTTAGAAAAACATTTCTTTTAATTCAATTTTCAAAACATTTTATACTTAATTGGTTGATTGCTATATATCTTATATATATAATAATAGCAAAATATGAAAATAGATAGCAAAATCTAAAAACATCTTAAGCTATTTATAAGACTATAATTCATACTTAATTACAATACATTTGGTTAAAGTAAAAATCTCGTCTTGAATTCGTTTAAAAATAACAATATGGAATAAAAGTTTGCACAGTGAAACTTTATAAACTAATAAATGCAAAATGATTTAAAGATTTTTTTAGTTGAAAAATCAACATTTTACAAAAAATAAGAATATTTTTCTAGATCTCGAAATAAGAAATAAATTTGCAACTGAAATTCTTAAAAAATTCTATTTATAAAATATTATCTACTTTAGCAGATTTTAATTATTTCTTTAAATAAATCTTTGATGATAACTAAGATTTTCTCTACATGTATAATTAAAAAGATATAAAATTAAGATAATTCCAGGAAATATAATAATGTTTTTTAAAATAAAATCCACAAAAAATGCTCTTAAATTTATTAAAGTTCAAAGTTACACACTCTAATCACTTGTAATATAAAACTAAATGCCAATGCTAGATTTGATTTTCATTTTTCTGCTAATTATAATCATAGAATGTTTTTACGATTTATTTCGTTATATTGTATAAAACGATATTTATTTAGTTAAAATTTGTGTCTATTCATACAATATTAAGAAATATATATTAATATTAATTTTATTGTTATATTCGAAATTAGTAATGCGCCTTTTATAAATAAAGGGAAAATTACACAAACTGGTAATAAAATGAGAATACAGATTTATATTTAATCGACAAAATTTATATCAAAATACAAAAAATATTTGAAGAGATACATTTCATAAATATTCTGATTAAAATTTTAGAATGTATTTAATGTAACATATGTTTAAGATTTAACAATTTAAACAAAATTTACAGAAATATTTTTAAAAATAATTAGATTTATATTACAAGTACTGATGAAATATTACATAGTATAACTGCATATTACAGGAATATCAAAATTCATAATATATATAAATATAACTTTATTTATAAATTTATAAATAAAGAAATTACAAGCACTTTCAAACAGAGTTTCATATTAGTGTTACAAAATTAAACTTTTTTCGTTTTAGAAACATCGTGACTTTAGACAGGGAGTATACAATCAGTTTACAATGGCATCTAAAGTACATATTTCATTATTTATTCAAATGATTTTACAAAATTTAATGAAAAATTAAAATAAAGATGAATTTTTCTGTATACAAGTAATTTTTAGAATAGAAAATACCACATGTATTACAAATGAAAAAATTTATTTTCATTGCACATGTGAAAACTGAAAAAGTAAATTCAAATATACAATTATTTTATTCGTTCTCTAAAATTTTGCTTTAAGATAAAAATATATTTACATTATTCTGGTTGTTTTATAAAGCACATGTCTAATGAAATCATATCTTGATAAAAGAATCGTAAAAAAATTAATTTTGTGAATTTTGTTTTAAATGACTGAATATGAATTACATTTACCATTTTACTTAATACTTTATTTAATAATACTTTTTATAAATATTTTTATATATTTCTTAAATAACACCTATTAGGAATCTTAATTAAGAAATTTTGTGAGCAGTTAAGGAATATATTTCATGAAATTATAATTTATAATCATTCAGAACATTCGATCCCAATGAACTTGCCTTAAAATGTATGTTCAGAAAAATAGGTATTGTAAATTTTCCTTTAAACGTTTTAGAAAAATTTACAATTTTGCAAACTTTGTATAAAAATGTAGATGTTACGCATGATTCATTTTATAAGAATGTATATAACAAAATATATCTAGACACTATTAATTAATTAAAATCATAGACATACATTTTTAAACGTTATATAATTAATTTTTAAAGGAAATTTTTAAGGTATATTTAGATCTTAAATATTTGAAGTAAATTAATAATATATGTTTGCTTATTGAATAACAGGTAAATAATATTTTCCTGTTACAATTTTAAAAATTCGTTGAACAGAAGCACTTTTTTGTATTTAGAATTTCTGAATTGTTTCCTCAATTTAAGATTTCAAAGAGTCCGTTTAATCAAATAAAAACTGGCCAAGACCTATAGGATAAATGTGATTTGATATGTACGTCATTTGACATTTCTTATAATTTTGAATTAAATGAGGTGCTTCTATGGTATAAGCATAGGAAAAATGAAATTATTTAATAATTTATAAGATATTTCAAATATTTAAAAACGCATTAAATTAAAAGAACAAAATTTCAACCACATTTCAATTAGCGTTCTTAGCGAAAGCATTTTTTGGGATGAGAGTAATTTGCATAATTATCATATATAAGTTTTTAAATGAAGAAAAATAAATTTTAATTATATTTTAAAAGCGAAATATATTTTAATAGTAATTGGTTGAACAAATTAATTTTTCTGAGAAATTAATTATTTTAAGATGTAAGCAAGTAAATCTAATGAAATATATTTTTTGCATGAAAAAACCAAGTAATTTAAAAGATGGTATTTTTAATACATAGTATCAGAAATTAGCATTCTTATAAATCAGTTCATAACATATACTGAGAAATCATGCAATATTAAGGTGGGAATTTTATAAATTTTCAAAAATTTTGTAAATTCTGATCATATTATCTAAAGACATAAGCACGAAGGATAAGCGATAAGATTTATGATATAACATTTTGTTTTATTTCTTAGTGGCAGAGAATAGTTTTGAATATTTATCACAAGAATAAAAATGGCTTAGCTTGAGAAAATTTTTATCACTATTTGTATAGAGAATTTAATTTTAAGTTAGCGATTCTAACCAAACTTCAAAAATATTTTTTTTACTCTTGTTAGAATTACATAATTTTATTGGAATATTAACACATTATTCTGTACTTAAATAAAGTAATAATATTCAGCGAGTTCAGAAGGGGAGAAGATATTTTACTTAAGCATAGTTAGTTAACAGCAAAAGAACGCAAAAATGCACTCTTACTTGGAAAACATAATTTTGTTTCCCTGAATGCGTTCCAGTTCTCATTCTTCAATGCTTATAAAATTCCTGTTTTCTTTCCAGTTACTGCAGGAGTTCTCGATTGCGTAAGGTAAGATTTTAAAATCTTGAGCTACCGAAGAAGATTCTGCATTCAATATCTTTATTGAAGATAGAGTGCTATTAAATGCAGCCGTGAGTTTTGCTTTCTGTTCCGAGTTCAATGACTTAAGCGTGTCGGCATATGAACATAATATTTCTTGGATTTTATTTCCTTTGCCACTTTTCAGAGCTTTATAAATCCTTGCATGTACTTCTGCTAGATCAATTTCTTCACTTAGTGGCAATCTGCTGAAAAAACTAACGAGTTCTTCAAACTTTCCAACTATTTTCAATGCCCTAGTTTGGGCGTCAATTTCAGATCTAGAATCGTCGGATGCACTGATGTATTTTTGATCAGTAAAATATCTTATTAAAACATCCAACAAAAATAAGGTACTCGTTACGTCAACGGCCTGAGCAGCATTAGTACCTGACATTTTAGGTGAACCATTCTCATTTTCAAATTTCTCTCTCTCACCTCCGATTTCTCTTTTCGTAGGTATCGAATTGATTGCCATGTGATTGTAGAGCAAAGAACGCTTATTCGCTGCATATAGTTCTCTGGTGTCACGGAATGAAACGTTTCGACGAAACTTACCAGGTCTTGATTCAAGATAGGCAACAATGTCGTTTTTATTATGTTTTCGGGCTACATCTAGAGGAGTCTCTTTATTCCGGTTGGTGGCTTTTACATCTGCACCTCGTTCAACTAAATATTCCACCATATTGAGCCCTGAATGCTGACAAGCTAAGTGTAATGGTGTGTTCCATTCTCCATTCCCTTCATTTATTTTGGCGTTATGGTTCTCAATAAGATATTTAGCAATATCGAATAGGTCATTTGAAACAGCAATGTGAATTGGACCATTGCCAGCCACATCTATGGTTTCAATTTCTGCTCTATTGTTCGCCAAATATTCCACAATTTTTAATTGGTTTGAATGTACGGATAACATTAAAGCATTCTTATTAAACATGCATCTTTTATTAATGTTGGCTTTTTTCCTATTAAGTATTTGACTATATCTAGATGCCCATTAACTGCCGCTTCGCACAGTGGTGAATTGCCAGGTAACCATTTACTATCAACTTTCATTTTTCTGTCTTCCACTAAATATTTTACGAGTTCTAAGTGACCATTCCGAGCGGCAGTATTTACAGGAAGGCAGGATTTATTATTACGATCGACAATAAAATATTTCACAATATTGAATTTATTGAATTTTACAGCCTCGCACACTGCATAATATTTGATGTTGTGTTCTCCCCTTACTTTATCCTTAGCTTCCCATGTAAATCGATCGTTGCTTAGTGCATATTTAACAATATGCAAATGATCATTTTGTATAGCAATGTAGAAAAAATTCAGACGGCTTCTGTCTGCAATGTAAACATCAGCCCCTATTTCGAAAAGATATTTTACCATATCCAGATTTCCATCCTTTGCAAATATATGTAAAGCAGTCATACCATTGTTATCTTGCGCATTAATATTGGCTCCCTCAAGATGCAAGCCCTTAACGGTTGTTGTTTGTGAGTTTCTTGCCGCAATTATAAGTGGTGTTTCACCATCACGATTTCTGATTTCCCTAAGTGTTGCATCCTTTGCTATAAATTCTCGAATAATTTCTAATTGGTCATTTATTGCTGCTATATGAATTGGTGTTTGACTATGTATATCGCTGGATTTTATATTTGCTCCTCTATTTAAAAGAGTTTTGGCAGATTCTATATTACCGTATTTAGAAGCTATGTGCAATGGTGTTGAACCATTCAGAGTTTGAGCTTCTATGCTTGCACCACCGTTGAGCAATGTAGTAATTAAATCAGGATTCTTGTGCAACGATGCCAAATGAAGTGCAGTGAACCCTTCAGAAGTTGTTTCTTCTAAATTCACTTTTTTCAATCAGTTTGTTAACCACATTTACTCTGAAAAATGTAACTGCGAAATGAAGTGGTGTTATATCGCCATCAGCTTTTAAAGCCGTATTTGTGATCCTAGATTTAAAGAGCTCTGAGACCACATCATCTTTCCTTAAAACAATAGCATAGTGTAAAGGTGACATTTTCTGGTCATTAGTTACGGCATTGATATTTATGTTGTCGAGAGTCATTAAGTAATGCACCATCTTTGTGTGCCCAAGCATCGCTGCATAATGCAAAGGGGTCCTGCTGCTAGAATCAGCAGCATTTACGTCTACTCTCTTACTGCTTATTAAAATTTCAGCTACATCGCGATCATTATTTATTATTGCTAAATGAAAAGGAGTCAGGCCAGATTTAGACTTTGCATTTACATCAATTGTATTATTTCTCAACAAAGATTCTAAAACATAGCGACCGCCTATAACTGCCTCGTGTAAAGCCGTAAATCCCGATCTATTTCTTTTATGAATATTAATTTTACTGCTTGTCAGTAGAGCATTAACGCTCTTTATAAATCCGCGACGTGCTGCAAGATGAAGGGGAGTCGAGTGTTCTGGCTCAGTTCTCGCGTTCACGAAGGCACCACGTCTTAGCAACATTTCTATGAACTCCCCTTGATTGTTTTCAGCTGCTACATGCAGTGGGGTATAAGCATATTTATCTTTCACATTATAATCTACAGGACTAAAATTATCAAAGAAATACTCTGCCACCCGTATATTTCCACTCTTTGCTGCTGCATGTAAGGCTTTTCTACCATTTTCAAAGCTAGCATCTATGCTAGGCTTATGAATTTTAAGTCGTTTCACTTGCTCAAGTCCTACATCCTTATCTGGTAGTTCTGCTGCATCGTAAAGGTCTCTATTTATGTCTAAAAACGTTAAGTTAAATCGTTTAATTTTACCCACTAATTGGGGTTTGTTATCTTTAAACTTTCTAAAAATATATCTAGTTACTTCATTAGGTCCACTATCCATCTGAAGAGTTGGGCAGGCCCGAGAGTATATGTCTATACGATCTGACCACTTAGAGACAATGGAGTAATTTCCAGACTGTTCATATTGTACAGCATATTTCACAAAGTCGCCAGACTTCCAGCCTCCGATTGGATTTCCAGTGATATTAATATTTCTTCTGAACCCAACACCATTGATATTTTTTGGTTGATCCTTTATAATTGGCAAAGACATTTCTGAAATGGATGCTTTGGCTTCCAAAAATAAATCTATTTTCTCATTCAGCATTACAATGAATTCTCTCTTTAGAAGCCTGAGAAATTCTGTTTTTTTCACTTTTTCTAACGCTTCCATTACTTTATCCAACAAACCACGATGTTTGGAAGAATTATCTCCAACAAGGGATGATTGAAAATCGTTAAATGAATTAATAATTTTTGTAAAGTATTCATTGTATTTATCAATGTCTCCTATACCATAGTAGTAACTGGAAAGGTAAATATATTGTTCTAATAAAAAGTACATCACCGAAATATACGTTTGAGTTCCATAAATCAATGCGTCCAGTGCTTTAAATGCCACGTCATCAGATAAATTCTTTGGAACTGCATAATCTTGGTTAATAATTTCTAACAAAGGTGCTTGTAAGCTATTAACTTTCGGGGTTCTGGTAGTTTCTAAATCATTCAATATGTTATTTTCTTTTTGGTCCACAAGTTTATTCAAGTATTCGTTTAGTTTCAGTCCCCGTATTCTATCCGTTTCTGTGTGAAAAAAGTCGGCAAATTGAGTTACTTTCAATACGGCAGGCTGTACTTGCATAGCTTGTAATGTCTTTAGGACTTCTTTGAATTTGCTTGCCATTTCTACTCTCGAGATCTCTACAGCGCGTAGTGTTTTAGCCACATACTTAGAGATTTTGTTTAAAGCAGCCGCGTTTCTGTCTAGTTTTCTCTCGACCTCATTAAACCTTTTATCCATTATCTCTTTTATCTCATCGAATGCTACACTCGAGCAATCTAGCGCTGTACTAGCTATATCTAATCCTCCGGAAAACAAATTCGAGATGAAAGAGAAGCCTGAGAAAAAGAGACCCGATACTTTATTGAGGATAGGTATATCAGTAACGTTGCCTATTACGCTGTTGACCGTATCAAAGGATTTCTTGCTAAGCTCCATCTGCTTGCATTGTTTTGATCGCTCGGCCACGGTGAGTTCTCTCTTCGGCCGACCAAACTCTCTGGGACCCTCATTCCCCATCGCAAGCTCAGGTGCGAAATGCATTCTTGTACAAGGACTGGGTGCAATACAAAAACCGATCGATCGATTTGGTGATAAAATGTTCGAGCTTTCCTTTTATAATCAATGATTTCTTTCATCTGTCAAATGGTTTCACCATTTGCTAATTTGGAAACGTCAAACATATTGCTGATGTTGTCAATGCTTGTGATTGATTGCAAAATTTATAAATTCAGCTTTCAGTTGAGAAATAACTGACAACCAGAATTAGAGTCACTTATGTTATGTTTTCATTTAATTTAAAACCAGCTGTCGCAGATATCTATATGTCAGAATTTTGTTTTGCATACTATTGAATAGTTTAAACAATTTCAATAATAATGGTCTATTCATGTTGGATAAAAATCACTAATGCTGTATTATTTGAACAGATACTGATATTAGCGCAATAATAATATTATCAGTATTGAAGTATTTAGAAAACGGGAAATATTTCCAAAAATAAATTTAATTTTTTTAAGAATAATCACAAAGAAATGTAATTATTTTTATGTTTTAAGGTATTTTTATTTACTTAATGCAGAGAATTTCACTAATTAGACAAAATTTTATTCTACTAAAAGGTAATTTCTAATATGATAGTCCAGATTGCAGTGGATACAAACTTTACTAATTAGTTTTACTAATATGAAAACATCCCGGCATTTAGATTCACTCTACATATTATTAATTATTGTCAACATATATTTAAATTATAAACAGCCGTAGGAAATAATTAAAATTGAACAATAGAAAATAAATGTTAAGATAAGGACACACTCCGTAAAAACGGAAAATTATTTTTCTCCTTGTGGCAACAGCATGGATTTAAATATATATCACCGGATAGTGATAGTTACTTCTATTAACGTTTGCTACAGTTTAAATTCATTACAAACACCGTTATAAAAATGTTGATAAAAAATGTGGCTTGGTTTTAATTTATGCAGAGGCCACACTGATACAAGCTTAAATCCGTTCCAGGAAACTGACTTCCTACTCAATCCAGGACTAAAATTGAGAGGAAAAACTGAATGAGGTTTATGTTACACGAATTAGTTAATGTGAACAAATTTATGGGTGGAAAAGTTGGAAATTTTCCGCAACTGATGTTGCTTCTTAAGCTTAACTATGATTTGGAAACATTATCATTTGAAAATTGGTTTGAAATAAAAGTATGCATTTTTTATAAAATGCATAATTGTAAAAAGTTAAATAATATTTCCAAACGCATTCGAGAAGATATTTGCAATTAAATAAGGATTTTATACTGTAGATCAATATTTATACATCAATGTGTTTTCATTGCCAAATTCTAAACCAAATTTAAAAGATGATTTGAACAACTGATATCGAAAATTTATTCAGATATTTAAAAAAAATTAAAAAAGGCTATAAATCAACATCATTTTTGATTATAAAACTAATATTAATTTAATTATTTATTATTCTATTTAAGTTGCCCTTCACAACAAAATGTCAGTGTTCCTATCATCTAGATTTTTTAAAAAGTAAAAATGCTAAGCAATATTTTTTGTTTTCAAAATTGTTTGTCGACACATTTTTCACAAATTTACAAACACTACTATACATAATCACTCATGTTGCATATGGCATGTTTTCCTTTTGACATCATTTTCTTTGCCTAATGGCTTAAGGCTATTTCAAGGCGTTTTAAAATCCACTGAATAAGCTTTTCTCAGGTAGTGGGTTTATATTTCTGCATCACAGTATGTTTAAAGCACCCAAGCATTCATCCCGAGAAATGTGCACGCAGAAGCGCAGCGCCATTTCCCATTTATGAACAATTTCTGGGATCGAACCCGAGACCTAAAAATCCGAAGAGATCTGTCTAACTCAATGACTCTGAACCTTTTATGTCGCTGCACACTTTTAACGATTTAAAAATTTGGTGCTACCCAAAGGAAAAAAATTTAAAAGTTGTTTATTTGCTGATAATGCACTGTATAAAAAAATTTATGACAATAGTTTTGAATGTAAAATAAAGCATAACGATTTGTACTACAAAAATAACTGTACGTTTATAACTTTATTTATAATAAAAAAGTCTAATTTTAACTATATATACTTCTAAAATTTGATGGCATCCAAAAGTGTCGCAGCACAGTAGTTGAGAATCACTGCACTATTGTGACCGACCACTCCTTAATATATTTATGTTTGGAATAAAGCAATATACATATAATATATTAAATTTAAGATAAATTATAAACCAATGGAATAAGATTTCTTTTAGATAATGTAGCCTATTTAAAACAATTCTAAATTTATGAATGTTCCCTGTACTGAAGTCCTAAATCACAGGTGTCAATGAATTCCTAAGAACTTTCTTATGCATTTGATAACTCCGCAGCATACCCTATATAAAATGCCTATTGTAAGAAACAGCACACAGATGTCTATTAATCATGGTTAAGGGTCACACCTCTGCTACAGAGGGACAATTTAACTTTATTTCATCGCTTCTTTAAATAAATGGTATTTGATACGTATCTGTGTCTTTGCATTCACTGCCTTAACACTCTGTTCAAGACTGCTTCTAAATTATGAATTATATATATATATATATATATATATATATATATATATATATATATATATATATATATATATATATATATATATATATATATATATATATATATATATTTAAGATAAAAAAAATATTTACATACATTATTCTGGCTGTTCTGGTTGATTCAACTACATTTCAATTAGCGTTCTTAGCCAAAGCATTTTTTTGGTATTTTGTCTTGGAATGAGAGTAATTTGCATAATTATCATATATATGTTTTTAAATGAAGAGAAATAAATTTTAACTATATTTTAAAAGTAATTGGTTGAATAAACTAATTTTTCTGAGAAAGTAATTATTATAAGATGTAAGAAAGTAAAACTAATGAGATATATTTTTTGCATAAAAAAACCAAGTAATTTAAAAGATAATACTTTTAATACATAGTAACAGAAAGTAACATTTATATATATACTAATCAGTACATAACGCATACTGAGAAAACATGAAATATTAAGGTAGGAATTTTATAAATTTTCAAAAATTTTGTAAATTCTGATCATATTATCTAAAGACATAAGCACGAAGGATAAGATATCAACGATAAGATTTATGATGTAACATTTTGTTTTATTTTTTAGTGAGAGCGAATACTTCTGAATGTTTATCACAAGAATAATAATGGCTTAACTTGAGAAAATTATTATCACTATTTCTATAGAGAATTTATTTTTAAATTAGCGATTCTAACCAAATTTCAAAAATTACAAACAAACTAAATTTTACGAAATATAAATTGTGCATTGTTTGGAAATTAAAAACACCAGTTACTGATTCTATTGTACTGTTAGAGTTTATTAATTACTATAAATTTTGCTAATACGCTTTTGTATTCTTTTAGTTGAAATTATCCGATGTTTGCTGGGAAGAATATTTCCTAATTTGAAATTTGTAAGATTTTTATGCATATAAATTATCGTTAAAACTATATAAAGCGAGGTGTGCGATACTGTTTTGCTTCTAAGTTAAGTAATTAAATATTAAATGAAATAAAGTTATTCAAGTTTTTAATTACATACATTTGTATTTATTATTTAGAATACTGCTTTTATCTGCTATGCTCCAGTAAACAATCTTGATGTGTTATAATTGGACACTTCATTTGGAAAATAAGATCAATTTAGAAGACTGCAACCCTTTTATTGTAAAATATTGCATAGAGTTAATACTTTTTAATTCGGTTATGTTTATAGTTATGGTTCTTTGAACACGTATTTCTACCGCACACGTACAAGCAACGCAAAGGTTAACCTCTTTCGCTTTCGCCTCAAGAGTCCATGGGTCTGATTCTCACGTCGTGCTAGGGCATTTGCAGTGGCTTATAATCCTCATTAAAAAGTAGGTGCTGCTCTAATAAGCTTCTATGCGGTCACCTCTGCTTTGAGTGACAAACAAACTAATGCTTCTTTCGGTCAATTTTTACGCATTTTCTTTCTTGATCTTATATTAAATTGCATCAATTAATGTTACTCATTGTTTTGATCCGATTTAAGATGCAGATTCCAGTTAAATGTTTCTTTCTATTAGTTGAAACTATGTAAATGGTTGATGGCATTTTTTAAAATTTTTTTTGGAATATTACTTTACCCAATCCTTCTCCCATCCAGTTTACATTAGTATTTCAAGTGAGAATATTATTTACAGTTTTCAGACATGAAATTTTGCAGTCTAATTATTCTTCAGATTTAAAATTATAAATGTGGAAATAATCTTGAAAATGATTTTAAGTGTCCGTGTCCTTCCCTTCTAATGCCTATTTTAAAATCTACACCTCATAGATACTTGTTCGTCATACTAAAATGGGAGAACAGGTTTGTACATTATACTGGAAGATTTCTTATAAGGTTTCATTCCTTCTACCCATAAAACTATTTAAGATAATCTAATGTGATCTTTTGAATATACTATTTTTATTTGTTAAAATTAATTCTTTTATTCTTAAATTTTTGGCATTTAATATGCTTTTTAATATGCATTCAGATTTCAGATTTTTATAGTAAAATGTAGCTTAGTGGATAAATAAATTTTAATAATAATGTAAGCATAATCTTATATATTTTAAACAAATCATATTCTCACACCAAAAATATTTATTTTCAAATAATTAATACAAATATTTCAATATACTGATTACATAAAAGCAAAGCATTAACCCAACACCTAAATGTACAGAATAACGTAGTACGACATTTAATATATTTATAAAAAGGATGCTTTAATACAATTCATCGAAATGATAATCCAATAATTTTCTTAAAATGATGAAACATTTTCTATTATTAATAGTTCTTCAATAGATGAATTTTTTCAAAATAAAACAACCTTAGAATAATATTAAATTTAAAAATCTTTGAACTTCATTCAAACAAATATGGCAGTTAGTATTTTTCATCAAAAAACTTTTTCTCTCATTTTTTAAAATTATATTTTACTTTCATTGCATTAAATTTTAATGACAATTTTAGTTTTCAATATGTAACAAGTTAAAAACTTTTTTCTACAATTCTTCTTGAGATATTACATTTACCTTACATTAATTCAAAAGTTTTAAAATCAATTACTAAATATACATGTGAATGGTGTCCTTTATAATGATCAATTGACGATACAATATTTTCCTTCTTAAAGACAATGTCTTGTATAACTTGGAGCAACTTAATATTCTTGGGACGATAAGACTGACGAATTGTTGACATTCTATGTTTCTTGTGCAATCATTGCCTTGAAAAACAGGTTTTGCCTTGATAAAATAGGATGATATGCTGTTGCCTATGTTAGTTTCTGCACAATCTTGATTTTGTTATTTTCTAAGTTGAAAAAGAATTCATCATTGAGTCTGATTCCTCCAAAGGCCTTCAGATAGAAAATAAGATAGCGTAAGATAAGCTCATTTGAGAGATATTAAAGTTTTTTTTTTATTTATTTTATTTATTTTTTTATCCTACGCCCGACCTTGGTTTTTCAACTATCAGTCTCTGTCGGGCAGCCCAATACAATCTTGAGGTGAATGAAAAGTCATCTTCCGCAAAATTTCTAATTGCGACGTCCGAAAGTCCAGGGCAAGTGTAAAGGTGGTCACCAGTCATGTCCTCTAGTCCACAAAAAGGGCAAATTGGAGAGTCCTTCAAATCCAAACGGTGAAGGTGTTTTTGCAGATAATCATGCCCAGTTTTAAGGCGAAAATTTGCCACTCCCACAGCTCTGTGGAGGTTACACGGAATAGACTTTGTTAGTAAGGAAGCCCATGCTTTCCCCTTTATGCACATCTTGTAAACATTTCTACGATAGGAGGCTATATTTGACTTAATAAGCCTTTTAACAGTATGGTACTCCAAGGCTGGAGAAGGCTGTTGTAGATCTGAGCCAGCGTTTGCCAATTTATCAGCTGCGTCATTTCCCGCGATACCACAGTGGCTGGGTATCCATTGCAGCACAATTTGTCGTCCTTCTTCCAGTAGAGAACTAATTGCCATTTGACAGAGATAAACAGACCCAATACTGCTAGGAGCAATTGAAGAGAGAGACCTGATGGTGGCCTGAGAGTCTATAAAAAATACTATGTTGTTCTCATTACCCTTTCTGATCTCTTCAAGTGCTACTTGCACAGCGGCCACTTCACCATTGTAGCTGTTATAGTATTTCCCAACCGCCTGGCAAAGCCTGAAACTCTTAGAGTATACTCCTGCACCAGCATTTCTAATGGCATCCACAGCTGAACCATCTGTATAGACATGGAACCAAACAGATGATGGATAATGCTCATCGATAGTAGCTAGGGTAGCCATCTTTAGTTCAGAATCAGTGGAGATCTTCTTACTAACAGGTAGTATCAGGTCTAGACAGCAATCAGCTCTATAAGTATTGTTTTGAAAGATAGGGGGTCTAAACAAAGGCACTCTATCTGCATCCGGGATCTTATACCTATCTGATAATTCCCTGGTCAAAGTCAAAAAGTTCTCTGTGTTTTCAATCTTGGGAAAACAGGAATATAATTTTTCCAGAACCCATCATCCCTTAGAAGCCTTTTGGAGAGTTTCAGAGCAGTGCTTTGTCTTCGATCTGCCAAAGGTTCCAACCCAGTCTGAATTTGCATTGCCTCAATAGGTGTAGATGAAGCCCCACCGGTGATAAGCCTAAGGACATTATTCTGAACAGTCTCCAGTTTTTTCTGGATAGTATCCGATGCAGTAATCAGGAGCTCAGCTCCATATTCAATTGCAGGTCTGATGTTTGACTTATAGGTGGTGCAGAGATATTAAAGTTTGAAGATGACATCTTCAATGCTCCCTCTGAAATATTTCTTTCGAAATTTGTTGATTCTGTAGCTTTTACAAATTATTTAGTTGTTTGTCTTGTCAATCAGAACGTTCAGCAATTAACAGTAAAAATGTTTGGAAGAACATCTAATAAGATCTCCCAAAACTTATTTTTTTTAATTTGATTCAAAATCAAGAATTCTAAACCATATTATACTTATTTCAGCTCCATAATATGTGAATTTTCTTGAGTAATTAGTAACATTAATAGATTTAGAAAGAATTTATTTTAATTCAATTTTGAAAACATTTTATTCTTAATTGGTTGAATGCTATATATCTTATATATAATAATAGCAAAATATGAAAATAGATAGCAAAATCTAAAAACATCTTAAGCTATTTATAAGACTATAATTCATACTTTATTACAATACATTTGGTTAAAGTAAAAATCTCGTCTTTAATTCGTATAAAAATAACAATATGGAATTAAAGTTTGCACAGTAAAATTTTATAAACTAATAAATGCAAAAAGATTTAAAGATATTTTTAGGTGAAAAATCAACATTTTACAAAAAAATAAGAATATTTTTCTAGATTTCGAAATAAGAAATAAAATTGCAACTGAAATTCTTAAAAAAATTCTATTTATAAAATATTATCCTTTAGAAGATTTCAATTAATTCTTTAAATAAATCTTTGATGATAACTTAAATTTTCTTGACATGTATAATTAAAAAGATATAAAATTAAGATAACTCCAGGAAATAATAATGTTTTTTAACATAAAATCCACAAAAAATGCTTTTATATTTATTAAAGTTCAAAGTTACACACTCTAATCACTTGAAATATAAAACTAAATGCCAATGCTAGATTTTATTTTCATTTTTCTGCTAATTATAATCATAGAGTATTTTTATTATTTATTTCGTAAAATTGCATGAAAAGATATTTATTTAATTAAAATTTGTGTCTATTCATACAATATTAAGAAACATATATTAATTTTAATTTGATTGTTATTCGAAATTAGTAAAGTGCCTTTTAAAAATAAAGGGAAAATCACAAACTGGTAATAAAATGAGAATACAGATTTACATTTAATCAACAAAATTTATATAAAAATACAAAAAATATTTGAAGAGATACATTTCATAAATATTCTGATTAAAATTTAAAAAAATATTTAATGTAACATATGTTTAAGATTAAACAATTTAAACAAAATTATAGAAATATTTTTAAAAATAATTATATTTTTATTACAAGTGCTGATGAAACATTATAAAGTACAAGCTCTTTCAAATTACAAGCTCTTTCAAACATAATTTCATATTAATGTTACAAAATTAAAATTTTTTCGTTTTAAAAATATCGTGACTTTAGACAGGGAGTTTACAATCAGTTAAGAATGGCATCTAAAGTACACATTTCATTATTTATTCAAATGATTTTACAAAATTTGATGAAAAATTAAAATAAAGATGTATTTTTCTGTATATAAGTAATTTTTAGAATGCAAAATACCACATGCATTACAAATGAAAAAATTTACTTTTCATTGAATTTAGATATTATCATTGCATTTAGAATTTTGCTTTAATATAAAAAAATATTTACATACATTATTCTGGTTGTTTTATAAAGCACATGTTGTCTACTGAAATCAAATTTTGATAAATGAATTGTAAAAAAGTTTGATTTTATGAATTTTGTTTTAAATGACTGAATATGAATTACATTTACTATTTTACTTAATACTTTTTTTAATAATACTTTTTATATATTTCTTAAATAACATTTATTAGAAATCATCATTAAGAAATTTTGTGAGCAGTTCAGGAATATCTTTCATGAAATTATTAAATTTTAGTCAGTCAGAACATTGGATCACAATGAACTTGCCTTAAAATATATGATAAAAAAATAGGTATTGTAAATTTTCCATTAAACATTTTAGAAAAATTTACAATTTAGCAAACTTTGTATAAAAATGTAGGTATTGCGTTTGTTTCATTTTATGAGAAAGTATGTAACAAAATATATCTAGACACTATTAATTAATTAAAATCATAGACATACATTTTTAAACATTAAATAATTAATTTTTAATGGAACTTTTTAAGATATATTTAGATCTTGTTGTTGTTGTTGCTTATGACACTCTTAGACAAGTCAAGCTCGCTATGCCTTTGCCAGTGCGAATTAAGTCGATAGAGAGCGTATTTCGTTTGGATCAGAGCACTGCGAAGGTGAAAGTACGACTTTGCTCTTTTTAAGGTGCCTCGTAATTTTGAACCACGGTCAGGTGATGAAGCCACACCTGAGCTGGCAGCCTCCTCTCCCTAGTTAGATCTTAAATAGTTGAACCAAATTAATAATATATGTTTGCTAATTGAATAACAAGTAAATAAGATTTTCTTGTTACAAGTTTATAAATACAGAATTTGTATTTAGAATTTCTGAATTATGTTTTCTCAATTTAAGATTTCAAAGAATCCATTTAATCAAATAAATTAAAACTGGCCGAGACCTATAGAATAAACATGATTTGATATGCACATCATTTGGCATTTCCTATAGGAATTTGATTTAAATGAGATGCTTCTATGGTATGAGCATAGGAAAAAATGATAGTATTCAATAATTTATAAGATATTTTAAATATTTCAAAACGCATTAAAACAAAAGAACAAAATTTCAACTACATTTCAATTAGCGTTTTTAGCAAAAGCATATTTTGGTATTTTCTCTTGGAATGAGAGTAATTTGCATAATTATCATATATATGTTTTTAAATGAAGTGAAATAAATTTTTATTATATTTTAAAAGTAAAATATATTTTAATAGTAATTGGTTGAGCAAGCTAATTTTTCTGAAAAAGTAATTATTTTAAGATGTAAGCAAGTAAAGCTAATGAAATATATTTTTTGCCTGAAAAAACCAAGTAATTTAAAAGATGGTATTTTTAATACATAGTATCAGAAATTAGCATTCTCATAAATCAGTTCATAACGTATACTGAGAAATCATGCATTATTAAGGTGGGAATTTTAGAAATTTTCAAAAATTTTGCAAATTCTGATCATATTATCTAAAGACATAAGCACGAAGGATAAGATATCAGCGATAAGATTTATGATATAACATTTTCTTTTATTTCTTAGTGGCAGCGAATACTTTTGAATATTTATCATAAGAATAATAATGGTTTAGCTTGAGAAAATTACTATCACTATTTCAATAGAGAATTTATTTTTAAGTTAGCGATTCTAAGAAAATTTCCAAAATATTTTTTTTACTCTTGTTCGAATTATATAATTTTATTGGAATATTAACACATTATTCTGTACTTAAATAAAGTAATAATATATCAGCGAGTTCAGAAGGGGAGGAGATATTTAACTTAAGCATAGTTAGTTAACAGCAAAAGAACGCAAAAATGCACTCTTACTTGGAAAACATAATTTTGTTTCCCTGAATGCGTTCCAGTTCTCATTCTTCGATGCTTATAAAATTCCTGTTTTCTTTCCAGTTACTGCAGGAGTTCTCGATTGCGTAAGGTAAGATTTTAAAATCTTGAGCTACCGAAGAAGATTCTGCATTCAATATCTTTATTGAAGATAGAGTGCTGTTAAATGCAGCCGTGAGTTTTGCTTTCTGTTCCGAGTTCAATGACTTAAGCGTGTCGGCATACGAACATAATATTTCTTGGATTTTATTTCCTTTGCCACTTTTCAGAGCTTTATAAATCCTTGCATGTACTTCTGCTAGATCAATTTCTTCACTTAGTGGCAATCTGCTGAAAAAACTAATGAGTTCTTCAAACTTTCCAACTATTTTCAATGCCCTAGTTTGGGCGTCAATTTCAGATCTAGAATCGTCGGATGCACTGATGTATTTTTGATCAGTAAAAAATCTTATTAAAACATCCAACAAAAATAAGGTACTTGTTATGTCGACGGCCTGAGCAGCATTAGTACCTGACATTTTACGTGAACCATTCTCATTTTCAAATTTCTCTCTCTCACCTCCGATTTCTCTTTTCGTAGGTATCGAATTGATTGCCATGTGATTGTAGAGCAAAGAACGCTTATTCTCTGCATATAGTTCTCTGGCGTCACGGAATGAAACGTTTCGACGAAACTTACCAGGTCTTGATTCAAGATAGGCGACAATGTCGTTTTTATTATGTTTTCGGGCTAAATCTAGAGGAGTCTCTTTATTCCGGTTGGTGGCTTTTACATTTGCACCTCGTTCAACTAAATATTCCACCATATTGAGCCCTGAATGCTGACAAGCTAAGTGTAATGGTGTATCCCAATCTTCATTCCCTTCATTTATTTTGGCGTTATGGTTCTCAATTAGATATTTAGCAATATCGAATCGGTCATATGAAGCAGCAATGTGAATTGCACCATTGCCAGCCACATCTATGGTTTCAATTTCTGCTCCATTGTTCGCCAAATATTCCACCATTTTTAATTGGTTGGAATGTAGGGATAACATTAAAGCATTCTTATAAAGCATGCATCTTTTATTAATGTTGGCTTTTTTTTCTATTAAGTATTTGACTATATCTATATGCCCATTAATTGCCGCTTCGCACAGTGGTGAATTGCCAGGTAACCATTTACTATCAACTTTCATTTTTATGTCTTCCACTAAATATTTTACGAGTTCTAAGTGACCGTTCCGAGCGGCAGTATTTAAAGGAAGGCAGGATTTATTATTATGATCGACAATAAAATATTTCACAATATTGAATTTATTGAATTTTATAGCATCGCATACTGCATAATATTTGATGTTGTGTATTTCTCCCCTTTTTTATCCTTAGCTTCCCATGTAAATCGATTATTGCTTAGTGCATATTTAACAATATGCAAATGACCATTTCGTATAGCAATGTAGAAAAAATTCAGATGGCTTCTGTCTGCAATGTAAACATCAGCCCCTATTTCGAAAAGATATTTTACCATTTCCAGATTTCCATCCTTTGCAAATATATGTAAAGCAGTCATACCATTGTTATCTTGCGCATTAATATTAGCTCCCTCAAGATGCAAACCCTTAACGGTTGTTGTTTGTGAGTTTCTTGCCGCAATTATAAGTGGTGTTTCACCATCACGATTTCTGATTTCTTTAAGTGTTGCATCCTTTGCTAAAAATTCTCGAATAATTTCTAATTGGTCATTTATTGCTGCTATATGAATTGGCGTTTGACTATATATATCGCTGGATTTTATATTTGCTCCTCTTTCTAAAAGAGTCTTGGCAGATTCTATATTACCGTATTTAGAAGCTATGTGCAATGGTGTTGAACCATTCAGAGTTTGAGCTTGTATGCTTGCGCCACCGTTGAGCAATGTACTAATTAATTCAGGATTCTTGTGCAACGATGCCAAATGAAGTGCAGTGAACCCTTCAGAAGTTGTTTCTTCTAAATTCACTTTTTTTTCAATCAGTTTGTTAACCACATTTACTCTGAAAAATGTAACTGCGAAATGAAGTGGTGTTATATCGCCATCAGCTTTTAAAGCCGTATTTGTGATCCTAGATTTAAAGAGCTCTGAGACCACATCATCTTTCTTTAAAACAATAGCATAGTGTAAAGGTGACATTTTCTGGTCATTAGTTACGGCATTGATATTTATGTTGTCGAGAGTCATTAAGTAATGCACCATCTTTGTGTGCCCAAGCATCGCTGCATAGTGCAAAGGGGTCCTGCTGCTAGAATCAGAAGCATTTACGTTTACTCTCGTACTGTTTATTAAAATTTCAGCTACATCGCGATCATTATTTATTACTGCTAAATGAAAAGGAGTCAGGCCAGATTTAGATTTTGCATTTACATCAATTGTATTATTTCTCAACAAAGATTCTAAAACGTAGCGACCGCCTATAACTGCCTCGTGTAAAGCCGTAAATCCCGATCTATTTCTTTTATGGATATTAATTTTATTGCTTGTCAGTAGAGCATTAACGCTTTTTATAAATCCACGACGTGCTGCAAGATGAAGGGGAGTTGAGTGTTCTGGCTCAGTTCTCGCGTTCACGAAGGCACCACGTCTTAGCAACATTTCTATGAACTCCCCTTGATTGTATTCAGCTGCTACATGCAGTGGGGTATAATCATATTTATCTTTCACATTATAATCTACAGGACTAAAATTATCAAAGAAGTACTCTGCAACCCGTATATTTCCACTCTTTGCTGCTGCATGTAAGGCTTTTCTACCATTTTCAAAGCTAGCATCTATGCTGGGCTTATGATTTTTAAGTCTTTTCACTTGCTCAAATCCTACATCCTTATCTGGTAGTTCTGCTGCATCGTAAAGGTCTCTATTTATGTCTAAGAACGATAAGTTATATCGCTTAATTTTACCCACTAATTGGGGTTTGTTATCTTTAAACTTTCTAAAAATATATCTAGTTATTTCATTAGGTCCGTTATCCATCTGAAGAGTTGGGCAGGCCCGAGAGTATATGTCTATATGATCTGACCACTTTGAGACTATGGAGTAATTTCCTGACTCTTCATATTGTACAGCATATTTCACAAAGTCGCCAGACTTCCAGCCTCCGATTGGATTTCCAGTGATATTAATATTTGTTCTGAACACAACACCATTGATATTTTTTGGTTCATCCTTTATAATTGGCAAAGACATTTCTGAAATGGATGCTTTGGCTTCCAAAAATAAATCTATTTTCTCATTCAGCATTACAATGAATTCTCTCTTTAGAAGCCTGAGAAATTCTGTTTTTTTTACTTTTTCTAACGCTTCCATTACTTTATCCAACAATCCGTGATATTTGGAAGAATTATCTCCAACAAGGGATGATTGAAAATCGTTAAATGAATTAATAATTTTTGTAAAGTATTCATTGTATTTATCAATGTCTCCTATACCGTAGTAGTAACTGGAAAGGTAAATATATTGTTCTAATAAAAAGTACATCACCGAAATATACGTTTGAGTTCCATAAATCAAAGCGTCCAGTGCTTTAAATGCCACGTCATCAGATAAATTCTTGGGAACTGCATAATCTTGGTTAATAATTTCTAACAAAGGTGCTTGTAAGCTATTAACTTTCGGGGTTCTGGTAGTTTCTAAATCATTCAATATGTTATTTTCTTTTTGGTCCACAAGTTTATTCAAGTATTCGTTTAGTTTCAGTCCCCGTATTCTATCCGTTTCTGTGTGAAAAAAGTCGGCAAATTGAGTTACTTTCAATACGGCAGGCTGTACTTGCATAGCTTGTAATGTCTTTAGGACTTCTTTGAATTTGCTTGCCATTTCTACTCTCGAGATCTCTACAGCGCGTAGTGTTTTAGCCACATACTTAGAGATTTTGTTTAAAGCAGCCGCGTTTCTGTCTAGTTTTCTCTCGACCTCATTAAACCTTTTATCCATTATGTCTTTTATCTCATCGAATGCTACACTCGAGCAATCTAGCGCTGTACTAGCTATATCTAATCCTCCTGAAAACAAATTCGTGATGAAAGAGAAGCCTGAGAAAAAGAGACCCGATACTTTATTGAGGATGGGTATATCAGTAACGTTGCCTATTACGCTGTTGACCGTATCAAAGGATTTCTTGCTAAGCTCCATCTGTTTGCATTGTTTTGATCGCTCGGCCACGGTGAGTTCTCTCTTCGGCCGACCAAACTCTCTGGGGCCCTCATTCCCCATCTCAAGCTCAGGTGGGAAATGCATTCTTGTACAAGGACTGGGTGCAATACAAAAACCGATCGATCGATTTGGTGATAAAATGTTCGAGCTTTCCTTTTATAATCAATGATTTCTTTCATCTGTCAAATGGTTTCACCTTTTGCTAATTTGGAAACGTCAAACATATTGCTGATGTTGTCAATGCTTGTGAATGATTGCAAAATTAATAAATTCAGCTTTCAGTTGAGAAATAACTGACAACCAGAATTAGAGTCACTTATGTTATGTTTTCATTTAATTTAAAACCAGCTGTCGCAGATATCTATATGTCAGAATTTTGTTTTGCATACTATTGAATAATTTAAACAATTTCAATAATAATGGTCTATTCATGTTGGATAAAAATCACTAATGCTGTATTATTTGAACAGATACTGATATTAGTGCAATAATAATGTTATCAGTATTGAAGTATTTAGAAAGCGGGAAATATTTCCAAAAATAAATTAAATTTTTTTAAAGAAAAATCACAAAGAAATGTAATTATTTTTATGTTTTAAGGTATTTTTATTTACTTAATGCAGAGAATTTCACTAATTAGACAAAATTTTATTTTACTAAAAGGTAATTTCTAATATGATAGTCCAGATTGCAGTGGATACAAACTTTACTAATTAGTTTTACTAATATGAAAACATCCCGGCATTTAGATTCACTATACATATTATTAATTATTGTCAACATATATTTAAATTATAAACAGCCGTAGGAAATAATTAAAATTGAACAATAGAAAATAAATGTTAAGATAAGGACACACTCCGTAAAAACGGAAAATTATTTTTCTCCTTGTGGCAACAGCATGGATTTAAATATATATCACCGGATAGTGATAGTTACTTCAATTAACGTTTGCTACAGTTTAAATTCATTACAAACACCGTTATAAAAATGTTGATAAAAAACGTGGCTTGGTTTTCATTTATGCAGAGGCCACACTGATACAAGCTTAAATCCGTTCCAGGAAACTGACTTCCTACTCAATTCAGGACTAAAATTGAGAGGAAAAACTGAATAAGGTTTATGTTACACGAATTAGTTAATGTGAACAAATTTATGGGTGGAAAAGTTGGAAATTTTCCGCAACTGATGTTGCTTCTTAAGCTTAACTATGATTTGGAAACATTATCATTCGAAAATTGGTTTGAAATAAAAGTATGCATTTTTTATAAAATGCATAATTGTAAAAAGTTAAATAATATTTCCAAACGCATTCGAGAAGATATTTGCAATCAAATAAGGATTTTATACTGTAGATCAATATTTATACATCAATGTGTTTTCATTGCCAAATTCTAAACCAAATTTAAAAGATGATTTGAACAATTGATATCGAAAATTTATTCAGATATTTAAAAAAAATTTAAAAAGGCTATAAATCGACATCATTTTTGATTATAAAACTAATATTAATTTAATTATTTATTATTCTATTTAAGTTGCCCTTCACAACAAAATGTCAGTGTTCCTATCATCTAGATTTTTTAAAAAGTAAAAATGCTAAGCAATATTTTTTGTTTTCAAAATTGTTTGTGACACATTTTTCACAAATTTACAAACACTACTATACATAATCACTCATGTTGCATATGGCATGTTTTCCTTTTGACATCATTTTCTTTGCCTAATGGCTTAAGGTTATTTCAAGGCGTTTTAAAATCCACTGAATAAGCTTTTCTCAGGTAGTGGGTTTATATTTCTGCATCACAGTATGTTTAAAGCACCCGAGCACCCATCCCGAGAAATGTGCACGCAGAAGCGCAGCGCCATTTCCCATTTATGAACAATTTCTGGGATCGAACCCGAGACCTAAAGATCCGAAGAGAACTGTCTAACTCAATGACTCTGAACCTTTTATGTCGCTGCACACTTTTAACGATTTAAAAATTTGGTGTTACACAAAGGAAAAAAATTTAAAAGTTGTTTATTTGCTGATAATGCACTGTATAAAAAAATTTATGACAATAGTTTTGAATGTAAAATAAAGCATAACGATTTGTACTACAAAAATAACTGTACGTTTATTACTTTATTTATAATAAAAAAGTCTAATTTTAACTATATATACTTCTAAAATTTGATGGCATCCAAAATTGTCGCAGCACAGTAGTTGAGAATCACTGCACTATTGTGACCGACCACTCCTTAATATATTTATGTTTGGAATAAAGCAATATACATATAATATATTAAATTTAAGATAAATTATAAACCAATGGAATAAGATTTCTTTTAGATAATGTAGCCTATTTAAAACAATTCTAAATTTATGAATGTTCCCTGTACTGAAGTCCTAAATCACAGGTGTCAATGAATTCCTAAGAACTTTCTTTTGCATTTGATAACTCCGCAGCATACCCTATATAAAATGCCTATTGTAAGAAACAGCACACAGATGTCTATTAACCACGGTTAAGGGTCACACCTCTGCTACAGAGGGACAATTTAACTTTATTTCATCGCTTCTTTAAATAAATGGTATTTGATACGTATCTGTGTCTTTGCATTCACTGCCTTAACACTCTGTTCAAGACTGCTTCTAAATTATGAATTATACATATATACATATATATATATATATATATATATATATATATATATATATATATATATATATATATATATATATATATATATATATATATATATATTTACATTACTGAAAAGAAAGAAATCTAATTAATTATGATTTTTTGTTATATTTGTTTATTATTATATCCTTAAAGAAACTAAGTTATTTTTTTTATAAAAAAATTTCCACACTCATTATTTATTTTCTTATTTATTCTTAAAGTTATATGGGATAATTTTTCAGTCATATTGTTTAAAATGATCTTTTGATGTATTTCTTCATGTTTTAAAATTTTTGTCGAAATATTTCAAATTATTCAGATTCAGTCACTCATCAAAAGAAAATCATGACGAATTATTCTCTTTTAAAAGCGATTACAGAATGTATAATTTAGAGATATCAGAAATTCCATGGAAGTAGGTGTACTTTTTCTCAAATTTTAAATTTTAACAAATCATCAAATGCTTACAATCTGTCTTTGGGCCAACGACGGTGTTTGGAATTCCAGAAATTTCATAGCATTCAAAGAAAACGTGTCTTACTTAACGGACTAAGCAATCTAATGGCATTAGTAAAATAAAATATTTTTTAATATAAACATTTTCTTAAATTAAAAAAAAAGATAATTTCTAGATTTATAGCAAGAAAGATGACTTCCAAATTTCAATTTAAGGGGAAAACAAAAATTCTTCATGAAAACCAGCCTCCTATAATTAAAAGAAATCTGTTCCTTATTGAGTGAGGCAAATTTTACCACATAAGTTAATACCTTATTAAGTTCATTTAAATATTTTCATAAAATAAAAGGCAATTCTTAAATAAACAGCAAAATGTTATATAAATAAAGATTCTTTTATGAATGTCCATTTCATTTAAAGTTATAGAAATTGTTATTAATAAAATAACGAAACGTTTTGGTTGTCATTCGATAAACATAAGAGATAAATTTCTTCCTCACTTGTAACCTATGACATTTTATAACACAGTGCACAGCTTTCCACACAGTCCTTTTCATTTCTTTTAATTTAATATACTTATTCTAATTTACTTGAATTAGAAACTAAATGATTCTTCCTAGTTCAATCATCTATTATTTGCACATTTTAATTTTTCCATAGATAATTTGCTGTTGAGACAATCCACCATTCTCATGGAAAACAATTCAATCAGAAATTGTTAATTTTGATTCACCCGTTTTTAAAAATTGGATGTAGATATTTGGATTACTCAAATTACTTTATCAAGAATTATTTTCCTATTAAAAAGTATATAAAATAAAAGTGTAAATTAAGGAATTCAAAGTTCCAGATTTATCTTATATTTTATAGTATTTTCTATATATAAAGCAAGGAATTTTTTATCACTCTTTTTTTTCTAAGGAATGTAGTAAAAGAACCTAAAAAATAGATTTCAATTTTCTTGTAAATGCCCAAACAACAATTTGTCTCACAAGAAAATGTGGTATCATTTTCACAAATCCCATTTGCTTGCAAAATTTCATAAGACTTCGTGAGTCATGAAAGTAATTTTACAACAGTTTATAGTTCAATAAGAAATTAATGAGACCTGAACCTGTTTTCTATTAACATTTACCATCTGGAATGAAACAGATTTTCATATTACATTGAATAAATAATTACGTTTATTGAAATAGAAGATGAAATGTGTGTTTCAAAATCGTTACGCTCATGAGATTGGCAATTGAGAAGGCTGTCTAACTTATTATTACTCAATTCACCAACATATGGTTAACATTTTGCACTTTTTTCTTCGGAAACTAATTTGTGAATGTTACTTTTTGACGTCATCTCATATTTTGAGAAGACAGATGCGCAGTTTACATTTGACGCCAAGATTTGAATATTCTTTTCAAAAGAAGTTTAAGTACTCATTTATATTTTATTGTATTGCTTCTCGTAGAAACTTTCCGTTGCATTCGCATGTCGTGAGCGGGGTACTCAGGAAAATACTGGTCACTCGTCTGACAGAACTGCATGCATATAGTAATATCTACTCTCAGTCGCAAAACAGTTGCTGCCGAAGATCCTGCCCGATGTTCACAGTAAGACTTACTCAGACCTCATCCAATGCCTATCTTTGTCCTGCCGATCAATTGCATTGCATTTTAGTGTTTTAAGAGAAAAATAAATCATGTATAATTGAAGACGAGATGTTTACTCATTTTCTACCAATATTAATGAATAAGAAAATTGCTTAAAAAAGAAAGTGAAAAACAAAAATATTTATAAAGTTAATATATTTATATTATATGGGCAGATATGTTTTAATTTAGAACTGAAAATATTAATCATAGACTCGGAGAAGATCCCTAAAATCCTAGAGCGGCTTTAAGGAAGACCCAACGATCGTACGCTAATAAGTTTAACATGTATGATTTTGTTGAGATTCTTGCCTTTGAAAATTATATCACTTGCTTTGCTTTTCAATTTTCAGTCTTGCAGCTATAACTCTTACAGTTATAAGTTTTCTTGATTTAGTTCCTTGTTTCTTGATCGGCTGGTTTTCTTGATATAGTTTCTAAATCATGAATGAATATGGAATTTGCGCACTGATTCATATGAATATTGTATTTTGATCATGTGATGACATACATCATAGAAAACTATTTTGATCTTATCATGATGTAGGAAGAATGAAAATATTAATATTTTAATTTATTGTGTTGTTGATGATCTCATACCTTCCATCGTGTCTATACTTTCCTTGAGAAATGTAAATATATTCTTCATTTTATTAAGAATTCAATACAATTCTCCAAATATTCCTCAAGGTATTTAATAAAATGAATTGAATTCAAAGCATCTAAATATATCCATGTAGATCCGTAGTATAGCATATAGCAATATATACCTACACAATACAGCAATCAATATTCAATCATAACCCTTTATCAAAATAACAATGGAACTTAGTTTTCACACGTTATAACTGGATGGCAGAAAAATAATCTTCTCTCAAACTGTGATTTCTGCTGATAAATTTCATTAAAATATTATGTTGCCATTGAGAAGAGTGGATTTATTATTAAATTAAGACGCAAGCAAAGTTTGTTTTTATTATATTATATTATTTTAATTTAGATACTTATATATTCTTCCCATTGAATAGGATGCTTTATGTTTTTCACAAAATTTTTATTAACATTTCTTTAACAACTGAAGTTCTTATCTCAGTGGATAATTAATGGATCACCTTTGTTTTTTATAATGTAAAATTATTTTTGGTTTGCAATTTTTCTAAAATTTAATATTTAATATTAAATTAAATAAGAAAATATATAAGAAAATTTATGTAAAATATGATTAATTTAATGAAAAGATAATCGATCCTATCATATCATCCAATATTTCCAAATCAAACTTCACATTTGTTTTTATAAGACTTTGGAATAATTGATGATGCATTTTTTTAATTAAGTAATAACTGCATTAAAATATCTAAATGCTTGTAAAATAATAGCACACATATTTTCAGCAAATGATAATCCAAAAATTATTTCTAACTATTTGATATAAATAGAGGTATTTTAATAGTTACTGCGTTCTTAATAAGTTATTTATTTGATACACTTGTAAGCATATTCATTGGCTTCTGGTTTTCCTCTACCCTCAGCTGCTACACATAAGATGACAATTTTAAAAGAAGAAAAGAGCGTCGTTCTACAAACAAGAAGTGCTCTGAGGGTGATGTGTGACATCCTTTAAATTCATTAAAAAGCTTCATAAGCTAATCTACAAAAAGCCCTGTTTAATGCTATTTAAATTAATTAAAAGCGTTGTGATCAAAATCTCCACTAGCGTTTATTTTAAGTTAGCAGACAAACATCTTGATATAAGTTGCATTGTACTCATTCTAATCTTGAAGTAAAATACGATGGACAAGCAGAATAATTATTTTGTTTAAACAATCATAACAATGAAAGATATTTTCTGTTTTTCAGATTATATAAGATGACAGTATTTACTATCCAAGAAATAACACTTAATCGTTATTTGGATAAAACCTGGATTGTAATTTCCTAAATTTTTATCTCATTTAAATATTTTTTATTAATTTAAAAATTAAACTGTTAATCAAGAAAAATTTAAAAAAAGCTGCTATTGAATAGTTTGATATTATTAAGAAATAGGAGCTTTGTAATACTTTATCTACCCACTTTAAAACGGTTTGTTTAGCTATGAAAAATGTGTTTTAGATTCAGAATGATGCATAGAAAACTAAAAGACACTTATTCAAATATATTTTGTTATTCTAAAAACGCTACGTAATGGGAAAGGTAAATTCTCAAAATGTTATCCATGGTTCGGGGATTTAGCAAAAAGTAAAAATAATGATTATATGGAAAAGAAAAAAATCTAGAAGAGAAGGATTCTAGAAAAACTCTTTTATTATTTTTGTATCTAAGTTGTTAAGTTAAATTAATAAATTGTGATTTTATTACAAAAAAGGAAAGCTTTTTCTCATTTGTGAAGGAAGTTAAGAGCATGCTGTATCGTAACCACTTTTTTAAAAAAACGTAATACAATCAACTGTACAGAAATAGTATTATTAAAAATAACAATGTCGGCAATACATCTTAACATGGAGTAGCTTTCACTCCTTGGGTTGCCCTACTAGGAGATTAATCTCCCGACGTACATCATCCACTCCGCTCAGGTACATTCCCACGCCGGCTCATAGAGCACACTTTGAGACAACATGTGGGACTTGAGGGCGAAACCCAAATATGGTTTCGGATTTTTTTGAAAGTGAATAAATTCAGAAACCTGGATTAGCTCTGCTGAACCCAGGAGATAAGTAACAACAACAACAAAATCTAAGACTCATTGGTCTAAGCGTTTTTCTGTTTCTTTCTGATATTGTTTTCGAAACTTACGGAACAGATTTCGATACACAATGCTTTTATGAATGACAGAAACATAGACGTTTTACAGTTACATAGGCGTTTCCTTTTTAGGATTGTTTTACTCTCGCAGACATTTAATTTTTACTAAGTTTTGGTCCTTATAGGTTCCTTATTGAAAAGAAATTCTCGAGAAATTCGTAATCAAAATTTTAAATTAACTGGAGCAGTTTCAGGTTGAAGAGCTGTTTTGTTTTTAATCTAAAATATTTTGTTAAATTTGATGGATTGCTAAAAGGGCTGATATGACAACATATGCTATATGGCAGAGTGTCAATTATTGGTCTTAAAACGAGAGATTTAACTTTTTACTGGGATAAATGGTTTCTGCAACACCACATATTGGACATCGTGAGGTATCCACCCGTTTATTGCCTTCAGGGGGGAATTTCATAGAGTGGCAGAGGGGGAAACTACCCCACTTGTGACAGACGTGTGAGCATTCAACTGTGGTTGGGATCGATTCCGGACCTTGAGCTCCGAGGAGCACTGTCCTACCACCCTAGTGCCGTACTATAATTATCAAATGTCATTCTTGCAATCTTTTCAAAGTACATGAAATTTTTTCACTTCACACACACACACAATTTGAACACTTTCTCTCAAACTTTGGTGTTTAAATAAGCTTTGTTAATAAATGATAATTATTTAGCTAATAAAATTTATTAATAAAATATAAACAAAATACCTGTACTATATTTTTCAGTAGTTTATAAAAATGTAAACCTTTTTAAACAATATATAACGCAAAAATGCACGATAATAATTGCTATTTTTTACCCGGTTACGACTCTTATTGACTTTATTATAACATTCTACCAATCTATGTTATTACTTATACTCGTGTAACATATTTCATATTTGTGCTGAAATTGGTTTTCAAATAGTACTATTTCAACAATAGTAAATGAACTAAAAGTTATGATGTTTTGAAATTTTAATATCTTCATATGATTGACAGTATTGAATAGCTGTCAAGATTATTTATATTTCCAATCAACACATGGTTCAAATATTGTGTCGTTTAAATAATGATTGCTGTTTTTGACGTCATTACATGTTTAAGGAAAATGATTCTTAAAATCCCAGATGTGAACTCGGTAATTTGATTTTTGATGAAAATTAAAAATAAAAACAAGAATTTTCATTACTTATTTTGTAGCTTTGTATGCATAGCTAGACTTCATTTAAGTTAAAGAGTAAGAAGAAGATATAATAAGAAGGAATTCCTTCTTAAAGATGGAATTAAAATATTTGTTGGATTTTAGCTTTTTTTAAAGGACAAATAAGCCTTCATCATATCTAATCTTAGTGGTGGAGAAAAGTATGTACATATTTTATAATCTTGATTTAATATTTATGTAGAATATTCCTTGAAACAATTCATTTCAAATAGTTATCTTCTAATTTATAAATAAATTTAAAATTTCAATACTGTAGACTTACATTTTGTGGTATTATTTCAATGAAATCTAACTAAGATTTTTTTCAAGAAATAAACTTTAACCAGTTTAATTTAAAAAAAATTAAACTGATTAAAGTTTATTCCTAAATGGAGTTATGACTATTCAGGGATGTTAATTAGTAGACAATAATGCAAAATACATTTCACTCTTTTTCTGTTTAGTTATATTGTCTGCCAACTGATATTATTGATATCTTTTACTTTATCATGATGATCCTTTATTATTAGTCACTCTGTATTCATAAAGCTTATGAACACAGAGTGACTAATAAGAATGAATAATAAAGAAAAATATAAGCTGTAATTTTTGGAAAAAGTCCATTAAATTTATTGAAAGTGATATATGCAGAATCTGTTAAAAAGTGGTGCCTGTTTTAAGTTATGCTATTTATGTAATAGGTTCAAGTCTGACTGTGTGTGTGTGGTCATTATGGAACATTTAATGATTCAGCCCTAAATGTATTCAGTGTCGATATTTATGAAATTTTTGGTGGGTGAAAGTTTTTCCATTTCGTGAATTGATGCTATATTATATTTATTTTTAATATTGTTATATCCTAGAGGATCTAGTTTCTAATTGTACTCATTTTGATTAGAAATTTATTTTAAATTACAATTTAAAATTTATTCCAAGAAACTTATAATCTGTCTGTAGTTAGACATGTTCGTTAATTAATGATTTTGTAGATTTCTTTTTATCGTGAAACAAACGTGTCTTCGAGATTTTGAAGCAGGGACCAAGTAGAAGACCCCAAATACTGGCTTCCTACCCCCAGAGGTATCATTTCACTTGGAGAACATTGCGACAACGCCCAGTTTTAACGCGCCCCAGCCACCATTAATGGGCATGACGTATCTTCGGTCAAGTCGGGATTCGAACTCACTACCTTTCCATGATAACAAGGACGCCCTAGCCAACCAGGTCACCACCACCTCCATATTGTCATAATGAATGTCTTGCAGAGAATTGCTTTAAAACTCTAGAAATTTTATGGCCAACGTATTCTCCTGCAAACAGTTAACTGTCATATGTTTGAGCAACATTCACCAAATTTGCAATAAAACTTTACTATGACAAAACTGTGTTCTCTGTGTGTATTCTGAAGTTCACACTAGTGCAGTGACATTTTCACTCTAATGCAGAACACTAGTGTTATTTTTTCACACTAGTGCAGAATTTTTCACACTTTTCATTCACACTTGTGCAGTATTCACACTTCACACTGGTGCAGAATTTTTCACACTTTTCATTCACACTAGTGCAGTATTCACACTTCACACTAGTGCAGAAATTAAATGAATTTATTGAGTTGTTTTGTGTTCCATCCTTATTAACAACAAAGAATACAGAGGAAAATTATGCAAAAAGGTTCAGTGATGCCAAATTACCCAAGAGAAATAACGCCATTTTCAATTCTCTTTATTGGGCATAATATAGCTCAGACGTATATTGAAAATCCTAAGCGCCATTTTGAAATTGCAGAATAAAATTCATCAGAACCTCTAAGGACACAAACGCTCGCATTATATTTTCTGCTTAACTCCCAATGTTTTTTTCCTTTGCCGTCAAGTTGGCATGCATTGTTGTTTCTTAAAAAAGAGAGAGAGGGAGAGAAAAGCCGAATTTGTGTAACCAAATGGTCTTCGATTCAACAGCTATTGGGTTTGAATCTCACCTCGGGATTGAATGTTTTTAGTATACAGAAGGAATCCACATTAAATAGTAGATTCCAGTCTAATTAGCTCTCGTATGAAAAAATGACATTTGAGCAAGCCCAAAAAATCTTTTGAAACAAATATTTTGCAAAAAAAAAAGAGTAGAAAGTGAGTTAATCACCAGCAATTTGAAAAAGTGTTATAATTGTTTTTTTTTAATAATAATACTTTTGTAATTAAGTAGTCCGGAATCAAGCTTTTATTCTTAAACTTAACTTTTTCTATAAGGATAAATGTTGCAAAAATATAAAAATAAATAAACCTATTAAATATTTATTTTCTCGATAATTTTCTGTGATTTTTTATACTGTAAAAATTTGAATATAGTCAATATATACGTTAATATATGTGTTTTTAAATTTTAATTACACTTACTCATATGATATCATTTTACTTTCTAATTCCGTTTTACTCTTGTAATATTTCATAAAATGAAAGAAGATTTCTTCTGCTTATATACCAAAGTTAAGATGCATAATATCGATGATCTGCAGTTTTAACATAATATGCATAAAATCTGGTTTATAACCTTATATATTTGTCTTGTCATCCAAAAATTGTTTAATTCAAAATATACTTTCTGTACTTATAGCCAAATACTTAAATGTAAATAAAATTTAACGAAATAATTTTTATAGAATATACTAATGTCTTTTCATATCTGGTTATATACACTTTATAATAGATTTTGAAGATAGATCAAATTAAAAATTTGTTTTAAATTTTAATTTATTTGCCCAATAAATAAAATTATGAATTATTTTCAAAAATGTTTATTAAAACGCAGTTTATGACACTAATTTTTACATATTTTGAAGCTACATTAAATAAATTTATTAAATAAATATGTCTTATCTGAGAAGAGAAATATATTTAATTAAAAAAAAGCTATTAAAAGAGAAATAAATGAAAAATAAGAAATGTTTAAAAACATTTACGATTAAAAAAAAAGACCTTCATGTATTGTTCAGAGATGAAAATCCTTTTGATGTATAAGCATAAATAGCTTATTAAAGTATTACTGAATTCTCTTTGTTCAATCTATATATACATATACTGAGAGAGAGATACACTTGTATCAGTATTATATAAATATAACAGTATTATTAAAAAAATTTTATGTGTTTGAATCTTAACAGTGATTAAATTTAAGAAATGCAACAAATTTCTATCTTATTTAAATTAAAAAGTAATTAAGATTTTTTTAAAATCAAATTATTTTAATTTTTATCAATACGAGAATTATATTCACTTCTATAATTGAAACCATTTACTTCTCAAAGTATGTACACACCACTAACATTTTATAATATTTGCTTACAAAGTTTTCCTAAATGCGAAAATACTATTTTTAAAATACTTTCATCCAAAAATACATTTTTTAAAATATACACTGCACCAATATCATTTCTGAAAGAAAACAAAATTTGTGGCATGGAAACTAACGCTCCGATTAAGTAAACGGAATATCTTTACGCAATAAAATGTCTTTTAACCAGTTAGTTGATTTTTAGTTTCACTCTGCGGCTAATGATGCAGTTGTGAATTCTTATTCTCTAAAATGTGAAGCCTTGGAAAAGAATTTAAATATTTATGAATTATACATTTACAAGCGAATACACACACTCGATATGCATATGTGCCGGATTATGTGTATTCGCTAATAAGTAATTCAATCCGCTATTTAAAAACGCTTGTTTAATACCATGAAAAATTCCATTAATCATTGTTGGAATCAATTTTATTTTATTTTATTTATAGCATATTTGATGTAATAAAATATAAGAAATTTCGTTTTTAAAAAATATAAATATTCTTCTAATTTTTAAATTAATATTTTATGTTTATTTTCGATCAAATTTTAGGGGCTTAGTTAACTTTCAAGTGCATTTTTAATCTTTCAGAGATTTATTGCAGTAAATTCGACGGTGGTTAAATAATAAGTTTCTTTTTAATAAAATGTTCTTTTTAATAAAATGTCTTTTTGATAAAATGTGAATATTATATTACTTTTTTTATCAAATTTTGTTTTATGAAATATTTATTTCCAAGTTAAATTGATACATATTGACTGATTTTGCATATCGATTACAAAGTCACAAAATATTGCTATAGCATTAGAAAATAAAAAAAATGTTTTATAATATTCAAAGTATTTAACCAACATATTTATAACAGTAAAAGCTACATTATATTTATAATCCTAAAAGTTATCACATTTTAATATGTTTTTTCCAATTATATTTTAATATTTTAATTGGTTCGAGAATAGAATTGATAACACTGAAAATGTAACAACAATTCGCAACAATTAAAGAATTAGGCGTCAATTTTCTTTCATATATTTAAGTTTTGCAACTAATAAGCAAATATAATAAGCTCGAATAGAAAAATATAGTTAATTTAAAAAACATTATTTGAAATACAACAAAATTGCTTCCTTCATTTTTTGAGAGAATTAAAAGTGATCAGAAAACATATCCAATTGATCAACTGTCCTTTGAGGTAATTGATTGAAAATAAAATTTTCCTTTTTTTCCGAAGAATGTCTTGAAGAACTCTGGTCGAGCAATAAACTTGTAAAATTGCATATGAATAGCACTTTTCTTTTTGGAAGAATTTCTTGAAGATCCATGAATTGCTAGTCTTCCAATAAAAAAGTATGACGCTTTGTTATCTGTAGAGAGCATAGTAGTTTCAATTTTGTAGGTTCGAAAAGACGTAGACTGTGAAATATAAGTAAAATATTCCAGGTTTCCATTATAGTTCTTTGTATAGATACAGCCACTTCAGATGATTATTTTCCTTGAGATATCCTTTTCAGAGAGATAATGTGGTTCCTTGATTAATGATTTTATTATTGAAAGTTGAATTTTTCAGTGTTTCTTGATATTTGGAGTTCTGTTTCTTGGATCAAATTTGATGTGAGTTCTTTTCAACCAAGTGACAATAAATAATTTAGTTTTATGAGTGATTATACACCACATAAATATAAGAATGAATCAATAGTTAAACAAGGTTAAAGAATTAAAAAGAATGTTGAATTCAACTTTAAATAAAATTTTACACAATTTAAAAACTAAAAAAAATTATTAATTTAAAGCAAACAATAAAATCATATACAGCTTGTACAGAAAAACACAGATATAATTTACAAGTCGATCAATTATAATTAAAGTTGAATTAAATTTTAGGTGTAAAAACAAGTTTAAATTTTCACATACAGAAATAAATGTCACACGTGAGATAAGCAACAAATATACAAAATACAACTTTTTAAAAAAATAAACATCGGCAGGATATTTTCATTTTAAAGAGTTTAAAAAATCGTTTTCGAAAAGAATATTTAAAATTTTCAAAATGGCAATGTTAAGCTTATTCGGTGATAATTCAGCTTATTCTGAAGCTACTTTCCACCTATATATTTATCTGGTTCCTGCAGACATCCATTCATTTAAAAAGTCTTCAATAAGAAGTTGATAAAAATATTTTTGTTCAAATCACAAATTAAGATTAACAAAGGCATTAAATTTTATTTAAAAGTTAATTTATTAGTCAGTAGTTATTTCAAAATTTTTGAACGCAAACAATATTACAAAATAACTATATATACTTGACTAAATATTTTAGACTAATCTATATCTTTTGATGTCTACAAATATAAATATTTATATAATATTTAACTTGACATAATATATTAAAATACAGCTACTTTTTCGTAAGAATAATAGCGCAATTTAATAAGGAGGAATATATATATATATATTTTAATATATTTTATAATAATAGATCTATAAGAAGCATTCTCTCATTGAATTCAAAATTCAAGCCAAAACGCAAATTACTCAAAATGCAACGAAGGAAAAGAATTAATTATAGTGTGTTGGTTTAATTTTAATCTTACCACTTACAATTAGATAGCATGCAGAATCATGTTATACATTTTTAGTAAAAGTTTAATGAGGTTCAGACATATATATATATATATATATATATATATATATATATATATATATATATATATATATATATATATATATATATATATATATATGTTTATAACTTTTAAAAAGTAAATTTTAATTTAAATTTTTAAAAGTTTCATATGTATATATTACATGTAAATTTTTAATTTAAATATAATTTCAAAAACATCATTTCAAAAAATGGAAATATTTTGCTGCATCAATTTTTTGGAAATTACAATGTAATAAAAGTATGTCATATACAGTTAAAATATTATTTCAGAAGTCACTATTATGATCACTAATTATAAATTGTTTTTAAATATTAAATTATCTTTTTTTTTAAGTCAAATACATTTTAATATTAAAAAGAACATTTATACAATTGTTTTAAAGACATGCACAATCAAACCACTTTACAGAAAAATCCCCAATTTCAATAAATTGCAAACTTTAAAAAATTTTCAATATAATGTAATATAACTGAAAAATAAAATATGCCATTTACTGTTAAAATATTGTTGCAGAAGTTACAATTATGATCACTGATTATAAATTGCTTTTAAATATGAAAGTATCCTTTTTGGAAGTCCAATAATTATTATTGTTAAAAAGAACATTTACAATTGTTTTAAAGTTATGCACAATCAAATCACTTTAGACAAATCCCCAGTTTCAATACATTGCAAATTTAAAAAAATTTGAGTTCTTGTCAATAAAATTCGTTAAAATACGTTTGAACATTTGATTTGATACATTATTCAAGAAATATATACATTAATGTAAAAGCGTTACGTACTAATTTAAATAATGTTTTAAATAATTCAATGTTAAATGAGATTTTTCAATAAATGATTTTAAAAAGCATTCGTAAAGAAATTTTTTTTAATTAAAATTTATTAGTAATGGTTTTTTGTATTCATTTTATAAATTTGTTGAATTAAATAAGTAACAAAACTATCAAGATATTAAAATAAAATTGCGAAATCTTGAATAAAAATATAATTAATTTTTTTCCAAGTGTGTCATTCTTTTTTGAAATGGAAGAGTCCTTTAGAAATCCTTTTTAAAAAAATCCTTTTTTTTTGTTTTTTGACAAAAACGATGCATTTATTAAAAAAAAAGGCAGAAAATTTTAAAGAAAACTGTGTTACGTAATTTTTTAAGAATTTAATATATATAGAGAGAGATCACATACATACACACTAAATAGAGAATATGAATTTCTAAATTATGATACAGTACATTTTCTAATTTTGAACAAATATATTCATACGATATATGTTTTTTAAAATTTCAATAATTATTACCTTCTAAAATTTGATATGCTTCACTTAATGAAAGATGGTAAAAAAAACATCATCTAAGATAATCTAGAAAATAAAGACATTCTTCTCAATTTCATTCAATTTTTAATATTGAATCCTTTGTTAAATGTTTATGCTTTAAGAAAGAATTTTTATAGATTTTAAATTGGAAAACATATTTTATTAGAAAAATATAAATAAATAGATTTTTAAATACTTTACCCTTTTTTACGTTTACTTTAAAATGTTTCATATTATATGGAATTTCAAGCATAAATTTTAATGGTCAGTGTATTTTGAATTATCAATATTTTCGTTAATTATTATAACTAATTAAATTTCAATACAATTTATGTTAAATACAATTAAAAGAAACGTTTATAAAAATAGAAGTAACAATTTTCTAGAAAAATTTTTGAAAAGAATTTCAATTACTAAGCTACCTATAAAAATAATAATCCGAGGAACAACAATAAATTAAATCATATTTAAAACTTAATTTAATTTGATATATTTTCTTTAATGTTATTGTACATATTAAGTAATTTTATACATAGATGTAATAATATTTCCTACAATTTATTAATTTTTCCAAATAAATTTTAAAATTAGATTGTTTTAAACTGAAATAAGAAATCTGATCGTAATTTTTTATTTCAGTTTAGTAAATCAAATAATGTGACTTTTAATTTCAAATAATATTTAATATATTTAACTGAATTTCTTTATAAACTGTTAAATATTATGTTTAATGCTTTTTAGTAAAATTTTCAAATAGGCAATCTCAATCATATATGTATCCTAAAATTACGAAACAATAATACTTAAATTAATTTTATTATCCTAATTTGGTTCTATTTTGAATAATATTAATTTTATACTAGATTTTGGTTTTATACTAAAGACTAAAGCAAGTATATAAGTAACCATAACCAACAAGACCCAGACAAGTACAAAAGGGAGTTAACATCAATGAAATTAGACATATTCTTTAGAACGATTTAAAGAAGAGAGAAATTGAAAGAAGGAAATTGAGATAAGGCAGTAACATTCATTAAGCCTGGAAGAGAAGAACAGATATTTTACACAAGCACAACAAAAATTTGCCTGTTTCCCATGATTTTATTGGGGCTTCAAATATTCAGTTTGAGATACCTAACAAGCTTAAAGATTCCTCTCCATAGTTGCATGCATTCAGGATTGCTTTAGGAAGGACTTTTAAATCTTGAGCAAACGAAGAAGATTCAGCATTCTTTATTGAAGGAAAAGTGTTGTCAAATGCCCTCATAAGTTTTTGTTTTTGTTCCGGATTTAATGCCGTAAACGTGTCAACGTATGAGCATAATAATTTATGAACTTTACTGTGCTCACCACTCTTCAAAGCTTTGTATATATTTGCATGAGCTTCTGCGAGGTCGATCTCTTCGCCTGCTGGTAAGTTGCTGAACCGAGTAATGAGTTCTTCAAACTTTTCAACTGCTTTTAATGCCTCAATTTGGGCGTCTGTTTCTGACACAGAATCGTTGGATGCATTGATGTATTTCTGATCAGTGAAATATCTTATGATGACATCTAGCAAAAGTAACGTGCTTGTTAAATCAACGGGCCGAGCAGCCTTAATACCTGACATTTTATTTGTAGCTTCCTCATTACTGTTTTTATACTTTTTACTCTCATTTACAATTTCTCTTTTCATTGCCATTGAATTGACAGCAAGTTTAGCGTTGGGAAAATAGTGTTTATTTGCTGAATGTACAAGGAATGGTATCATTCGACGGAGCTTACCAACTTTTGACTGAAGATAGGTAACTACATTCTCATGCTTATAATCACTAGCTAAGTCTAAAGCAGTTTTTGACTCCACGTTAGGTATTCCTACATCCGCTCCATGGTCAACCAAATATTTCACTATTTCCAAGTTACCGTGTCGAGCAGCTACATGTAGCGGGGTTTCTTTCTGGTTGTTTATGGCGTTTATTTCTGCACCTTTTTCAATAAGATATTTCGCAATTTCCAGTCTGTCGTATATTGCAGCACTGTGTAATGGAGCATTGCCATTGACATCAGGTTTTTGAACAATGGCACCGTTTTCTACTAAATACTTTACAATTTCTATTTGATTTGCAAAAACGGCTACGTCTAAAGGACCCTTAGTAAACACGCATCTAGCGTTAACATCCGCATTTTTTTCTTTCAAGTATTTTACTACTTCCATATGTCCATGGGATGCAGCTTCACACAGAGGTGTATTTACTACAGCTATAGATTTTACTCCATCAACTTTCATTTTTCTGTCCTCCACCAAATACTTAACGAGTTCTAAATGACCATGTCGAGCGGAAACATGCAGTGGCTTGCACAGAGTATTTTTAAGGTCAACAATGAAATATTTCAAAATATTTAATTTACCAAATTCTGCAGCATCGCATAATGCATGATATTTAATCATATTTCTTCCAGGATAAGGTTTCCTTTTCTTATCAATTAAATTCCAGTTAAACCGCTTGTCATTAATTGCATATTTAATAACATCTAATTTATCATTTAAAATAGCAAGGTAAAAGAAATTAAGACCATTCTGATCACCTATGTAAACATCAGCGCCTTTCTCAAAAAGATATTTTACCATATTCACGTTTCCTGCTTTTGCAAACATATGCAAAGCAGTTTTACCGCTGTTTTCTTGCGCATTAATATCAGCTCCTTTATCTAATAAATCCTTAAGTATTGTTGTCTTGGCATAATTAGCTGCTACTAAAAATGGTGTTTCCCCAAATTTATTTTTGAATTCCTTAAGGTTTGCATCTCTTGCCAAAAGAGCTCGAACCACTTCCAACTGATCATTCATTGCTGCTATATGAATGGGAACTTGGCCATCATTGTCGCTGGCAATAATATTGGCCCCTTTGTCCAGTAGTGTTGTAACAGATTCTATCATACCATGTTTGGAAGCTATGTGTAATGGTGTTGAACCATTGACAGTTTTAGCTTCAATGTTCGCTCCACTATCGAGCAATACAGTTATCAATTCCGGATTTTTGTGCAACGATGCCAAATGAAGGGCTGTAAAACCTTCTGTAGTTTTTTCTTCTTTTTTAACCTTTTTAGCTAACAATTCCTTAACCACGTTAACCCTTGCAAATGTAACCGCGAAATGTAATGGAGTGATATTGCCATCAGCCTTTAATTCTTTATTTGTGTCTTTCGATTTAAGTAGCTCAGAAACCACATCATCTTTCTTAAACATAATAGCATAGTGTAAAGGCGACCATTTGTGATCATGAGTTACAGCATTTAAGTTTATTCCACTGAGAGTCATTAAATAGTGTGTCATACCTACATGTCCAAGCATTGCTGCATAATGCAAAGGCGTCAAGCTGTTGGAATCGCCAACATTTATGTCAACTTTATTGCTACTCATTAGAGTCTCCGCTGCATCACGATCATCATTTATTGCCACTAAGTGAAAAGCCGTTAATCCTGATTTTGATTTTGCATTGATATCAATATTTGGATTAGTAATCAAAAACGCCAAAATATATCGACCACCAAGAACAGCATTATGTAATGCAGTAAAGCCTGATCTATTTCTCTCATTGATATTAATATCAGGGCTCTCTAAAAGATTTTTAACAGTTTTCAGGAACCCTAAGCGCACAGCAATATGAAGGGGAGTTTGAAGATCCGGTTCAGTTTTTGCATTTACTAAAGCCCCGTGAGTTAGCAAGAATTTCACAAATCCCGATTGCCCAAAATCAGCAGCTACGTGAAGTGGAGTATAGCCATTTTTGTCCTTCACGTTAATATCAAGAGTTTTATCGAATAAAAGGAAATAGGTAGCAAGTTTGAAATTTCCACTTTTGGAAACAGCATGGAGAGCTCGTCTACCTTTTTCAAATTCTTCATTAATGTTTCCACCTTTACTCAAAAGCAGCTTTGCCTCCTCAAGACCTGTGCCTTTATCTGCCATTTCAGCTGCGTTGTAAATATCTCTATTTATATCGATGAATTCCGTATTGTACCGTGTAATTCGACCAACTAATTGGGGCTTGTCATTACCAATTTTTCTAAAAATAAGTCTGTTCATTTTGCTCTGATCAACCTGCATTCGCAAAGAAGGGCAAGCCTTTTTTCGTATTACTGTAGGCTCTGACCAGGTTGAAATTCTAGAATAATGATCAGAATTTTCATACTGTACTGCATACCTGACCTGAATACCTTGTATCCATTGCCCGAGTGGAGTAGGAATATCTTTCTTGAATGTAATTTGCCTATAATTTCTAGGAGTTTCACTTATTATAGGTAAAATCATTTCAGAAATTGTCACTTTGTTTTCTGTAATAGTGTCTATATTCTTTTTTATTAATTGAATTAAATCATCATTTTGAAGTCGCAGAAATTCCAGGCTTTTAACTGTGTTTAAGGTATCTATCACTTTATCGAGCAGTGGTTGGCTGTTCTGATTACCACCACCAACAAGAGAAGATTTAAAATCAGTATAAACATTGCCAATGTAACTAAAATATTCATTATACTTATCTGTGTCTCCATCTTCGTAGTAATAATTGGAAAGAAAAGCATACTGCTCCAATAGGAAGAACAAGACAGAAATGTAAGTGTGCGTGCCATAAATCAAGGCATTTAATGCTTTGAATGCTATTTCATCATCCATATCTTTAGGAACCGCGTAATTTGAGTTAATTATATCAAGTAATGGTGCCTGTAAGCTGTCTCCTGTAGGTTTTCTAGAATCTCCCAAATATATCAAAATACTATTTGGTTCCTCAAGTTTATCCACGTACTGTTGCTTTTTAAAGCCTCTTATATTCTCTCGCTCTGAGTCAAAAAACTGCACGAAATTATTGATTTTCGACACGATAGGTTGTATTTTAGTGTTTTCTATTGATACCAAAACATCTTTAAATTGCTTATTCATTTCTTCTCTTGCAATCTCTACAGTTATCAATATTCTACTTACTAATTTAGAGATTTCCCTTAAAGCGGCCGCGTTACTGTCCAACCTCCTTTCCACTTCATTGAACCTTTTATCCATGATCTCTTTAATCTCGTCGAATGCTACACTAGAGCATTCCAGCGCTGTATTTGCTATATCGATACTGCCCGTTGCGAGATTAGAGACGAAAGAAAATCCGGATAAGAAAAAACCGAATACTTTCCCAATGATCGGCAAATCTGCTATGTCACCCACCAAATCGTTCATCATACCGAAAGACTTTTGGCTGAGGTCCATCTTTTTGCATTGCGCTGACCTCTCAGCCACGGTGAGCTGCTGCCTCTTCGGACGGATTGCCACCATGGTTGGACCCGCTTCTTGTTCCACCGGAAGTTTGGGATGCATTTCTGAGAAGAAAAACAGTACGGAAATCGAATGGGCAAATTGAACCGATGTCGAATGTGCCAGCAAAGATTCGGAAGTTCCTTTTATAGGTAAACTGTTCCACACCACCTGTCATTTAATTGTTTTTGTGTTACCGTCTGTTAACTTGATCTTAGACGCCAGACATGCTGTCCAAACCATCATTGTCAATCACAGTGATATTAATCGCGAACTTTATTTTAAGGCTTGATGTTTTTTGGAAGAGAAATGACAGCCAGAATTGAATGGAAAACACAAAACATTTTATGAGCTAATCTTTGGCCATTCTTTTGTGATCTCGGAACACCTGGGAATATTCTTGACATCCCAAAAATTAATTTTATACATCATTCAGTAGTTTCATATTGTTGCTTTTTGTTTTAACATACTTGTGTACTAAATATTAATAGTTTTAATTATAATCATAACTGAAATAAATTAGAATATTATAAATATCAATTTTCAGAGTCTTCAAATAGTATTGTATTCAAAATTAATTTTATTTATTTTGAAATATTGCTAGATATTAATGTTTTTAAATATATATGCAAAAATGAGATTTTTACAAAATTTAAGTTCTACATATTTTTACGTTTTAAAACATTAAAAAGACGAGTTACATCTGATAGGAAAAAAAAATAAATAAAAATTACGGATCACAAAACACATTTATATGAACTTTATGGCTTCGAAACTTGTAACTCAACTGTAACTGTACCTTAATAAATTAATATTTAGATTTTTAAGAATAATTTATAGCTAAAGGAAAAAATAGAAAGGAATGTCAAATATTTTATAAATTTAATTCAGATTAGAAATAGTTATTCAAGTGTTTTTTAATATTGTTAGCCACTAGTATAATTAATCTCGTGTAAAAATGTAAAAAGGGAAAGACGCAGAAATTAGTACCTTAAATTGAGAGAAATTAAGATAGATATTTATAATTACTGATCATTGTGTGTGTGTGTGAAATAATTATAAATCTCTCTTTCTTAGCTATTTATCTTTACTAAAAACAGTTGATATACATAAAAATAAGAAATTCTGCAAATATTCCATTTATATAAATACCTAATCGTACTAAATACTTAACATATTTTAATTATATAATTTTTTAAATTTTAAAAATAGAAAAAATATTGCTTTAACACTCATTCAAAATAAGGGTTACTTAAAAAGTCAACATTAAATAATCATTTTATTGCTTAAAATTTCTCTATCTTTATTTGAACAATTGAAAGAATCAAATCCATTATATCATTTCTGGATGATTACATTTTTGTTTACTATTTACACAAAGTATTCTATAGTATGAAAGTTCTCTTGTATAGTTTGAATAACATTGCTGAGTATTTTAATCGATCTTTAATTAATTAATACATATCTGTGTTAGTTCCCTTTTAAATTGTTCAACTGATTTTTTTATCAGATTCTACCTTATGTGTACAGTGACGGCAAAAAGTATTGGCACATCTAGTCTTTTGCAAATTTTGAATTTATTAAATAAAACAATTCATTCAATTTAGAATAAACAAAATGCTTATGATTAACTGAAACAATGTGTATTTCACAATTTTTTTAATTTTAAATACTATATATAAATATAAAAAAAACACATAAATCTACTTGGAAAAAAGTATTGGCACATATTTTCATCATTTGACGTTAAACAACATTTAATTTAAATTTAATACTTCATAAAAAGTCAATTTGCATCAATAATGGCTTGGAGACGCCTGGGCATTGAGTGAACCAAGTTTTGGATCAAGTCTAAGCTTATTTTGTTCCATTCTTCAGCCAAAAGTTGTTTCAAATGATTCCTTCCTGTAATGTGGTGTCTTCTCACCATCACATCTAGAGAATGCCATAAATTTTCAATCATATTTATATCTGGTGATTGGGGAGGAGTGTGAAGCTGTTTTGGTACATTGTACAGTAACCATTCTTTGGCTCTGAGTGCAGTATGTTTTGGGTCATTGTCCAGCTGAAACATATCATCACTTTGAAGTCCCATTTTTGTAACACTTGCTTTCAGATTATCACGCAAAATGTTCACGTACCCTTCTGCATTCAAATTGCCTTCAGTTAAAACAAGGTTTCCAACACCATTATATGAAACACATCCCCACACCATAGCATGCCCACCTCCGTGCTTTACATTAACAATCACATTTTTCTTCTTTAACTCTTCGTTTCTTCGCCAAACTGATTGTCCTTTTACCGTCAGAACCAAACACATTAAACTTGCTTTCGTCCGTGAAAACAACAGTTTTCCAAAAATCAAGAGGTTTGTTTATGTATTCTTTAGCAAAAGCGAGTTGTTTCTGACGATTTATTTCACTGATAAAATGTTTTTTTCTTGGTGTTCTGCCATGTAGACCAACAGAGTGCAGTACATTTTTTATTGTACTGCACTCTGTTATACAGTACATTTCTTTCAGAGATCTGTACTCCAGAAACTGACTCGAATATATTATCCAAATTTCTCGTGCTGGCATAATTATTTTTATCGACTTCTTTCATAACTTTTCTCACCATTTAGCTTCTTTGGTCGTCCTGTGCGCTTTTGGTTTTCAACCGTATCACGTTCTTCATACCTTTTACACACATTTCTCACTGAGGAAAAACTTAAATTTAAATAAGCAGAAATTTCACGATATGTTTTTTCTTGATTTCGCAGCAAAATTATCTTTTCACGTGTACCTATACTAAGTTCTTTTGTTTTAGGCATAACTAGTTAATTTAAATATGTATACAAATTTATACACTTAGAAACTTTTTTCACACAATTTATACTATGTATTATAGCTAAACAGTGAAACAAAGCTAACTACAAAATTTAGAGAACACTAATTGTGCCAATACTTATTTCCACTTGACTTACCTAAACAATTTATTTTTTAAAATAAAATTGGTAGTTAAACAAAATTTTTTAAAATACATTTATATAAATGTAAATTTCTTTTTTGGTTGTGAAAAAATTATCAAAATTGTACGATTTTCTTAAGAGTTAATGTTAAAAAACATATTGCAATACTTTTTGCCGACACTGTATATAATAAAATCCTTACTTTGTAAGCCCTCCGAAATTTTGTTCAAGTATGAATTAAGAAAGGTTGTCCAAAATAAAATGAAACTTACTTGAAGTTTGAATACTGGTCTAAAGATAATTTAAAAGATATTCTAAATTCCATTTCCATTTGGTCATAGTTTTTGTGCAATTAATTGAAACGATAAGTAATTCTAATTTGAGTTCATTGTGAAGATTTTTATGCCCTGATGTACACAGTTTTGCAGTTTTTCTGACTTGAAGAATGGAAGGTTGTCGTGTTTGTCACCTTTTAAGACTCATTTTTGGATAACCGTTGTAGGAAGGAAAAATGCATGGATGATATCGGGTACCCTTCTTTTCCCACATCCTTGCAAAGTATTATTAAAAAACGATGTGTACTGTTTTTTTCGGATTTATAAAATATCTCTTGCACCGACTTATCAAACATGATTTCGAATTTTCCAAATCGCTACCGACTAGAAATACACAAATGAAAAAATTCATAACAAATTCCCACCAAAAACATCGTAACTATGGGGAATTTTCAAGCTTTACTCGATTTGTTTATAGCTGATCTTAATGTGCAAACCAGGGATGAGCAAACTTTTTTTTTATCGCGGACCAAAATTTAATCAGAAAAAAAAAGTTGGCGGGCCAAGATAAATTTTTCGAAAATTTTAAAAACAATATACAAATTTTACAAGTTTAATATGTTAAACAAAATAAAAACAAGTAACAATATATTAATGAGATAAGAGAAAAATTGCGATTTCTCTTGTAAAAGTTCTTTATATTGAGATTCGAAGTGAGATGTATTGATTCTAAACAAAGAAGCTATATTCTCCTCAATCAGACTACTTCTGATATAATTCTTTCTAAGGTTCATAGTTGAAAACAATTGTTCACTTATATAAGGTGAAGTAAATATAGCACTAATTTTCTGGGTGTGAGATATTAAATTAGGGAAACTTACTTTCGATAATGAGTTGTAAAACTCTGACTTTGGCATATTTAGAAATAGCTGCTTGAGATGATTGTTAGATTGCAACTCAATTAATTCTAGCTGTGAATCTGACCTCACTGCTTCAAAATTTAGATTAAAAAATGCATGGTAAAAATATCCAATTCTGTTTGAATGGCACTGAAATCTTAAAATCTACGTTCGAACACAAAATGTAGTTTTTTCGAGCCATCTTCATAATTCTTAAGTGATTCTTTATTTACTGAGGGTATTAAATTTAACCTCGGGAAATGAGACCAGTCGTTCTTAGTAGCTGCCCAGCAAATAGATTAAGTTTTAATTTAAAAGCTTTGAAATGGGCCCAGATATCGTCGACAAATTGATTTTTCCCTTGCATTTTGATTTTCAAGTTGCTCATATGACGAAGATCTGTGAAAAATACATGGTTCGAAAGCCATTTTGTATCTTCTAACATTTCGTACTCCGCAGAACACTGTTTCTCATGGAAGAACGACACTATGTAGTCTTTCAGCTTCCAAACTCGCTCGAGAACACATGCTGCACTAAACCATTTTAATAATACTGTACATCAGAGTATTCAGATTGCACGGACTGAAGAAAATCTCGAAATTATCTGTAAGTAAGCCTACGAGATTGAATAACATTCAGAATCTTCACGACTGCTTCAAGCACAGGTTTTATATTCAATGCAGATTTACACAGAGCATTTTTATGCATAACACAGTGTAAATAAACATTGTTTCCGGGATAGTTTTAATTAAAGAGTCCAAGAAATCTAGATTTTTTTCTCTCATATTTAGTGCTCCATCGGTCGTAATATTACAAATATTTGTTAAAGGCATTCTCAAATTTAAACCAAAATCAAAATTAAATTTATTTTATTTTATTTTTGTGTTATTTTTTTCTATAACGCTATTGTTGATTATCTCGTTTTCCAGTGGTAGGACGTATTAATATATTTGCAGTTACTTTCAAATGAAGCAAACTCTGTAGCCACTTTGTTAGGTTTTCATCTGACTATTCTTAAATTTTATTGATGAAAAAAGATGCATAAATTCTCATTTCCTTAAAATTGTATGGCTTTTACAATTTTAAATGAAATTTAGAAATTAAATCCTTTTAATTTTATTTCTGAACTACAATGTCTTTTTTTTTTTTTTTTGCTCAAGGTCTCTTATTTAAAATTTATGTCCTTCAAGTAGCAATTTGGAAATTATGAATTCCCTATTGAAATCCAAAAACATTTCCCAATGCGGCTGAGGTGCTTTGAGGGGTCAATGTAATATTTCATTCTTATATTTTCCTTTATAATATGTATTTTTATTGAAAACATTCTAAATTAATTGACTGCTTCTCCAACAGTAATTTTACCCAAAAAGTTAACATGACTGTTCAATATAATATTATTATGATATATTGAATAATCATTAATGAGTATATTTCTTAATAATTCAATATGGCATTATTATGATATATACTTTCGCCCGCTTTCGAAGTGGTCACCTCAGATCAATAAAATTTTCTGAAGGCTCCACAAGTTTTAGACCTGTTTCAACTGTTGAACAAGTTACGCCAAAACATATCCTTGCGTACTTGGGCTATCCAAACAAGATTTATACGACGACACTTTGATGCTGCTGCTGTTTTTTAGAGGTGTTTAATGTTATAGAATTGTTGGCCTAAGGGGATATGCAACATCATTAGGATATATTCAAGTTAACAAAATAGTTATTATAAACTGAAAAAGATAAAGTAGAGGAAACTACTTATGTATTCTGAGTTTTCCTCAAAAATATCGATTTAAGTTAAATTTTAATAAATTTTTTAATTATTTAAAAAAATCATTCAAATTCTAAAAATAATAAAAATTATCATTGAATAGATAAAAGTTGTCCATGTCGAGAAAAGTAACTTTATTAAAAAATGTAGCTCTGTGTACAGTCAGGCATTTTTTTTGCAATATACACAGGTTTTTTCCGAAAACAAAATATGTTCTATTTTGCCTAAAGTTAAAAATAAATCAGTTATAGCAGAACTGAAAGAAAAATTAATTGAAGTGCCTGATATTTGCTCATCTCATTATAATATCGAGATTTTAATGGAAGTCGATACTAAAGGGTTAATCAGAAAAGGTGTAAACATTGCACTTGAATGTGGTTTCATGACTGTTGTGTGAAATAAAGCTAGGATATGCTCTAATAGGTAAAATTAAAGAATGGCTTAAGAGAAAATATAGCAATGTGTTTATATGTTTTTTTTAATGGGAGCCGATACTATAGGGTTAATCATAAAAGGTGTAAGCATTGCACTTGAATGTGGTTTCATGACTGTTGTGTGAAATAAAGCTAGGATATGCTCTAATAGGTAAAATTAAAGAAGGGCTTAAGAGAAAATATAGCAATGTGCTTATATGTTTTTTTAATGGGAGCCGATACTATAGGGTTAATCATAAGAGGTGTAAGCATTGCACTTGAATGTGGTTTCATGACTGTTGTGTGAAATAAAGCTAGGATATGCTCTAATAGGTAAAATTAAAGAAGGGCTTAAGAGAAAATATAGCAGTGTGCTTAGATGTTTTTTTAATGGGAGCCGATACTATAGGGTTAATCATAAGAGGTGTAAGCATTGCACTTGAATGTGGTTTCATGACTGTTGTGTGAAATAAAGCTAGGATAGGCTCTAATAGGTAAAATTAAAGAAGGGCTTAAGAGAAAATATAGCAGTGTGTTTATATGTGTTATAAATGAAAGCCAATTAATTAATTCATCGGTTATCATTTTGTGCATGCATTTGTCTACTTTTAATATAAAAGAATTGTGGGATCTGTGGAAACTATTGGTATTAGAGATCAAGTTGAAAGTCTCAAGGAAAAATTATATTACATGAAAGGTTATATTATACATTATTATGTAAAATAACGGTGTATAATTTTAGGTCTTCCGCATTTCAAGCTGTTCCAATTCCAAATAGATTGTTCTCGATCGGAGTTAAGACAACTAGGAAATTTATTGGGAAAATGTAATAGCATTCAAGACCCTATAGTATATATGTATATATATATATATATATTCATAATAGGCAAGTAACTGAAAAACCAGATAAAGTAAAAACTGAGAAAAGTAGAGAAATCAAAAGTAACTAATTGTCAATTGTTAAGGGAAAGGATAAAATAATTCAACCAAAAAGAGATTTTTCGCATGTGTGTCCTCTGAGGAAAAACTTCACGATCGTCATAACGCTAGTAGTGACAATGTTGAGTTAAAGTCTTTAATAAATGATTATACTCACATATTTTTTCTAAAGACAAATATGACACAGAACCCTAAAGAATAAAATCAACTTCTGAACTTCCAATTTCTGTAAAACCTTATAGGTCTTCTCTTAAGGAAGAAGTAGAAGTTAAAAGTCAAATAAAATGTTTATCAGATGCAGGCATGATAAAAAAAAGCGATAGCCCATATTTTGCTCCTTATTCAGATCCATATAAAATTTTAAAACAATGTTCTAATGTAACTTTTTAAATTGATAAATTATACTCATCTTCTGAAATTGTCCATTGCTCTATATTAAGATATTATTTCAAACCAGAAAAGTTTAAATTGTCTCATGAAACAAAAGGAGTCACATGAAGCATATTTTACTTTTCTTAATTTTTAACGTATTCTCCAAGGGAATATTATATTTTCGGTAGCACACTATGTCCAGAAAATTTGCGCATACCTTTCTTTTATTTGTTGTACTTTGATGTAAAAGCTACAATGAATGCTTAAATATTTTTCTTATCCCTAATGCAGATTAATTGAAATTCTATGGATCTATAGATTATTCTAATAATAATTAGAATCATATATATATATATATATATATATATATATATATATATATATATATATATATATATATATATATATATATATATATATATATATATATATATATATATATATATATATAATGAAAAATCATTAAGAGAACTTTAAATAAGGACTGAATAACTTATGTTACATAAGTAATTATTGGTAAATTAAATACTTTAAAAATTGTTTTTATAATATATTTTGTATTGAACTTTTATTTTTTAATTGTAAATTTTGTACAGAAAATATTTGTTATTTGTGTAATATTTTTGAAATGTGTTTTTTCATATATGTCAGCGAAAGATGACATCATTTAACCTGAAAATAACTTTATGATAACCTTATTTATTGTGCAGTCTTCAATGGCCACATTGCAAGTACTGTTTATAAGCTATTTTTGGAGGGATAAATTTAATGTATTCGTTTTTTATTGTATATATATATGACCCTTTTAACAAATATATGAGTTACACCACCGCTATTGTGGAATTCCAAAATGTACATTACCAAATATGTTTAAGGAATTTTGAACTGACCAATGATGTCATCTCCCGCCACTATTCTCCACGAATGAGTGACCAATATGCTGTACCCTTCTGAGGGGGTTGTGTTTTCTCGAGGCTTATTTTGGTTGAGCTTTCCAATCCTTGAATAGTATTGGATTTCGTTCCCATATCTTTTTTGTGCGCATTGTCTGTACACTAAACAGCAATGCTATATATCTGAGTTGTTGGAGCCGATGGTCTTTCCATACCTTCTTAGTTTGCCAACACTAAATAATGCGCGACCACACTTGGCACAGAATGTTCAAGACCAATCAGATTGAATTGCTTCTTTGATTTGCTTGTTCTCCCAACCTATCGCCAATCGATAACATGCTTTCACAACAACTAGCTATCTCTGAGGGTGGCAGGCCAAGTATTGGGGGTCTTCTGCTTGGTCCTTGTTTCAAAATCACGAAGACTCCCATCGGTTGCTTCTATCTAACTGGTAGAGCCCAACTCAGAGCTAGATACATGTGGTATACAATATGTGGAATCTGTATAGCCCTAAAGCTTTCGATTCTGTACCGCGGGTTGCCATAGTTATCATAACTAATACATTAACTATTGATTTTGTCATTCACACTTCGAAAAAGTCACGATTTTAATCATTTGAGTTTTATATAACATGCAATTTGATATGCAAATTTTGCTGTAGTATCTTTCTAAAGGTTGCATTTTCGGTACGTTGGCAATCAAAGACTTGTCAAAATTTGTTTTCGTTATTGAGCATTTACAACTTTCCCATTCATTTTTGCAACATTGTTGATTTCGTTTACACTCTGTTAAGATGGTTATCATGTATATTCATCATATAGATAAACTTTTTTTTTGTCTAAGGAAAATGTGTTAGCAAATTATTTTCTATTAAGGAAGAAAAGGATAGTAAAAACAACTCACACATCCTTTAAATAGATTTCTCTCATTCTGTAGAAGCAGTAACTATTGTATACAGAAAAGAAAATTACCATGACCACGGTACCTCTTGTAAATAAACACACTTTTCTTTCTCTCTGAAAAAAATATTGACGTAAAAAGAACTAAAACGGCAGTAACAAATCTTATAAATAGAGCTCTTTCGATCTCTTGAAAAGTAATAGCTACTGAATCTCAATTTCCTGATACAGCATACGATTATCGAGACAACCTAAAAAATGTTGTACGCAGTAATTGATGGTGGAAAGCCTTTTGATCGTTCTAGATTTTGGATCAATATTTCCACAAAATATCCAAAGAGTTTGGTACTATTACCTTTCGTCTGTTTGCCTTTTCCAAACAATGTTGAATTATATCATTAAAATGTTTAAAGCATATGTAGAAATTTTGTTTTCTCAATTTTATTTGTGTTTTATAATTGCAATCACGATAAATCTACACAAATAAGGATTACCATTTGCAATTCATCATTTAGAGAACTACAAATTCCTAAATGCGATGTTAAATTCATAATATGTGTGTTGGGCAGAAATACAATAACTTACTCGGATATTCTAATTCGATTAAAACCAAAGTGGCAGCCGGTTGGACAGCGCTCTTTCCTTCGATTAAAGAATTTATGAGTTCAAGTCCCATTTTGGGCTTGGTTATTTGTAGTGGATATGATCCCTTTAAAATAAGGTTCTAGGTCTAATTAGTTCGCGTATACAGAAAACGATCATTGAGTTACAAAAATACAAACTGGATTAAAGTATACAACAGACGCTACATACTTTATTAACACGGATAAATTTTGAGTTCATGATTTTAAAGTACTTATACTTTCCATGACATAAATCACAATTCTATGTTTTCAATGGTAACTGAAAAAAATTGGTATTAGGACAGCTAAAATATGTCAGTGTTTTGTCTTCAGAAATGTGAAGGAGCTGCGTCATGCTGAAATCTAATGAGAAGAAACAACATTCAGCATTTTTTACTTCTTTTAAGAATGTAATATACGTGGAAACACATAGAGTCGTGAAAGTAGAACATACGGGCTGAGTTAACGGTTCCCAGATTGTAAGGATAAACTTTCGTTACGAATCATGCGTACGTTTGGCATGTGGGTTTCCATTTGCCCAGAGATGCAGATTATGAATATCATTACACTTTCTAGAGAGAACGATGCCTTATCGGTGAAGAGAACACTTGTTATGAAGTTTCCATCGTCATAAAGTTTTTGTAAAAACCATTAAATTCAATATGGTTGTTGTAATCTCCCCGTTCCAAAGCCCGGACACGTTGGAGATGAAAAGGGTGCATGGTCTTCTTCTTCTTCTTAGAATTGGGTTTGTATGTCATTGGGCACCTCTGCTTTTAGCAGCATTTTGTACCATTAACTCCAAACCCAATGTTTCCTAGTTCCAGTTGCTCGGGTCACCCACTTTATTAATAAAGTCCGATAACCCTTTAATGGAGTCTAGGTGTAACTCTCTAGTATGGATGATGCCTAAAGAAGTTAATCTAGGGAGAGCAAGGGCCTCACATTCGTAAATGATATACTCTGCCGTTTCCTTTTGCGTATGACATTTCCAGCAAATAGGGTCTTGCTGAAACAGTCCCATCTGGTCAGAAAGTCAGTCATGCTAGGGATAGCTTCCTGACTTTCACCAGAAGAAGATGGTTTGGAGGTCATTTCTACCTCAAGTGAAGGATTCATTGCTGCCCCTTTACAAGATTGTCTCTGAGTTCCCTTGTCTTTTTCAGCAAGGTAAAAGGGTGCATGCTTTGTCGAGAAAATCACTACAGACGCTGGACTAAGGAATATGGGAGTATCGGGAAACAATTCGTAAACTTATTGCTGCACCAGAATACTTCCCTGTTCTAAACTCAGAATTAGGCTCTACCAGTTATTGGAAAAAGCAGGGTGGAAGTTTTCGTTATTTAGAAGCAGGGACCAAGCAAGAAAACCCCTAAGACTAGATCTACCTCCTTCAGAGGTATTATTTCACTCAGAGAACATTGAGACCATGACATATTTTAAGTACCCCAGCCGCCTTCTGTAAACTCAACGGATCTTCGGTAGTGTTGCAAGGATAGGAAAAACCCGGTTTATTCCTGGGAATAAACCGGGTTTTTTCCCATGGAAATTTTGAAAATTCCCGGGAATTTTAAAAATTCCCAAATTTTCAAAATTGTGGAAAAATTTGAATTTTCTTAAAAATTTAAAAGTTTTTAACTAGTAAAACAACATAATATATTTAAAAAGATATATTTTCATGATTTCTACTTTTATTTATGGCAATAGAAATTTCTCAAAACATTTGGAAAAATATGACAGCCATTTGTAAATATTGGAGAGGTTTCAAGTTGCGTTCATTGCAATTGTTACTCGTAATGTTCATTATTTGAATGCGTATATATTAAATTTTTGGACAGAGAAATCATTTAGATATGCTGTCTTTCACGTATATATTCCTCGAAAAATATAAAACTAATATATATAAACTTCAATCTTTCAATATATTTCTTGAAAATATTATTCTATACTATTGTTTATAAACTTAATGTTAAATTAAACTCAGTAGATTAGATTGATAACTGATTCCAAAATTGCATACGAAAATTTTTTATAACGTCAATCGTTAGTGTATATAGATATTCATTTTGCTTTTCATTACATATCTGGAGTTACTTTTGATCAATTTAGATAAAAGTCGTAGCCTGGATGTACATCTATAGTTTGAAACATTCAGAAAGTAATTTTTAACTATTGTGGTTTTATTTTTTCTGTGGTTAAATCAGATTTTTAAATATCTGTTTATCGAATCAGATTTTGTATGTATTGTATACAATTATTTTCTCTGGCCATCAAAAGAAATGATGTGAAGTATAATGATAATTTTATTTGGCACGCTTAACATGCAAGACATTTTTTTTCTTTTGCAAGTTTTTTTATATATAGATATACTTCATAAATGCTTTTATAATTTCTGTAGGATTTAATACATAGTGTTGTGTACTTTCTAAAGAATACTAATGCAGAAACATTCGTAACAAAACTCATTATTCATAGATTATAATAAATACTGATTCTTATTAATATTAGTAGAAAGTTTTCCCAATTATTTACTGTTATATTTATTAAAGTTTACAAATTTGGTGTTTGAGATTTGGAAAATATCTGAACCTTAATACTGTCACATAAAAAAATGTCTGTTTAAAATTGCTAATTATTTGCTAGTAATAAAGAAGCAGGAAAATGCTCTTGATATTATTCCTTATTAAAATGAAGCTATTTATCATTGGAAATGTTGGCGAGAAATTAAATAGAATAACTAGATTTAATTAAGCATGTTGGATTTCATTACTAGTTGTTTATCAATGATTTGATAAATCAGTAATTTTGTTGGACTACATGACAAGAATATTAAATTTCATATATTATTACCTTTCAAAATTTGAATATGCATGTTAGTTCCAATAGTTTTAGATTTGTAGAGATTTATATCATAATTTTGCTTTTACTGAAATTATAGGTTAAATAGTGGCTGCTGATTCTAATTGATTAATTTGAAGTTACTTAAAATATTTATGAAATGTTTCTTATAATAAATTTATGTAAATTGTTCCAGTTTGCGTCGATAATAAACTTCTTTATCAGTATTACAACCTTTAAATCCTGTTTGTCCTAACTAGCAGAACCTGTCTCCTATGAGCATTTGCCATTTCCTCTTTTACAACATCTTGAGATATCTGTTTCCCATCTTTTGGGTGGTATTTGATGATTTTTTTCAATTATTCGGAAAAAGTTAAATTTTAACTTAATTGGATAGTATTTATAATCATATTTAAATTACTCCATGATATAGCTTTTGTGTTTGTTACATTATAGTTTAAAATGAACTAGATAATAGATAAAACTTTTGATTTTTACCATAATTTCATTTTGATTAATTTGTGTGAGCTGAAAAGTGCTTTTAAAAAAGTTCTGCTTAATTAAAGGATTATGTCATATAGAGATGTTTATATATATATATATGCAGATTACATCATTTCATAATTTTAAATATGTATACACACATAACATAATCAGGGGCTTAGTGAATCGAGATTGTTTCTCAATTCAAAAACGTGTCTTGTGTATTTTCACTATAATTATTATCAACTATTACAGAATATGTTGATGGTTGGTAATGACACACTTATATGAGATTGTAAATGATAATGTTGATGTGTGATATGTTAAATGTTTCTTCAAATAAGAGTTTTTATAAATTCTAAATTACATTGTATGTTACATTTATCCAAGAAAAAACAAACTTTTCATCTGTATTTGAAATTTTTTAAAGTGAGCTGAAGTTCACAAGTCTTCCTTCTGACAGCATATCTATGACCGACATCCGTTGATTTACAATGCATTTAAAATGCTCGAAACTTGCTATTTTAAAATGAGCAATTAATTTTAAGAAGCCAGAAGGGAGGTAGGATATTGTTTCTAATACCTCGCTACTAGGATTTTCACCTTTCAGCATTACAAGGGCTTAAGTTTTGACAGATTTATATCATTGGGCATCAAGTTGGTGTTCCATCGTGAAAGAAGAAGTATAAACATTGAAAAACTAATATTTTTAAACTTTTATTTAAGATATTTAGTGTCATTTGCTTGTTTTAAATATAGTATTAGTGTTGTTACAGTAAAATATGTAGCTTCAATTTTATACATTATTTATTACAACAATTTTTGTTATATCTACTTCAGTTATCATGTTGAACAACTACATTCATAAAAATCTATCAGTATTTATTAAACAATATTTTTATATTTGAAAATATTAGATATTTTCTACCATAGAAATAATACCTAATTTTATTTCACAAGGTAACAGGTATAAACATATTTAGATGGGGTCTTTTTATTGTGCAGATTTCTAAATGCATCTGTACAATTTTTAAAATCCTTTCTGAACAAATTGTTTATTGTTACTTCAAGTTTTTGAATAGGAAATATACAATTCACAAAATTACAAATTTGTCAATTGTCCTAAAATTTTTGTATTATGTACAAATTTTAATCTTATGTGTAAAAATTCAAGCTGAACTAACTCATAAAAAATATACGTTTTTAAGTTTTTTATAACAAGATTGTAGAAAAATTATATACATATTTTCTTATATCAAACTGACTTTAATATTTTCAGAGATTAAAATTATTTTTACCAAAAATCTTCTTTTGAAAAGAATTACACATTTAAGCCTTTTTATGAAAAGCAAGATATATTGAATTAAAAAATAATTTTAATTTATAACAAGATTACGTGAGTGCAAAATGTTAAAAAAGCAAGAACATTTTTTCAGAATTCATTTGCTTAACTTTCTTAAATTCTTTTCATAATATCATAAAGTTATTTCCATTTCTAGTAATTAAGTCTGAAAAATGGAAATATTTTCAATGATATAGATTATCAGTATTTTTTTAATTTACCCACATTTTCTGTCTTATCATTTAGAAATGATGAACAATAGTTTAAAGAGATTTTGATTCTACCTTACTGTTTTGAAATCATTTTTAATGTTGTAAAAAATTGTTTTCAAAAACTCAATGAATAATTTATCTGTAGATATATTGTAATTGTGTAAATTAATGTATCAGATGCTTGCAAAAGAAACAAAAATAGTTTTATTTAAAGTCTGCATTATATATTGTAGTTAAAAAATTGTTAATGAATGTTAAAATATAAAAGAAAATTATTTTAAATATTTTAACTATAATAATCGAAAAATTATTTTTATTCATGATTACATTTGTGGATAAATTTTTTTTATATAAATTTATTCTTTTGTGTCTTAAATATTAAATAGATTTTGCAAATTTAAGTAGCTACAAATATGACTTTTTAGTAAATTGTTAATAATTTAAATATTGAGTTTGTCAATTTAAATAGTTGACAAACTAGTTAAATAGTGAAATAGTTAACTAGTAAAATAGTTAAATAGTTGACAAGTTACTATTAAGAAACTGCTAATAATGCTATAATATTTTGATGATAATTTCCCTCTGCAAATAAAGATATTTATAATTGGATTAGAATAACATTTGCAGTTTCAATGCAACTCAAAATCACACGCAGATTGTAATATTTTTTTTAACGCTAGCTTATTTCATATGATTTTTGTCACATTAATTCTTACAAGATATGATTTAAATGATGATTCGCTGGAAGAGCTCTTTTTTGTTCACAACGTACATGTCGCCTCACCACATACTTTCATTTACATATTGGTCAAATTTGTGTACCATTTACGCATATTCAGTTGAGAAGTAGTACATGAAACAGTATATTTTTGTTTCACTGATAAATTAAAAATTTTTTAATTAGAAGTCAAAACAAAAGTGAAAGCAATTTGCTTGGCATTATTTATTTTTAAATCATCAATTTTCAGTTTGTTTGTTTGTTTTTAAGAAATAGAATACATTAAATTTAAAGTTAAATCCTTTCTTTTAAAAAAATAAAGCAATTTCAAATACATAGGAAACAAATCTACCATATAAAGAATGGTCGCAAAAAATAATAAATCTTACAACCTAAAATAACTGAAAATGGCAAAATAGAAATGAAGAAAAGAATCCTATTTGTTACAGTGAAACAATATTATTTTTGATCAAATAAATATTTTCAGTTTATTTTCATAGTTTCATTAAATATATATTTGTGAGAAACATTGGCTTCCCAACAATCTTAGCGACAGATCTCGCCATACACCGATATAAAAATATCCCCTCGGGATGAAATTTTCAATAGTATATTTTTTACAATTTTAATATTCATATTTTATGGTTGTCACTGGTTTCATGAATGCTTATTGTAGAAAATAAAATTTCACTTTGTTTAAAAATTATTTAGAGATAGCAAATTTTACTTCCCTTCGCTTCATATAAATGCGAAAAAAGAATCTCTGAAACGAAATATGATTGGCTGAGTTTATTCCGTCCAAATTCCCAATATTCCCCAAAATTTCCGGTTTTTTCCAAAATTCCCAAGTAAATTCCCAGGCTTCAAAATTCCCGGGAATTTTACATCTCTAATCTTCGGTGAGGCCGGAATTCGAACTCACTATCTTCCGATTATGAGAACGACATCCTAACCAATCAAACCATCGCTTCCACTCGTGAACTTGTGGTAGGATTGTGTTCTACGTATTGAAAAACATTTTTCCTTAGCAATTGTTCGAGTTGTTTGTTGACGGTCTGCATTCTGTTCGTGCACGTACAACGAACCTGTTTCGCAAAAAATGGATGCAGAGCGACAAATAGCGACTTACAAGTCTACCATGATATTGCTAACGATATGTTTGCACAGCTTCTCATCCACTGCAGTTTTAGCAGCACTATAAATTAAATCCATTTTTAGTCATTTGGTGCTGATACGTTACTTCCAAGAAACACACAGCTCAGTTTTATTATAAAATGTGCTCAAGTGACGGCGGATGGCCACTTGATGAGATATTATATTATACGCTTGATGAGATATTTTCTATACCTATTGTGTTTTTATTTTTTATTCAAATTCTATCCATGCTTTGCCTTTTCAGTTTGGCAACGATTTTCAGAATCATCCTGCATAAATATATTCATTTTTCATATATTTAGTGTTTTTTCAATATATATACATATACATATATATATATATATATATATATATATATATATATATATATATATATATATATATATATATATATATATATATATATATATATATATATATATATATATATATATATATATATATATATATATATATATATATATATATATATATATATATATATATATATATATATATATATACATATATACATATATATATATATATATATATATATATATATATATATATATATATATATATATATATATATATATATATATATATATATAATCCTTTTAAAAATGTGGGAGATGTATCACCCTTATTACAAAATTCTAAAATGTAACTGATACTATCAGCATTGACAAATATGATCAAAGAATTTCTAATTGTACAGATGATGTATGTCATCTCGCGCCACTATTTTCAACAAATCATTGACCAGTATGGCATTATTTACATGTCCTTCTTAGGGATTAAGATTTATAGCATTTTTGGATGGACTTTTCTACCGATCAGACATTGCTACAAAAGTCTGTATATTTTTTAAACATGTTAACTTGTTCTCTCTCTTTACAATAATAAAAAATATTTGTAAAAACATGCCTCTTTAATGATGGTCACAAGAATAGAAGAGTAATCCCAAAATATATTTCATGTGTGTGTAGTGTGTGTGCATAGGAAATCCAATTGAAATTCTTGATGTGACTTTTAAGACAAATTTTGGAAATTTACATGTAAAAACAAACTTACAAATGTCTATATGAGTTTTTTTGTGATGTTTTATTTATACAGTTTTCTATACCTATTGTGTTTTTCTTAAAGATACATTTGTCCGAGATATTTACGTAGATTCATTAAAAGTGTTTCTATAAAATTATGTTTACTTTTGGTTAACAAACTTTACTTTTGGTAAAAACACGTACCATTGCTAATTTAATTGAATAATAAAATTTATATTATATTTATTTAATTTCATTCTAATTTTATTTAAGAAAATGTAAGTACAGGGTTAGCAAGAAATAAGTTTCCCACTTCAGAGGGCTGTAGAATACGTTTTATTTGTCCAAATGAGATAAAATTTGAACTACAGATAATTCAAATGATGCGCTTGACATTTATTAAAAAATAGTACAAAATTTCGCCGATAGATGGTGCTGTAATACTAATGGTACTTATTTGCATATATTGAAAATATGAAAAGTCATTTGCTTTACAGCGCATACCTATTAGCATTATCTTTGGGTAAAAAGAAGGCGGATTCTGAACGAGCATTAGTTACTTCTCTGCCCATCATGCCTTCTTTGCAAGGAAAAGCGCTACTTGTAAAATGGTTCTACCAGAACCAGCAGAACTCCGTTGCAGCTGTAAAAGAATTTCGCCGTATGAAGCAGATACGAAGAGGTCCAATGTCTCCATGTGCGTTACGCAAGATGATGCAGAAATTTGAAAGAACTGGACAACTTGCAATTCTTCCCGTAAGAGGACGAAAGCCAATCCAGTCTTCAACTCACTGCGATTAGAGCACATTGCTGAAAATGAAGGGGGAACATATTGAACAGTTGTAATGCTACTTTATTATTATTATTTAACATTTATAAAGCATATCAAATGTTTTATGTGTATACTGCGCCATCTATCGGCGACATTTTGTACTATTTTTTAAATAAATGTCAATCGCATCATTTGAATTATCTGTAGTTCAAATTTTATCTCATTTAGACAAATAGAACGTACTCTACAGATTTCTGAAGTGGGAAACTTATTTCTTGCTAACCCTGTATCTATACTATAACTGTATACCATAAAATGTAAAACAAGAATTTTATTAGAATTTAAACTTAGTAACTTTTAATTGTAAATAAATTTTCAGAATTTGAAAAAAATTTCAGAATTTGAGCTTATTTATGAATATTGGAGCTTTTTAATGACAAAATGAAAAAAGGGTGCGTGGATTCACGGATTCTATATGTTTTGATTGATAACACGTTATAAATTCTTTTCACACAATTTGTATTTCAGTTCTATAAACAAAATTCAATCATTCTAAATTCCGTGATATTCAGTTCTAAGTGTTCTATTTTTTATTTTGTATGACAGAGCTCATAAAATAAGTCATTAATTCTATTTACAATTATTTTATTAAAAAACGATATCCTTTTAATTTTGAAAATGTGCATTTTCAAATGTTTCATTTTTGACAGCTTAGAGAATGAATCATTTTAGAATAAAATTTAAAAAAAATCCATTATTCTGAATTTGAAAACTTGTCGATTCAAGTGCTATCCTTCTACTTTGTATGGCAGATTGAGAAATTGAAAAATCATTTCATCATAAAAAAAAATTAGAATTTAACTAAAAAATTTAATCATAATGCTTTTCTGTAACTCTTGACACGTCATTTTGGGACAGAAAACGAATAAATCTATATGAATGGAAGGAGTCTGTTTAAGACAAAATACCTTTGTAACGCTTGTGAAGTTCCTTCAAAAACAAATTGAAATATCATTTTTCGATTTTGTTGTTCTTTTAAGAAAAAAATGAAGAAAAGAGTTCATAAGTATCATGTTCTGTTTTTGAAAGACGTTTCCAGATTTATTTTATTTCGTTTTGAAAGACTTTTCCAAAATAGGCTGTCTTTTGCGTGATATGTTTCAATAAATGAATCAATATTCAAATGACATCTGCGCCATTTTATCAATTCATCTTTGTTGAAGAAATGGAAATGCCAATTGCAGAAAAAGCTTGTACAGCATCAAGTGTTTCATAAACACACACCCCACCTGTTTTAATATTCATTCCTTCACTGGCTGGGTTGTCAATTGAAATTTCTTTACCAATATCGACAGCTCGATTCATTTCTCTTCTTTACTGTGAATCATTTTGGTAATGTATATTTTCTCTAATAATTATTTCAAAGAAATATACTGAACTCTTTGCAAAATTCAGTAGCTTATTTCTGAAAACAATTACCATTTAGGTAATTATGCATAAAAATAAATTTTACGCAAGATAAATCGGAATTAAATTTTAAAATTTACTCATTCAGTTCTTTTTTCCGTAAGAGAAACCTTTAAAAATTATTTAAATTAATAATTTTAAAAGTTTTTAGTAATGCATGCAAGAATATTTTTTTTATTAAATAACTGCTTGAATAATTTAATGTTGTAAAATAGTGAAAACATCATAAACAATAAAATATTCTTAATCCAATAAAATATATTTAAATATAATATATTTTAATAAATAAAATATAATTTTAAATGTTTTAATTAAAATGATAATTTTAAAAACTCTTCTTCTAATGTAATATTAATTTATTTGTTTCAATGAATGAATTAATGTATACAACATTATTGCAAGATAAACAGTTCATAAAAAATTAAATAAATTTAAGTTAAAAAATTGCAAGAGTTAAATAGTTCATAAAAATATTATTGCAAGTTGATGAAAGTTTTATGTTTTCTTATATTACATGCAAATTTTATTGATGAAATAAATTTGCTCATAAATTAAAATAATATGAAGGTTCTAAATTTTCTTGATAGTAAATTAAAGTACCAAAATGTAATTATGAAATATTTTATTCAATGAGAAGCAATCAATATTTGTAAATGTGTGAATTATGCTTACTTTTATAAAACGTAGAAAATGTTTCCAATAAAATTATATGCAAAAAATTGTTTCTTTCATTTCGAAAAACTTGCTTCTGAAAATAATAATTTGCAGAATTTAAATGTTTTGCTCACTTCCAACTTTTAAAAAAATTATGAATACGTTTAACAGTATAAATTCAGGGTAAAAAGAAATTATTTTTAAGTAAAGCTTTCTAAAAACTAAATATACTTATTTAATAATCAAAATAGTCTTTATTTATTTCTTTTTTATAATTGATGCCTAAGACTTTTATATAAGAATATACCTTTTAATAAAATAATTAATATAATTAAAAAATATTAATTATTTGTTAAAATAATTAAAAAAATATATTCACATTTTAATAACATATAAATTCTACATGAGAAACTTTTAATTTTAAATGCGCATTATTAAATAGAATTTTAATTAAGATTATTGATTTTGGAAGTCTAAATTATATAGTTATTTTATAAGTATGATTCATTTCTTAAATTGATGTTAATAAATAGAATTCTGTAGAAATGTTGTTGTTAGATACATTAAGTATTTCTTATTTTATAATAGGTTATAAAATTTTTGGCAATTTATTATTTGCAGTATATATTTTTAAAGTACTGTTTATTTATAATATTTTTTTTAAAAAATGAATCAATTCTTAATGTAGTTTCCCTTCTCGTGGAATTTGGTTCGTTTGGTGATTCTTATGAATAAACAGTCCGCTTGTTTAAACAACACAGCTTATTGCATAAAATTGAATATATTTATAAGAAATGGATGTACAAATAATAACAACCGAGCTCACGCGTCAGTTGGAGGAACGCTTCTCTCTTATTTTTATTTTAACTCCTGAGGGGTGAGTGAGCGACACGCCCTCTGGCGTAGATGTCTGAACACTACACTTAACATGCTAATTATGCTTTTTATCTGTTTTTAGAACTAGTGATTTAAAGTACCACCATTATTTTTCTAAACCACTTTTCTATTTCCTTTCACAGTAACTGTCATTCAAAATGTACCAATTTAAACTCAGTCGGATTGCTAACCAAATTTTGACTCTGCGGATGCTAAGTCAGTGTGAATACCACCACCGAGACTGTTTTTAACAAAAACTCTTTTAGAAGTGAGCAAAGTCACCATTCATCCTGCCAATTTCGAATTGATGTCTACAGTAGGAACACATTAACTGCAAACTTGAAAGTGGTATAAGTAAGAAGTTAAAATCAAAAAAAAAATGCTTATCTATGGTGATCTACGTTATTTAACGAATAGAATCAAAGCATTCGTTTCTTGCGAAAAATTGCCAAAGTATCTAGCAACATAGGTATACTTAAAAAAGTTACCTTGAAATTTGTAACTTTAACAATTGTCTAGGCCGAGTAACCTGTCTAGGGGTCAGCGTGCCTGACTACAGATAAGGAGGTCCTGGGTTCGAATCCCGGTTTGGGAATGGGTGTCCTTTCTCTCTCTCTCTATCCTGTCTTTGTTCTTTCCTTGTATGAATGAGGTATGAATGATTGCCTACCCTATAAAACGGGTACGTATGGCATGTGTGTACTGAGGAAGTCGGACTCCACACCAAAATATGGTTCAGTTGGGAAATTGGAGCAGCGCACCCCATATTGCTAGCCTAGCTGGCACACGGCAATGAATGAATGAATGGATGAACAATTGTATGGACTTGCAGCAAAGATTATGTGTTATGAATGTGGTAATAATAAATAGAATTGATTAATAATCATGAATTGTATTCATGATAATAATTATTAACTATTAATCAAACATTAATTTTGATATTTATTAGCAAGAATAATATTATGAAGAAGCTTTTATAAGCATGTTTAAAATAAAAAACTACTAGGGTAATTTTATAAACAATTAACTAATTACGTTTTAATTGAATAAAGAGAATATTTTCTTTCTCAATATTTTTATTATCATAAAAAAATTAAAATGATATATGTAAATTTTTTTTTAAAATTTAATTATTGTTTTGTAGGTAATATATTCTTCTAAATGACTTCTTTAACTATCTTAAAAAATGTTTTTTTCAGATTTTCTTCAAATAAAGTATAATATATGATTAAAATTTAATAAATAAATTAATCAGGTAATTAAAAAAATATCGTTATTATGAATGACCTTCATTAAGAAAATTTTACGAGTGACAGAAAATAATATTAAATGATTTTAATTTAATTGATATTCATTTCAAATCTTAAATAATTATTTTATTGCATAATTTTTTCATATTTTGTGTTAAAATATTAAGCATACATAGATTTTTAATTTCAATATTTGATTATCATATAAATTAATTATAAGTAAGATATTTTACACGGAAAACTTTTTCCGATATATGAACAAGAACATAGAGCTTCAATGAAATAGAGAAATTAAGCGATAACAGTGTGTGAATAAAATAATAGACAACGCTTGAGTATTAATTACAACAGGTGTCCGCTAGATGGCGATGACATCTTCCGCATATAGACATTGTTTCTGATCTTTTGGGAATAGAAAGATAACTCTATTTTTAATTTTGCGTTTAGTGAAATCTCAATGCAATTATGAATTGCTGAAATATTTTTTTTTCTAATATATTCTGCGATTTTGCATTCGCGATAAATACGTTCAATTTTGCTGGAAGAAAGTGCAAATATCAAGAAAGCGTGGTGAAGACTACAGGATGAATGTTAACATGTCATAAGAAACTTTATTATCTTTTTTTTTAACATTATGCCCTTTATTTATTTTATATGAAAATAAAATGTAACTTTTATAATTTATACTGCTTATAAATTCTGAAAAAATATTTCATTACAATTCACCATGATCGATTTATCAAAACCATTTTGATCAAATGAAAGCTTCACTATTTCAATACGTGTCATGAGCGAGCTACTTATAATTTTCTTTTATTTAAATTTGAAAGCATGTTATAAAATTTATGATAATATATATTTCTAGACTTTTATTTAGATTAATCAATTAAAATTTCTTAAAGGTATAATTGTTTTTATCAAAAATATTGTTGTGGAGGGCAAAAATATTTTCAATCAAATCAAAGTAATATTTTTTATTCTTAAATATGATAATAAGATTCCTTAAATACTTTAATCCAGAAAAATGGTTTCAATTCAGATTCTTGTCTTTACCATTGTATGGTTGCTTGCATTTTTATTTTGAAAGAGTCGCTTAAAACTTCTGTTATGAACTTTCCCTGGAACAAACAAAATTATATTTTATCAATAAATATATCATGTAAACATTAAATGATGTCTAGTATAACATTCATCATTTAACATTCATTTTACAATTATTGATTCTATAAAGAAAAGAAATTAATTATTTCCGAAATACTCGATAAACTTATCGCAAGTGGTGTGGGAGATCCCTGGACATTAACCTTTGATTTGCAGGTGTTGCTCTCTTATCACAACTCCAACTTACTATTTTTAATAGACATATACAGAAATTGCTGAGTCTCTGACTCCCAGCGCAGAATGGGAGTTTCATCACAGTTCATTTACAGTGGTAATTTTGCAAATTTATCTATAAATTTTAATATTAAATATTTTCATAATAAAAGTAAATTTATAATTTAAAAATACAATGGTTAACGAACACAATCTGTTACAAGACTATGTTAGCTATCCAAGTTGTTCGTTGACCGATCAACAATTTACCATAGATTTTTTTTTACGAAATCATTTAATTCGTTCTGGATACCCTGAAAATGAAATTAAAGAAAAGGATTTCTTATTTTATAAAAAATAATACATACATATTGTCTTGCATATTAATCAGTCCTTTTCATTTTTTTATTATACAGTGTAATATTTTTCTAATAAACTCTCTTATTGCTAATCATGTTTATCAATTCATCCTAATAATAAATTCAAATTCTAAATAAGCTTACGTTGTGGAGGTTTTTAATTTCTTTATTAACATAGGACATACTTAAACAGGACAAGACATGGAAAAAAAACAAAGACATGGAACAAAGAACATCTACATCGCTAGGCGCAGAATCTTATTCTGTTTGTAATCAAAGATATTCGTGCAGTGCGCCCTCTATAGACATATAGTTGCAACATACAGCGTTATAGAACATATGTCTTATGTCAATTGCTTGTATCTCTTTTTCAAGATTTTCCGGAAGTAATAGCATTATCATTAAAAAGTGATTAATAACATTGTTGTTATACATTTAATTTTTATGTTCATTTAATTGTTTAACAGGATTTTCCGGATGTAATTAATATCATTATCGTTGTAAAATGATTAATATTATTGTAGTTGTACATTTAATTTTTATGTTCATTTAATAGAGTTTGTCTTTAGTTTCATTATACTCTTCCAATGAATTCTTATGGAAAAAGTCTGAAAATTTTTCCAGTAAGAGGTTCTTGGTGGAATCGAAATTAATATTTTCCTAGATGGGGTTTTGCATGTTACATTTACATACATATTAGGATTCCATTTGACCTAAAAGGAACAAAAAAAAATCTCCAGAAATTAGATCCAAACTGCGATTAGAGTAGTTAAAAATATTCATCCAATTGCTTGGACTTTAATTACTGAGAATAAATCTTCCACGCATTCAAATCTTCATGCGCAATCCTGTGTACAAACTATAATTTATAATCTTCAATTCTTCCGCCATTCTATTGAATAGATATTTATATTTTTGAAAATTCTTCCTACATATATTGGATTTCATCAAGTGTTCTACTGTAGAAAAGTCGACATAAATGAAGCTTTTCATTAACAATCTGCTTTCTTGGGAAGAAATTATTTGAAGCAGTGCTAACCACATTAACTGCTTTATTTTCGTATATTTCTATTATTTTTTAAGGAATTTTTCGTTCATTTGAGAAATTTTCGTTGTAAGGGAAAATAAGCAAATATTTATTAGCTATTTTTTCTATATATTTTCACGATTTAATCTTGTATATTTCCATTATTTCTCCCGAAGAAAATGCTGGAACCTTTTATAAATACATTTTTCCAAATTAGTTCTATTTCATCTGTTCCCACAATCTTGTTCCACATATTTTCATTGATAATTTAGAAGCGAATGTTTGAGCCGGTTAAATGTTATTTGTTCAAAATTTCTTTCTTTCATATATTTCCATTCCTTTGTGATGAAAGGGTTTATTTCATAAGCACATTTTTTCTAAACTGCTTTTGTTCCCTCTATTAATTTGAGATCTATTTTTCTATCATTTCATTGGATGAAGGAGTTAGAAACAGTATTGAGCATATTTTTAAAAACTGTTTCTGTTTCACACTTTTTCACCATTTCATGGGTTCCACCTGAATATCTTGAATTGAAACCTAAATTGAAGGTCCACTCTAAGTTTATTCTCGCGGATACCTGCTCTCATAACTAAAATTTGTTTTGCTGACTTTATGTGAAACGACTAATTTTGTAAAGAACATTTCAGATCGACGATCGTTGTTTTGTAATTTAGGATATAATTGAATGCATTCTACAAACTGAAAATGAAAGTAATAAACATAAGTAGGAATCATGAAACATCGCACGAAAAAATATAGTAGGAAAGGAATCAGGGATCAGGCACTCGTGGTTTAGTTCGGTACGTGTAAATGTTTCATATCATGTTAAACTATATATATATATATATATATATATATATATATATATATATATATATATATATATATATATATATATATATATATATATATATATATATATATATATATATATATATATATATATATATATATATATATATTGTTCAACATATATAATGTATAAAACCATTAACCTGTGTCATATCAATAACATAGTGAACCCAAAATTATTTATGCGTATGTTTCTATTAAATATTTTCTCACAAAATAGGAATATTTCCACAAAAAATTTAATGCTTAACTTCTACATCATACAATGATAAATGTATTTTGAGGAAAAAATGTGCAGCGTGTAAGGTTCGGAACATGTCCTGAAGACAAAGCTAAACAAGATTCATCATTCCCTATTTTCCATTGTTTATTGAGTTGTTAAGTTATAATTTGTTTAAAATATTCCTGTGTAAAAGGGAAAACGCGAAAGATTTTTGTACACACACGCAAGCTTGAAATTTCTTTTAGTAATTTTGTAGAACTGTGCTAAAACTCTCTATCTTTTTCTCTGAAAAGAACAACTTTTGCGATTTTAATCAGATTTCTAAACAATCATTTCTACTGATTAAAATATTGTTTAATACATAATTTAAATTATAAAGTTTGCATGAATTTCTAGCACACAATCATTTAAAAAGTTTATTTCAAAAAATATAATTTAATAAAACGGTATAATTATGCATACGATACTTATTTATATAATATTTACAATTGCTTTCGTCAGTTTGCAACAAAGTTTAAAAGGGTACTTACGTTTTCTTATGACAAATCTTTTTCAGTAATCCTATGATAATCACGCCATACACTGCAGCTACTGCATAAGTAGCATATCTCCAGCCTCGGCCGTTATTTTTGGATTTTGTTTTTTCTGGGTGGAAAATAAGAGATCATATCTTGAAACAAAAGTTAAGTCATTGTAAGAAAATGTTATATATATATATATTAATTCTACTGGAAAGTTCTGTCCATTTTTGGAATAAAATAAGATACAAATTTTTCGTAACGTCAATAAACTTTATTAAATAATATGATTGACACTATTATTAATGACTTCTTGCCAGCATGAGAGCAATATGTATACCCTATTTTTCAAAAAAATGTTTCTCCTCCTCAGTCGAAAAACTGAAACAGTGCTTGATATCTTCTTCATTTTTGAATATTTGCCCTTCAAAATATTCTGTTAGAACAAAAGTGATAATTGAAGTCTGATAAGCCCGTAGAATATGATGTATGGGGTAGAATTTTCTAGCCTAGTTCTATACTTTTTGGACAAATTCTTTTCTTGGCCTCTTTCTTGGACTGTGATTTCTTAGAACATTACCGGCCTCATTTCTTGCACTGCTGCCTCTAAATTATCCAGTTGCTGACAATACTTTTCCGAGCTGAGCTTTTCGTTCTATTATTAAGGCTCATAATGTATTGGTTCTCAAATGTCCCTCCATGTATGCAGCATTTTCTTATTTAGAGTCAAATTTGTTTTTACAGTTAGGACTAAATTTTCCGCACATGTAACCTTTTCTTTATGATGTTTTTGGTAGGTAATCCACTTTTCATTTCCAATTATCATCCAGTTCTAGTAGGGCTCGATTTTGTTCTGAACAAGCAGAGATGTGCATATGATGACTTATTCATCAAAATTCTTCTGACTTAATTCATGTGGCACCCATTGTGAATATTTCCATGCCAATCCTATCTTTGGAATATGGTCTGATAGCTTGCTGAGCCAAATTAAGCTTTCTGTGATCTCCGGTGTTGTCAGATAAAGAACTTGCTCTTATATGGTTGCTTGCACATCGATCAACGAACAGAACTTTTCGGTAGCCCTAATATATGTAATCATAGTTCATATAAGAAATCGAAAACCGGAGATTTCATAAAAAAAGGAAGATTTCATTTTTTACACACTAAAAATTAATTTATTTGTACATTTATGAAGAAATTCTTTTTATAAAAACAAAGCAGAAAGAAAATCGTGGCCATGATAGTTATGTCCAGTGTATAAAAATTAAATTGAAGAATGATAAAAATTAATTAAGAATTCATGCAGGAAGAAAATTGTGGAAATGATAGTTATGTCCAGTGTATAAAAATTAAACTAAAGAATGATAAAAATTAATTAAGAATCCATGTGCTTAATTAATTAAGAATTCATGCAGAGGAAGAAAATCGTGGCCGTGATAGTTATGTCCAGTGTATAAAAATTAAATTGAAGAATGATAAAAATTAATTAAGAATCCATGTGTTTAATTAATTAAGAATTCATGCAGAGGAAGAAAATCATGGTCGTGATAGTTATGTCCAGTGTATAAAAATTAAACTGAAGAATGATAAAAATTAATTAAGAATCCATGTGTTTAATTAATTAAGAATTCATGCAGAGGAAGAAAATCGTGGCCGTGATAGTTATGTCCAGTGTATAAAAATTAAATTGAAGAATGATAAAAATTAATTAAGAAATCATGTGCTTCAATATTTATAGAGAGGAGTTTTTTTTAACAAAGAAAAAACCAAAGTGTATTAGCAGGATAATTATTATCGATATAAAGAAAATTATATAAATTGTTATTAATATCAAGAAACCCCTGTAAGCATTTTCATATATTGTTTGTGTAATATTTAAAAAATAAGTATTTTAAGAAAGCTTGATAATGTCCTAGTAATAATTTCTTATTTATTATACAAAAGTAGCTTATGACAACTTAAAAAAAAACTATAAAAATGCATTTAAAAAACGACAAAAAAAATCCTATAATATGATGTTCTGAATTAAAATCCACAAAAAACTTTTTATTTGAAGCACAGATTTTTAAGTGAAAAAATTTAGTTTCAGCAACATTTCTATTTATTAAGCCAGTTGAAGATTAAAGGAAGGCATTTTTACCTGAATGAAATCAACGAGCAATTTCTGGCACTGATTTAGTTTCAGTATTTTACGAACTCGAATCAGCGCGAAACGCACTTGTTAAATACTTAAAAAGCAAGTGTTTTTTTTCCTTTCTTTTATTTTATAAATTAACTATGGTTTTTGTACTTCTTGGAAATTGGCACTTCTTTGACATTTGGAATCTAGATTAAAATATATTCTGAATAATGTCTAATGAATGTTAAACTTAGGCCAAATAAATCTAGTGAGTTTTTAATTTTATAACTAAATTCTTAGAATATGTGTATTAGAACTTGAAACTTTATACTCAAAACAACCTTATGAAACTTTATTCACTGAGTTCTTTTAGGGCATAAAAATTTGAAAATAGCAATTATTTTTGTAGATAATGTGTATACCAATTTTAACGTTCATTTTACACCCTTAAGTGTGATGCGATTTTTTTTTTCCAAAATGGATATTTTTTGAATAGGTTATTTATTATACAGTTCATTACGTCAAGAAGCTCTGGCAAAATTTATTTTATTAAAAACATTTATTAAAACTAAATTTTGTCAGAATTTACTTTAATATTAATTCATTTACTTACTTTGATATTAATGTATTATTTATTTTAATTTTAATGTATAGCAGCTCTTTCACATTTTTTTCTCGTATTATATGAATGTAGTACTTTTTGCATATTATATACATTTATTTATATAAAAGTGCCTTCACCATATTGTGTACTATGTATTAATTTACTCTTTATTTAAAAATAGAATAAAATCATTTTTGATATTAAAATCAATAGGTTTGTTCAATAAAATAAGTCAACAACTTAGTACAGTATAGGATCCATTATCCGGCAACCTCGTGACCGAACATATTCCGGTTACTGGAAATTTCCGATTTTTGGATCGCAGCCGAAAATTTCAATAATGATTTGCAAAAAAATCGCGACACTCCTTATCCATCCATGAAATAATTTGTGGGAGGAAAAATAATAACTATATCGTTAATATATTTTTAATAAAAAATCCACACACATATAATAAAATAACCTAAAATTTGAAAAGTAAGATTATTTTGATATAAACATATCGCTAATTTTTTTTTTTTGTTTAATATGCTTTAGTTTTTCTGACAATTAAATTTCTTGTATTTTATATACAGACATAATATCGTGTTCCTTAAAAATGATTTTTGTTCCATTCCACGGATAATTCTTTCGTTAGTTCTAGACAACGGTGAATGGAAATGTTTTCCGTATTTTCTGTTTCCTCTACATCGGTATCCTCAGATCTTGAAGAATCGGTGTCTTTCCTATGGATCACTTCACTGACGATCTCGTCATCAGTTAACTGAAGTACAGTCGGAGCATTGATGTCAGTATTTAAGGAATCTTGTAGTTTTTTCATAGATTATTTCCTCACTTGAAATGCTTTTGGCATATTCTAACAATTCTTGGGTCATTTCTTTTTCTTGTGACACGCAAAAATCAAAAAATTCGTCATTGTCTTCTTTTTCAAGAAAAATTGAAAGAGGCCAGATATTATGCCAAGCATTGATCAGAGTATTCTTGTTCAAGGAATTTCAGAAATTAACAATACTCCAAAGGGCATCTTTGATCGTAAACTTTTTTTGAAAATCTATCATTTCCTCTCTGGAGTTGCAGAATTCTAAATATTTTTGGATAAAAGCTGTTTTATACAAACATTTTAACGAATTTAGAATACCGTGATCCATTGGCTGGATCAAAGATGTGCAATTCGGTGGTATAAAGAAGACAACTCGGACTTTTCAAGAGTTTCTGCCTCGGAAATGCATACAAAAAAAAGAGGAAAAAAGAAAAAAAATTACAATCTGAAAAAGGCCATTTTTTGGAACATTCCGGTTTTTGGGAAGCCGGATAATGGATCCTATAGTGTAATACTTTTTTGATTTAACTAGCATTTATAATTAAATACTAAAAGAATGTACTGCACACCTAATTCCAAATGAAATTTATAAGTAAAAATTGTCCAATCAAAATCTTCCAATTGAAATCCGCCGATTCAAAGTAAGAATCTTAGTGCTATTTCCGTATTAATTTTACAACAAAAACAAAAATTTCAGTGAAAACAATCATGCTTTAGTCTTAACATTGTTTATCAAATTACGAAAGTTATTTTAATTTCATTTATAATTTAGCTGAAATTTCAAATGTGTGTTTTTAATGACAGTTACGCGTGATATGGATTGAAGATGATCTGTAAATACTGCAACTATTCTCAGTATGCATTAAAAATTTTAAAATTTAATTTCCCTAAAGGTAAATTAATTTATTCAAATAATTTAAAAGTTCTTGGTAGCTTTGCTTACCAATAATTCTTATGTGTTTGGTTACTTTTCGCCACTTAAAGATTTCATTTTGAATATGCAGATCATAATTTAGTATTTGTCCCTATACAGAGGAAAATTAAACTTAATTTTTAATATAAAAGTTTTACTTATCCTTTTTTTAAAAATTAAATTTAAACATTTCGAAAATGTTCTCTATGAGAGAATTTTATTAAAGTAGTCTTCATTAAAATTTCAAAATAATATTGATTTAAGTTTGCTCTCATTTTTAAAGGTTTCATACCTTATTTTTGCTTATAGAATAAACTTGATGTTTTTTCAGAATTTTTGGTAGTACTGGACTTTTACGGCATCGGCTATCTAAAATGCTCCAAGATTTCTGATAATTCAGAACTACTTTCCTATTGTTTGTGGCTTCCATTTCTCCGCAAATGCTGTTGACAGTTGATGAGCGATTCTTTTTCACACACACACGCACGCACGCACACACACACACACACACACACACACACAAACTGGTTCTTAAAAACCAGTACCTACGGAGCCAGGGAACGGTGGTTCAGTTGGAAATAAAAAAATAGCTGTTTTGTAAAGTATTGGCAGTTTAACTGCGTTCTTCGCTTTCGATTCCATTGCTTAATTTTTTTTTCTGTTCTAGCTTAGTTCTCTTGAACTCTTTATTTATTTATTATTTTCTTTGATTCACCCTTGCATTTCCAGAGATATCTACAGTAATTTTAATCATAATAGCAATCAATAGTAATTTTAAAATTGCAATTACATCATAATTATACATAATAATAACATCAACTTATACTAATGTTGTATTTAATTTTTTTCGCGCGCACGATTAATAAAGATTTATAACGTATAATTTTAATATAATATATAAGTTTTGATCAATTTATTTAACATAATTCTCACAGTTGAAAATAAAATTGGGCATTTGACAATTGTAGTTGAATATTTCATAGAAGAAATGAATCAGGAAATCTTGAAAAAGAACTAGTTCTTTCTAGTGAGTGAGTTTTTTTTTTTAATCTGGTCTTCAAAGTGAAATAGTTTTGATTATCTCTACTTAACGAGTCCCTTTTGTATTTTATGTTTGTTTATTCTTTGTTATGTTGTACCTCTACATACTTTCGTATGGAAATAGTTCTGTTTGGAATAGTTCCATTTACGCATATTCGTTTGCAAAGTAATGTATCTTTTTCGTGGAAGAATAAAATTGCATTTCCTTTACACCTTTGTAAATTAAAAATAATTTTACAAGTTTAAACTGAAAAATGAATTTAATATTATCATATGATTCGTATCAAATAGAAGTCTGAGGCGAATGATATATGTTTGTTCTTTAGCTACACTTGGCATATTTTCAGATTGGTTGGTGGTTTGTTTCGTGAGTATCAAGTAATAATCGAATTTTTTTAACTATTGATTTTGTGTTAACATTGCTTTTCCGTTAGAAATGCTGAAAAATTTTGAAAACATTAGATAAGTTTATGGAAAAATTTTAAATATTTAAATTGGGAGAATCTTTTGTAAAAGAACGAAATGTTAAATAATAAAATTTTTTTATTATTTAACAGCTTCACAAAGAGAAATTCATTAATTTATTCAGAAACTGAATTAATTAAATTAACAATCCAGCTCAGGAAATTTAATTCTAACACGAAATTCGTAGTTCGATGCATTATACGATTTATCAACTTTGAAATGTAAAATAAAAAAAAATTTCAAAAAAAAAAGGTTTTTGGTAGTAATTATAGCAAAGCAAGCAGAATTTTGATAAAAATGTTAAGTAATCAGTAAATTAAGTTCAGAGATAAATCAAGTTTATAGAATATTTTAATTTTTTATTTCGTGATTATTCAGATCTGTCATTAATATTGAAAATTTGTATGCCTCGTTAGTGGACATTTCTATCATGAACATTTTTTCTTTTTTTCAATATTTTATATTAGTAATCAACATTACTTGGATACTTTTTCTGATATTTATTTTAAAATAATTTTTTTCATCTAGTTTTAAGAATGAAGAAGACTACCATTTTCTATATTCCTAGTGTGTATTTTTCATTATTGCTTTCTTAATTACCTAAAACGTAATAAAAACTGTTGTTAATTAACATTTTTAATTTACATCTTACCATTTTTATTCCTATTTTTTGTGATTTTTATAAAATTATCTTTGCGATTTTGGCAATAATTACCGAAATCAAAATCGTGAAACAAAAGCATCTTTAAATTTTTCAACATAAATTATTAAAAAAATTACCAGTAGTTAGTCTGTTATTTTCATTTATCTATTATCCAAAGGAAATTAAAAGCGAATGCAACTCATCCTTTTTAAAAGAGCAATTTTCATGTTAATGACCAGTATGTATCAATAATGGAGCGCGCGCTTTTCACCAAGACAACCAAGGATTTCCAAACATTTGCAGCTAAACCAGACTTTAAGAGGTGTTGACTATGCGGACTCTTAAAAAAACTCACAGAGAGTCCGCATAGTCAACACCTCTTAAAGTCTGGTTTAGCTGCAATTGTTAAAAAAAACTCACATGTAATGTTTGAAAATAACTAAACTGTTTGTCGAATTCTTAAGTAAATTTGCATATTAATTGTAATTCATTATAAGAGCTACGGTTTATTAAGTTATTTGAAGAAAATGAAGAAATATAAAATACTACCATTGGGGACACATTCTTCATCGAAATTCCATAAAGACATTTCTTTGGTGTAATATCCGTATTCACACGAGCACAGTCTCTTACCATTGAAACCAAATGAGCATGAAATGGAGTGTGGGCCACAATCACATCCTAGGAAAAATAAAAATTTAAAAGAGTAAAAAATGAATTTCTATGATTGAGATGATATTAATACCTATTATGAAAGATTATTTCCATAAAAACATTATATGAACTCTTTAATTAGTTAAAAGACAAAGAAAAACGATTAAATAGCAACTTTAAATGCAACTTTAAATTTATTTAAATATGTTGAAACTTATAACACTTTTGGTTAATGTGTATACCCCTTGACTTTTTGGTGATATTTTTGACGTCAAGATAGACGCCAAAATGTGCGCCAATGTTACCAGAAATTAAAATTTTATTGCCAATATTTATCACCAAATTTTTTACCAAATCAAAGGGTACCTTATTCTACATCGAACCCGCAATTTTTGTAACTATCATTGCGACGAAAAAGAACCAAATGATTTTGTGTTGAAAAGTTTAAATGAATTGAATAGAGATGTGACTAATAGAGGAAAATCGAAAGAAAAAAATGTAACAAGAAATGGCATCTTTATAAACAGAGCGTTCCCACAAATGTTTAGAAACAGACGGAAATAAACCAAATTATTCTTTACATACCCTTCCTTGTCAAACAACCAACCTAAAAAATATCCATTATGTCTCTTAACTTTAATTCCTTAGCAAGAGCAGTCTTGAAATTATAATTTTAATTGATGTTGGTAAACATTGAAAATTAATTTGAAATTTTAATTAAACATTTGTCTCTCAATAACTATTTAAAAATTAACTAAACATTCACAAAAGATTGAGTAGATATAGAGTAATAAAAACATATTTTTAATTCAATTATGTGACCTATTAAAAAATATAAAATTTGGACCATATAGGTACAAAAAATTTTTTTTCAACACATGAACTTTTTTAAGTGAGGTAGAATCATTTAATACTAAAAGTTAAGTGTCCGTTACAAACGATCTTTTAATGTGAATATAATTATAGAAATTCGGAACTGGTACAAAAGCCTTGAATTTTTATTTTTATGAAAAAAAATCTAATTATATATATATATATATATATATATATATATATATATATATATATATATATACATGTATATATATATATATATATATATATATTTTAAGAATTTCCAACCTTATATTACCGACTAATTAAATACTCTAGTACATCGGAGTAATTGTAAAATATCAATATTATAACGCAGTATTAAATTTCCATTTTATGCAGAAATAATATGAAATAAATTTGCATATAGACTGCATGTTCAAATCCAGTATTATTAATGTCACATTCAATCCATTCTATAATACAGGGGTGGCCAAGCTCCTTGATACTCCAAGCCAATTTTCGAAATTTGAAATTTTTCTTGAGCAGCAATTAAATACGCATATAAAAGTATGCCTTTTAAAGGTATGCAAAAAAGGTATTAAAATTTTTTTTACGGAAATTATATTTATTGCAATCATGAATAAAAGTACAAGGTACATGTATTGAATTTAAATATTAAAAACTAAACCCATTTATATTACTTCTCTTGATAATTCTTTAATATTTGGCGACTAATTTTTGACAGTACTTCTTAGTAATTCTTTGAGATGTTGGCTAGTTACTACTGATCGGTGTTAGGATTTCACGAATTTCAAAGAGAAATAAAATGATTCACAAATAATCCTTCAAAGAGCCATAGGTTGGCCACCTCTGCTACAATATTATCTTCATTAGCATGTTCTCCATCAGCAACAACTTTTGTTGAATTCATACTAGTTCATACCGTTTTTTATTTTACCAAAGAATTTAACATTTTGCGAAATCTTCCACCAGAATTTCTGTGATGTTGATTTTTGAACATGTTGTCAGTATACTGTCCAGTATCATGTATGCTTAGAGACAGTTGTAAAACTATTTTTAACTCTTTTTTTCAGTTATTTCGTTTTGTGTCTTTTCTTTATATAAACGATCATTCTCTGGCCCATTATAGAAAGCATGTTGCATTAGAAATTTTATTTATCGTTGTTGGTATCTAGCAACTTTTCAGATGTATAGTTACTTATACGTAATTAATTAATATAACCAGAAAATAAAGAATAATCCATCTCTGAATTTCTTAATTCTTATTAAGATATGGATAAAAATTTTATGTATATATAAATCTTTAAAATCCATTTCTTGGATTATTTTAGTTTATTGTAAGGCAATTTTATATTATTGACGGCAATTTGTAAATTAAATGTCAAAAGTTTCGTGTATAAATAAAATTATATGTGAACTTGACTATACTATGAATAATTTCAAATTATATATATATATAGGTTATACATACATATATATATATATATATATATATATATATATATATATATATATATATATATATATATATATATATATATATATATATATATATATATATATACAAGCTGGCCCAGCCACGCGTTGCAGTGGTTGAGTTTTTAAAATACATTGAATCAATTTTTTACTAATTCTTGGGTTCAATCAAATTAATATTTTCTAAAAAAATTTAGAATAGGTTCATTCATAGGAGATTAAAAATAAAACGTTTCACCAAAATTTAATAGTAATAGGATCGAAATTTTGAAATTAAGCACAAATCAACATATACTTTCTAAATTTACATTTTATTCATCTTATATTAAATTATAGTTTGTAATCAGTGACTTACTTATAAAATATACTATATAAATTAAAGACATCTAAAAATAAATTGTTATAAATGAGGTAGATAACATTGACATCGAACTATTATTATTTTAATTTTAAATTATATTAAAACTAAAAATTTTTTCCGCGGCATTATACTGAAATAAAAAAAATTAAAAGAATTTATCATTTGAATAAATAAATTAGATCAAAATGTTCTACTGAATAAATTAATAATTATCAAATTATAAAATAAAAATAAAAAATAATAAAAGGCTATCAAGAAATACTTACATATTTTCGAGGTGGTATGAAAATTAGTAGAGAAAAACAGTAATAAATAAAATTTTATTTTACTATTTATAATATTAAAAATATTCAAACTGAATACTGCACAATAATAACACAATACAAAGTATAATTATGAAAATGATTCACGAAAAATTGTTATAGTATCATTATACATCATGAAAATATATGTAAATTCTATATTTAACCACGCGCTTGCGCGCGCACGATAATTTTCTCGAAGATGGTATAATCTAGAAAAATAAACACGTCGCCATCTGCCGAATACCTGTGCAACTTAGATGCTAAACCGCCATCTATTAGGAACTTATAGAACTAACCTAAAAAAATAAAAAAAATTAGGGTTGTACTACCCCTAACATTTAGGGGGATGAAAAATAGATGTTGGCCGATTCTCATAGATACCGGATAAGCACAAAAATTTCATCAAAATCGGTCAAGCCGTTTCGGAGGAGTATGGCAACGAAAACTGTGACACGAGAATTTTATATATTAGATATATATATATATATATATATATATATATATATATATATATATATATATATATATATATATATATATATATATATATATATATATATACTTTTTATAAACTTTAAATATAAAACTTAAAATATCTTATAATTTGTTATAGTTATAAAAATATTTTTAAAGACTTTTTATGAACTTTCACTAATTACTTTCGTGTGAGAAACACTAATTACTTTCGAAAAGATTTTCGAATGTGAAACAGAAAAATGAGCATTTTCGAAAGCTCATTTTTATTTATCACTCCGGTTTAAATTAATTTATATAATATTTAAAGCTTATAAGAGTTTTTATCCATTCATTTTTTCTAAGGATTATACAAGTTATAAAAGCTTAATAATGTTAATAAAAATAGTAATTTCTTAATTAAATATTAATAGAAAGAGTTAATAAGCTTAAAAAATAATTTTAAATTTTAATTGTTTAAATGCTATTTAAATTGAATCACTCATTAAAACAAACTATTAATTTTCAAAATCTTTTCAGTGCATGTTTCATATTTTTCAGATTGAAATAAGCTTTCTGTTATTAAAGGAATCTTCTTAACAAAACTATATATTTTACATAAGCATATGTAAAATTAGTTTTAATTTTATTAAAAAATAACACAACTTGTAGAAAACGGTCAGAATAAAATTTTAAAAAATATTACAATATTGCATTTAATATTTTTATAATTAAATCGGCATTTGTGCTAAGAATATTTATAATTAATACATTTAATGATTAATTTTTATCCTAGTTTTATATTTTGTTTATTAGTGAATAATATAATTTAATATTACATAATAACTGAAAAAATGAAATAAATGTCAGCTTTTAAGAAATCTCAAAATTTATCCTAGAAAACAAAACTTTTGAAATACTATCATTATAAAATATAAAAGAATATTCCATATTTAGTTACTTTTATAGCTCAATCTGGATTTATAAAAAATACTCTTCAGTGAATTATATTTAAAAATCTGGAACTTTAAATGTACATCTATTTATTGTTCAAAAGATGTTCTACTTTTGAAAGCTTTATTTTTATTGATGATTTCGATTCTAATTTCAGATCAATAATTTGATTTCTAAGTATTCAATCTCACTCTCAGAATGAAAGAGATATGTAGCAGTTAAAAGTACCTATTTGTAAACATGCTTATGAGACTTCAATGTAATATTTAACAATATATTTTTATATTATTTAAATTTTATTCTCGACTTTATATTATTAGTTTTGTATTCCAAATGCATATTAATACATATTTTGGTATTAAGTTTTTATATAAATTAATACCTTTAAATTATATTATTGTTAAATTTTTTCTTTTGTTAGGTTATGTGGCAGCAGAAAAGGTCCTCTTATTATTGCAATGAAATAAATGTATTTTAAACACAATAAATAAAAAATTGATTCTAATGAAATGAACTACATTTTTATAAAAATATTAATTTACATTGTAGCTATTCACTTTAACACTGCAAATGTAACAGCTAAAATACATTGATGAGTCAGTCATTACTTTTATAATATTAGAGCAAAAATGAATATATTCAGATAGAGAATTGTTAAACACAAAATATTTATAAGTATATTAAAAGGGATAGTTATTTTAATAATATATTTAATACGATTATATTAAAGAGCTATACAAATCCTATACAAGTTTTTTATTTCATTTATGCGTTGAAAAAACTAACCATTGCCTTGCATTTTAAGTAAGTGAGAATATCGTGTATATAAATATGAATGATTTATATGTGGTATATAATGTATACACCACACATAAATGAACTAACTTCTTATGGCAAAAATTTTAGTGGAATTTTTTATTATAAATGCATATGTATATTTAATAAATTATGCATTTTTGCTCTTAAAAATGAATGTTTTTATTACTGTATGATTATTATATATTTATGAATGATTTACACTGTGTAGTAGTAAATTAGTGTAGATAATTATGTAGTACTATAGATAATCTGCATTAAAAAAATTATAAAAATTATTAGAGCATATAATTAAGACAAAGGTTCTCATATATCATGTTTACATTTATCAATATTATTCTTACTGATTATTGATAAAATTTTTCAATTTCTGCTATTGTGAAATTTTTATTTAAAAAAGATTTGAATAATATCTAAATTAGTTTTCAATAAGCAAATATTACTTAAATGACATCAACTTAGTCAAATAAAATGTAATAAATTTATGAATTATCGCAAAATTACAGAAAATAAATTAATTTTTTAAGAATAAAAAATATTTTTTAACATATATATTGTCCGTAATAAAATTAGTTTTTGATATCTGCCACGGTTGTCAATGAAAATATGTAAAACCAACAGGTTTTTCTCATGTATAAACCCTTATAAAGACATTAAAATTTTGATTTCAGTTAAATAGGCATATAAAGGAAAATATTTACTTATTATATATGTAATGTAAATTTTCTGTCTCCAATTGTTAATATTGAATGTAACAAAGAGTGCATAGAGGATTTTTCTTATAATGCCCGAGATAGCTATTTTAAATGAAATCTTAAATGCAGATTGGATAAACAATGTAAGTGATACTGTGATTTGAGAAAAAATTATAGGAAAAAATATTATAAACAACATAACACAATTGGGAATTTAAAAAAATTTCTATTCAGAATAGTGCTGTCGGTCATTTGATGCTTGGCGACGCTAGGCAATTTATCTAAAGTATTCGGTCCACATATGGAATGATATCGGTATAATACGTCGGGAAAGCTGTCATGATGGCATTGCCAATACTATTCCAATGTTGCAACATACTTTCGGCCCACATTTGCCTGGAGCAATCGTGTTTTGAAAGGTTGTGGTCCGATTTCCGGTATCAATCCAATACGACTTTTTTGCACTTTTTTGGCACATTTGCCTGGAGCAGTCGTGTTTTGAAAGGTTGTGTTCCGTTTTCCGGTATCGACCCAATATGACTTTTATCGGCAAACAGATTTCAGCCCTTATTTAATGAGTGGCACTAATGTGTTTGCTGTACAGGAGGTTCCCAATTTTCCTTCTTTAAAATATTTAGGTTTCTTTGAACTGTCCATCTCTGATATATTAACTTATGAATTCATGGAACAGTTACAGTCAATACTGCGAAACGTTCATTGTTGCATTTCATCATAAAGCTTGGTTTTTTCTAATAAAAGCTTGAGTATGTCTCCAAATTTTTCAACAGCAATCATGCTTCATAAGCTTTGTTAACTTATTCATCCTTCTGTCTGAAGATATTCGATTATTATTGAAATTTAAGAAATTGCAATTAGTCAATCTTCAAAATTGTTCAACGCGAGACAGCTCAACGCACTTTGGAAATGGAGAAAATAACAGTGACAATGAAAAATCACTTAGCCTATTTTTTCGAAGCATTCATATAAAAGCAAAAACGTGTACAGCGAGTGCTTAGTAGTACAATTTCTAAATGATATTTACTAGTAATCTTTATCTAAGAATATGATGTATTCACTTTCCATTTGGAGAGTTATCAACGTAGCTCAGTAATGATATCGAACGCTATATCTTGGGAGAGGAAATCAGTCCCAATTGTCAAAAGAAAAGTAAATGTCTTATAAATCGCATATACTTTATAAACTATTAATTAAAATACTTGCTTCTCACTTATTTTATTTGTAATTATAAAACACTTCTAGAATCACTTATTATGTAATATGTTTACAATAAAATAAATCCAAGTAGTTAGTAAATACGAGGTTAAGTGAATTTTTTTTCTCATGACGGCCATTGGGGCCTAACCCTTCGCTGCAACAAGGCCAGAAATTGCTGTTCATTATCATTACCCGGTGGGCACCTGCGAACCAATTCAGGTAGAAGAGCTGCATTACCCACGTCACACCACCATGCAAAGATCGATAGCTGTGCAGACGAGGCCCGGACTGTGCCTTTAAGGTAACGGATTTGGACTACTCGCCCATCACCTATTGCCTCGTAATTTTGAACCACGATCATATGACGAGGTCACACCTGAGCTGGTTCCCTCCTCTCCACATCCACGCCACACCAGCAGAAGGACTTTTGGACGTCACAAATTAACATGGACACGTACCCAATCCACGGATCTCCAGCAACCCAGTGAGTGATGTACGGCGTGGTCATCCTCCCAATCACTGCCCGCGGCAAATGACGCTGATCTTAACGGGAAGCGACGCGAAGCTACTGAGCCACTGGAGCTTACGTCACACCACCTTTAACCCGTTATCAAGGTGGGCCAACAACAACTAAATATGCCAAGCAACATTTACCCAACCTGCAACAATGCTCCACAAACAAATAATCTTCAAGCACAAGTGAGCAGCAACATGCACACAACAAAGATTATCCAAATAAACCTTATGAGGTCAAGTGCCCCAACTGACTTATTGCAAGTGATTGCCTGCAGTCTGAATGTGCAAATCTTTGTGGTACAAGAACCACATATAAACAAAGATCACCAGATAATGGGAATTCCAAGCACCTGGAAATACTGGCTCTCGGGTAATGGAAAGGCTGGTGTAATCACCACAGTTGATATAAGCCCAATCCTAGTTGGACTTAAAGATAACGCAGTAGCAGTTAAAATTGCAATTAATGCTGGCCCACTGACAATAATCTCTGCATATAGCGCCCCACCAAATCACAGGCATACTACGAGCGAGTCTGGCCAAGCGAGAATCAGTGAAGCACTGCAGGATATTGATAGCTTCCTACAAAATTTAAGTAATGAAAAGATCATTATCGGTGCAGATCTTAATGCCCATCACATCATGTGGGGATATAAAGACAACGACCAACGAGGTGAAGCACTCTTGGATTACCTGATAGGTAATAATTTACATCTTCTGAACACAATGGGTGCTCCTCCAACTTTTAAATCTTCAACCAATGAAGGATGGCCGGATGTGACGTTAACTCCTAATGTCGACATCGCAATAGAAAGTACATGGGAGGTCCTGGACACTGAAACACTCAGTGACCATAAATATATCCAGATCACATTGACAGCACCACCAGATACGACACAAATTACCAGATTCAAGACTAAATATGGAAATCATCATAAGTTCATCAAAAATCTATATCCACACGTAAGCAATATATTACAACTGTTAGAGGATAGTCAAACAACTGATCAACTTGACAATGCAGCCGCAATCATGCAAAGAAAACTGATTGAGTGTTGTCGAATTTCCTATAAGAAAACGAAACCGCGAAATAATTTAATGCCAAACTGGTGGACGCAGTCTTTTGATCTCAGGAAAAAAGAATTAAATGCCAAAAGACGAAAAATGCAAAATTTAACTAATCCAGACAAAGCTAAACTCAGAATTGATTACAAAAAGCTGAAGGCTGCATATATTAAAGATATACGAAGAGCAAAGCGCACATGCTGGCGAGAACTGTGTACTTCAGCAACTAACCCTTATGGGAAAATTTATAAAGCCACCTTTAGGAAATCCTCTCCACCATCAGCCCTGTTCTGCACGAATTTACAAGAAGGTAACGCTATTGACATCGCCAGCAGAATCTTAGAAGAGCTGTTTCCTACACAACCTACCACTCTGTTTCAGCGATCTCTCACCAATGACAGTTATGATCCAGAACCAAGCAAGGGAGAGATAGAGAGAGCTATCGCCTCACTTCCCAATGGAAAAGCACCAGGACTTGATGGAATTGACAACATTATTCTTAAAACATTGGACCGTCACTATCCAGAGCTTCTCAGAACCCTAATAAAAAATGCTGGAATTTGTGCTATTTCCCAAAGTGCTTCAAAATTGGCATAATCATTCTCTTCCATAAGGAAGGAAAAGACAAACTGCAAGTTAAATCATACAGGCCAATCACCCTCTTACCAACGATGGGAAAATTACTGGAGAAAATCGTGACTACTAGATTGACTTTCTTCTTAGAGAGCCATGGTCTTCTTCACCAAAATCAATTTGGTTTTCGTCAAGGAAGGTCAGTGGACGATGCTCTCCTACACCTGAAAAGACAAATCGAGATTGCAAAAGCCTCAGCAAAACATTGCGCAATAATTTCTCTAGATATTAAAGGAGCTTTCGACTCTGCACCACATCCAGCTATCAAACAAGCACTCGAAAGTAAAGGATGCCCAGAAACCATTAAAAACATACTAATCAGCAACCTGGAAGATCGAGAGGTTGCCCTCAATACAAATATGGGCATTGTGAAGAAAACTCAAGCCATTGGATGTCCACAAGGCTCCTGCAGTGGACCAATCCTATGGAATCTGCTTGCTGATGAGCCGCTACAATTTGACTGGTCCACAGTTGGTAAGGATATTGATCCTAAAGCAACAGTTGCTCTCCAGGCCTTTGCTGACGACTTCACCTTCGTAGTGTCAGCTGACAGTGAAAGGAAGCTTGGACGCGTCGCTACAGAAGCCCTTAAGATTTTTAGCAACTGGACCCATAAGCATAACCTTGGAATTTCAATTGAAAAATCAAATTACCTCCTATTCACGAGACTGCAATGTGGACCACAAATATTTTTTAATAACTTAAGAATAAGGAGAAGCAAGAGTATTAAACTTCTGGGTGTACTCCTAGATGAAAAGTTGAATTGGTCAGCACATATCAAACAACAAGGTGCCAAAGCCTTTCGCATTCACCAGAAATTACTTAGAATAGCTGGCTCAACCTGGGGATTTTCCCAAAAACAGCGCATTGTACTGTACAAAACAGTGGCAGAAAGAATCCTAGCCCATGGTGCAACACTCTGGGGAGCCAATCTTCGGGTCAAAAATCAGCTACTTCTAGACAAAATACAGAGAAAGTTTCTGCTTAATATAACTGGGGCCTACAAAACAACATCGACGGCAGCTTTACAAGTCATTACTGGCATACCTCCCCTTCATCTCACCATCAATTCTGAGGCACAAATAAAACAAGAATTTAGGACCACAAGCAGTAATATTATGGAGGCAAGAGTACCCACACTTTCTATACATCCAGGAATATTCAGAGTTGATACGATTGTCAACCCTAACACGGAGTACGACCCTACCCTGAATAAGCAGGTCTGCCATATTTTTACTGACGGCTCCAAGATGGATGGAGGTGTAGGAGCCGCGTTTGTCACAACATTGAAGGATATCATAATTCACAATGAAAGTTACAAACTGAATGCCAATTGCTCAGTCTTCCAGGCTGAGCTCTTCGCAATTAAGCAGGCTATTGAGTGGGCCAAAAACCAAGAACAGATTTGCCTCGTCTGGTCAGATAGTAAAGCTAGTCTTTATGCGCTTTGCAATCCGAAAGCCATCAGTCCTTTAGCCAGGCAAATTCAAGAGGAACTTAACAACCAACAAAACATCTCCCTCTGTTGGATAAAGGCTCATGTAGGATTTGAAGGGAATGAATTGGCAGACCGCCTAGCAAAAACTGCAGCTTCTTCAGATGAATCGGAAATCTTTCTCCCTCTTCCTCGGTCTCACTTCAAAAGGATCAGGAAAATTGCTTTAATTCAGGATTGGCAAACTCTGTGGGATCAAAATACCACCGGACGCCTAGTATACTCCATCCTGCCAAAAGTGAATTTGAACCAACAGTGCTGGCCAAGACAAATCACGATTTTTGTAACGGGACATGGCCCTTTTCCAAGTTATCTGCATAGAATAGGAGTACAACCCACTCCGAACTGTGCATGTGGAGAAGAAGGTACTCCAATTCATTACGCTACGTCATGCCCCATCACGAGTTCCTGGCACTTCACTACGCCCAGTGACAATCTGATAAGTGTCTGGCTCAAAAACATCACCATCAACAAGGCTGCAAAGCTAAAAATTATTAACCTTATAAACTTTCTCCTTGAATATAGGGAATTAATAATTCCAGAGGAATAGGAGGATAATGATGCCCGTGAGAGTGATAGACATCACCTGGAAGTAGATGAGCCGCATACTCCATCTCTCTCATGTTCTGCATTTAGACATTTCCCTCTCTACCTGTAACATTTCGCCTGTTTTCTTCTCCTTGTATATAGTTCATTATTATTTGTTTGCCATTTTCTCACCATCATTCCAGCGCTCTCATTTAATTACTCAGTCACAATTATTGTCATCATGTTATATTGACCTATTTTAATGCATTATGTACTATCTATCTAAACTTTTTGTATATATAGCTTAGAATTTTATATGACCTAACTTACTTTGAGCCGATACACCCAACTATCAAATCCATACTAAAGGCTTTAATTATTCATTAATCATTATTACCTCATTAATTTGCAGTAAGTTCAGGTATATGTTTTCAGTTTTGTTTTATCATTTTTAATTTCCTTTTGTTTTTCCATTTATTTTCTTTATTTCTTATATGCATGCTATTTGATATGTATTTCATATGCCTGTATTACCATTTCCTGCCATGTATTTTGTCTGATACCTATTTTGAATGCTTCTTATGTATCCACGTGTTAACTTTCAATTGCAACCAAATTTGTGTTAAATAGTATACTTTACAAACCCTCCTTACTGTGTAAAAGTTATAATTTATAGTGTCTCCATATGATTGCAAGCATTATTGTATTGTCTTGTATGTACTGTGTTCCGTTTTCTTTTCTCTCCAGCGGGTCCATCAAATCTGGTAAAACCCTTTCAGGGTTAGGTACAGGGACCTCTGCTGGCGTTTACTTTACTTTACTTTCATTCATCATCTCAGGAGAAAATACAGAGAAACACAGAGTGAAAGGAACATGCATGCTCGGATCGGGATTCGAACCTGGGACCAACAGGAACACTCAGCCACCGGCCGGCAAAGAAATTAAATATTTATAATGATAGCTGTTAATTTTTTCTTGATCCTTCCTTTTATTTATTATAGCAAAATTTGTGGAAAATGTGTTTGTATTTTGATGAGATGTTTTTGAAATGTTCCATTGATTAATTAGTATTTGATTTAAAATTATTATAAAATCCCAATTATTGGATTGAAAAACAGATAAATCTGGAAAACTTCATAATTCCTAACCTTTTTAGCATAGAATAACTTCTTTTACAAAGTGTTTTAAAATGAAATTTTTTTGTTTTAAACGCAATTAATAAATTCTGCAATTTATAAATTAATTTGCATTGATTAATACTAATAAATCCATTCATTTTTCAATATGATTTAAAATTTATTTATATAAAAATCAATATTCTTTCTCTAATGTAACTAAAATAGATAAAAATAAAGAGTGATTAAGCGCAGATATTGATGAAGTAAGATAGCAAATTTATACTTCACAAAGTAATTTATCCTTAAATCAAATACGTTTTTGAACTTTCTCTTAGATAATTTTGCAAATTAATAAACACTTTAAATGCATATGATAATGATAAAGTTTCTTTAAATGCATATGATAATAAAATTCAAATTTATGCTCAAGTATTTTTGTCAATTTTTTTAACAATGACAATAACACATAATTTTATTATAATTTTTATATTATAATATAATAACAAAATTTATTAAAATCCGATCTATTCTGGAAACAAATTTCCACCAAGGAATTGTTTATAAAGATTGACTTACTCTTGCAGTAATCCCCCGAATATCCAAGAGAGGTCGCTGCAAACCCATGCTTACAGTTGCACTTTTTATCTCCGTAAGTGTTGACTGAGCACGAGATTGCATTTTCACCACAGTCACATTCTAAACAAAAAGTTACGAAGATAAAATTTGACTTGAATAATTTTACAATGATATGTCTGGTAACATATTTTATAAGTACCTTAAATTTATATAAATTTATTTATTGTTTTTATATTTATTACAATTTATTATTATAAGATATTACAATAATCAATATCCAATTTACAGTAATCAATTTACTATAAAAATCTTGTCAAAAGCTCATGCCATTACTTTTGGCTCTTGATCATATGAAGATAGACCTTTTTCGGATGAAAGATTAAAATTATATTCATATATTCTGAATATAAATTTACTTTATTTTAAATAGCAAAAATTATTAAATATGTAATAAATTTACTATTGCAAAGAAAATACATGCAATTTTTGGCAAGTCGAAGTTTATTAAAAAAATAAAATATTATTATTTGTGTTTCTTTAAATAAAATTAATGATACACAAATTTGTTAAAAACAAAATATTCCTTCATAAATTTCTGTATCTTAAATTTTTCTTGTGACAAAGTCATAGACCATGATATTAATATATGAATCCTTAAAAAGCAACAAGCCATAGTGTAAATATATTCTTATGTTTTTGAAAAGCCTTGAACATAAGAAATGCGGTTTTATTGAAAAATGGATTTTTAAAAGTTGTTGAAGACATCGGATGATAAACGGGCACAGGCACCGTGTAATCCATGATTCCAAATTCTGAATTTTTTTGGTGATGAAGAAATGTTGCCAAGATGACGTATCGTGACGTGCGCTGATGACGTAAACACTAGAGTTACTAAAATAGAATTTTCTCCATAATTCTTATAGGTCTCCATATGTATGACGTAACAAAAACAAGGTTGCCATATACATAAGAAAATCCGCCAAAAAATCACCAATCGCAGAATTCGGCCCATGGATTATACGGCACCTGTGCCGATAAACAGCTAGTTTGTCATAAAAGAAGACCAAAACTTTTTTAATTTTCGTAATTTCAGTCTCCGTCAAATTATAACAGAATAACTTTCTAGTTGTCTAGTCTCAAGAGTACATTTTCTTATGTTTAAAATATTAGGCCTAATCATTACACGCAACATTCAACTGCACAAAATGATTGAATAAAAATGAATTATTTTTGAGAGTAATATTTAGTGGCGTAATTATAATGGCAGACAAACACTGGATCAGAAAACTAGGAATACATTCTTTTACTTAGAAGAATATAGCCGAAGGAATCCCGAATTTACAAAACTGCTACTACATATTTTTGTAATACGAATTTATCATCAAATTAATACGAGGTAAAAGAAGAATGCTAAAGCCATATTATATCTTTAGTTTTATATGCATGTATGTTTTAATATATTTGATTCACTTGCATATGAACCCCTCATATCAGGATTACCTCTACAACCTCTGTCTCCTTCCAAAATGCCGCCCAGTATTACAGAAGATCCAGGTTTACATGTACATTCTTTCATAACTCCTGCCTTGAACTTGCAGGATGTAGAATAGGGTCCACAATCACATCCTGCAAAGAATATGATTTGATATGAAAATTCATTATATTATAAATTCACCCACAAACAATTGGATTTTTTTTTACAATTAAAACAAACATTAGATCATCAAATAGGAAGATTCTGAAGGAGGGGTTCAACAATATCTGCCATGTTTTGTTTCAAAAAAAGAACTTTTATCTTAGAAATCAAGATATAATCTAATATTATAGTTCAAAGAAAGGGGCTGTCAAATTAAACATAAAAAATATAATTCTTATATTTATTTATATTTTTCCAAAATTGAGTTACAAATATGTATGAACACACACACACACACACACACACACACACACACACACACACACATATATATATATATATATATATATATATATATATATATATATATATATATATTCGGATTCTTTTTAATAACACATATTGTAGATGAACCAGAATCCGCTTTGTTATAAATATTTTAACTAAATATTGTAGCTGATTTTTTCCAATTTATGTGTGATGTTCCCTCTTTTTGTCTGTGAGTGTATATATACACTACTGGCCATTAAAATTGCTACACCAAGAAGGAATGCAAATAACAGAACGATATTTATTGAACATATTGTGGAAAGAACAAGTGATTAGATTTACAGGAAATTAGGTTGTATAGATCTTGAGAAATCAGTACCCAGAGCAGCCACCTCTGGCTGCAATAACAGCATTTATCCGCCTAGGCATGGAGTCAAACAGAGATTGTATGGCATGTACGGGGATCTCAGTCCATGCAGCTTCAACACTATGCCACAGTTCATCGACAGTAGTGGATGGTGAGTGATGGCGTGCCAATCGCTCGGCAACCATTGACCACACGTTCTCAATTGGTGACAGATCAGGAGAACGTGCTGGCCAGGGTAACAGTCGAACCTGTTCTGTATCAAGGAAGTTCAGAACAGTACGGGCAATATGCGGTCGTGCATTATCCTGTTGAAACAAAGCATTAGGGAGGCCTCGAAGATAGGGCAGAGCCACGGGCCTTAACACATCGGAAATGTAACGGTTGCTGTTCAAAGTGCCGGTAATGCGAACAAAAGATGATCGAGACGTGTATCCAATGGCACCCCATACCATCACTCCAGCAGATGGGCCAGTATGGCGATGTCCAATGCAAGCTGGCAATGCGCGTTCTCCACGATGCCTCCAAATACGGATGCGGCCATCCTGGTCCTGTATACAGAACCGGGATTCATCTGTAAAGATGATGTGAGGCCATTCCTGCGTCCAGGTTCGTCGCTGATCACACCATTGAAGGCGCTCCTGTCTGTGACGCAGCGTCAATAGTAGCCGAAGCCATGGTCGCCGTGCAGACAATCCATGCTGCTGCAAACGTCGTCGAACTGTTCGAGCAGAAACTTGTTGCCTTGCAAATGACTCCATTTCTTGACTCAGGGTTCGTGAAGTGGCTGTACGATCCCTTGCGACCATGCGGATAAGATGTCTGTCTTCTCTGCTGTTAGTGATGGAGGGTCGCTGAGATCCTGCATGACGTTCCGTATGATTGTCCTGAACCCATCGATTCCATATTCTGCTAACAGTCATAGGTCTCGACCGACGCGAGCAGCAATATTGCGGTACGATAAACCGCAATCCTGGTAGGCTATAATCCTTCCTCGATCAAAGTCAGACACGTACTGATAGGCATTTCTTCTTCTTACACGAGGCATTACAACAACTTTCTTTGCCGAAAACAACGTTGAAACGGAAATTGAGTATGAGAAAACTGCTGTCAAATCTCTGGTTTTATACACATTGTAGATGTCGCTACTGTCACCTGCTTTGTATGAATGCGCTGAAAATCTAATCTTTTGCATATCACAGCAAGTTCTATCTGTCATGCAAATTTCACGTGTGTAGTGTGCCGCTTTCCTGGTGTAGCAATTTTAATGGCCAGTAGTGTATATATATATATATATTATATTAGTAATTTTTTAATTTATTAATAGTCTGAAAAATCATTATTTTTGATAATATGAGAAAATTTAAAGTTTTCTTCAATATTTAAAATAATTTCTTTTCTCCAGTATGTATACAAAAATAATCTAAATAAAGAATTCTGAAAGATACTCTTCCAATTTGAATATTTTTTGTTTTTGTTCTAAGAATCAATAATAATTGAATTTTCTCAAGTTTTATTTTGATGTTCATTATTTATGGCATCATCAAATTGATCTGGCAATTGAATACTTCTTCCCTTCAATTCTCGGCTCAACCATTTTGATTCCGCACCTCCGACCTTTACTTACGTTTTAATCCACTTTAAATTTTGTATGCCGAGCGAATTGGCTTTGGTGTGCAAAAAGTGTCCGCAGAACGGGAAACCATGCCCCATTCTAATTTTTTTCCTGATATTTATATACGTTTATTTCGGATATGGTTTTGCATTTTCCTGTCCATTAAATGTACATGCTTTAAATTTGCATCAGATTTTTTTAGATATAGATTATATATATACTAGAAGCCATGCTGTTGCACATACTTGTAGTAGAAAATAATTTTTAAAAAATAAAGTTACCTTTAAAATGTTTTCAGAACTATTTTTTTTTAAATATATTTAAAGAAAATATTTATCAGTTGTTAAAAATAATAAATGAATAAATGCCATTTTAATTACTTTATACAGAAATTTCATGTGAAATTCTCTTAAACTTCATATTGGAAAATGCTAGGCAAACAAGAATGTTCTACCATTTTCCGGGACTCAAAAGAACACGACCTACAGAAAGTGCAGCCTATTGTTAGCCCTCGAAGTAAACCTCATCGGCATCCAGCACCTTCTTCCAACGTGTCTTCAGTTGTGTCATCCCCTGGCGGTAAAACTCGGGGATTTTGGACGCAAAGAAGTTCGTGATGTGCTTGGCGCAAGTCTGCTTCATGGATGAAAGGTATTTGAGAAAGTTGATTATCCAGAGAATGTGTAAGAGGTGATAATCTGATGATGCAAGATCAGGTGAGTAAGGCGAGTGGCACAAAATCTCCCAACTAAGTCACGGTATGGTATTTCTGGCCATTCACGTGACGTGTGGCCAGGAAAAGTACACCTTTGCGCTTAGTTCCTTCTGTTACAATGTCTGTTGCAAGTTCCATCCGCTGCGAGTACAGGTCCTTAGTGACCGTTTGGCCTGATGGTAGGAACTCATAGTGAACCACTTGACGACTATTCCACAGACAGCAGCTTAATCACATAGACATAGACATACGCAATGGAACACCTGGAAAGTGGACTCATCAGCTTATGCATCAAGTCGCCGTGTGAAACCAATGCCTTACATTCATTCCCAGCACTATCTTCAAACGCTTCATACATTCGGCGACTTGATACATAAGCTGATGAGTCCACTTTGAAGTCTTAAGGCGAAAAATATGGAGCACGCTCATTCGACGCGTACATTTCTCATCGCTACTGTACGAGTTATGATTGATGAATGTGTGCGGTGGACCTGCTTTTAAAACGACTGATAGGTGCCTCATCCACGCTATACACTAATTTTCATACTTATTCTTACTTCATTTAATGGCAACGTGAAAACGGCAAAACTTTCTTGATTATTTTATAAAATAATCTTTCTCTGACATCAGACGTTTCTCTAAAATTAGCGGCAGAAAAATTTGCAGTAAAAATTTAATTCCAATCATTCTATAAATTTGTTATTGCATTTTAAAGTTGTTTGAGATTAAGAATGTTGTTACTTGTCATTATATATTTTTAACCTTTCTTTAAAAAATGTAATAAAATAAAGTTTCTCTTCTTTTTTTCATCAAATAAGTTTATTTTATTTCTTTGTACTGTGCATTTAAGTTATGAAATAACGTCAGATGTTCATAAAAATCATAGTAATCAAATATGGGGTATATATTGCAGAGTATTTCTTAAAATTGAACCAAAATCAAACTTTCACTCAGCAAGCTCAATTCTAACCAAATATTTCAGTAAAAAAATCGCTGAATTTTTAAGAAACAGTTTCGCATAAAATTTTCTATTGGGAAGTTACGTTATTTTACAATACATATTTTATTAATCATAATTTCAAAACTTTTCAAAATTTTAAAAAATTGTTATGTCATAAAAATTTCCTTAATATATGGTCCCGGAGAATGTTACTTACTTTCACAACTCTCGTGAAGAGCAGATCCTATTTTTCCTTTTGGCTCGTACCCTTTCTTGCAAGTACAGTTCTTTATCATAATAGAGACGATATGTTCACAAGAAACAGAATTCGGCCCACAATCGCATTCTGTAAGAGAAACAATTTATATTCTCATAATCAACATTTTAAAATTTAATTTGACTGACATAATTACATTTTCACTTATAGATTTCAATGCTATAATTACAAAAAAATATAAACAAGACTATATCAATACTCATAATTTCAAGACATGGGTTGTGACAGACTGAGTACTATTTGTAAAATAACAAGCTGAAAATAGGGAAAATTGAGAAAAACTATAAATTTTATTTTAATCATATTTATATAAGTTAATTATAAAAATCATTGGAAAATTAAAAATTTCATTTCGATAATATTTATATAATTACACAAAATAGCATTTTATACTGGAATATTGTATCTAATAAACCAGAGAATAGAGTACTTTAATTAGTGATCAGTGAGTTAATTAGGGAACTCAAGTAACATGAGTGATTAAGTATAATAAAGGATATTATCTAATCTAGAAATAAGTATTTACTTATTTTTTTATAAATTTTAAATTAAATATATAATGACACAAAAACTGGGTCTTGGAGGTGAATAACTGTTATACGAATTAATGCACTGATAGGAGTCCATAAGCATATCAATTATTTCTTTCGCGGAACTGTCATTGGAAAAAGCGTCGATCGGAAGCTCTGTACAGACACAACCATCACTTTCGTAAATAAAACAGGTCGCAGTTGCAAGGAAATGATACTTTAAGGGTGCAGACCAAGTTACGGTTTTTCCAGTCTGGTTTTTAAATAATAAAGACCTATCCTCCTTCGGAGTTACCGTGGTATAATCATTGGATGCCCTTTTTATAAAAGATGCAATCATTTTCTACCCTTTGTACCAAATATGGCTAACGGCAACAAAATCCAGATAATTGCGCATTTGGAATAAACTGCTGGCTAGCCAAATTACAACACCAAGAAAGAGAAGAGATATCACAACAAAATTTATTTTGTAGATAACATGTTGACCATAGGGTACAGCATGATCAAATCTCGGTAGGCCACTATCAAGCGTGGTCCTCTGCCAACAACTAGAAGCCAGTTGATGTGTATTGTTTGTCGCACAACGGTCACTGTTTGCGCACGAGCGCCAATCGGACCGGGACTTACGATTCAAAGTGGATTCCGAACTACTATGGACATCCATGTTCAAGGTGAGATTCGAACCCACGAACTGTTAAATCGTAGGCAAGAGCGCTAGGTCACTATCGGCTTCCATCTCGTCGCACAACAGATAGCCTGAGTAGCTGGCATTGTTGGAGATCACCGCTGCCACATGCCTCGGCGTTGATTCAAAGAGACTTTGGAAATGTTCATGGGGTACAGCAGACAATCTCGGTAGGCCACTATTCTTCCTCTGTCGCACTTGGATATCTTGATCAAAAAAGTATCACTGTTTTCTACAAAGCATAATTCATCGTTTTTTTTTTTTTTTTTTTTTGAAAAATCTACAAGAAAAACGCAGTTGCCGAACTTAAAATCGTCGAAATCTATTGTGTTATTGTGTATAATGCCTTAAATAGCATTTTGAAGAGGCGCCACAGGCGCGCGTGATGTGCATCTGCGCTAAAATTCTAATCATTTGCATACCTCACCTCCGCTAATGCGTGTTGTAAATTTCATGTCATTTGTATGCTTCCTTCAGGGGGTTGCGTTTACGGTGGCCAGCAGTGTAAATAAAAATAAATTGCTGTTACGGTGGCAGAAAGAAAGAGGGGTTATAAATTTTAAGGGATTTTTTCTAATCTTTTTTAGTTTGCTTATTCCTCTCACATGAATTTACTTAATCACTTTAAACTTTTGTCTTGTCAACGATACTTATAATATTTAGGAGATTTGTAATAATTATCATATTAAAAGCATGATTGACTTAGTAATTTTTTATTACAAGTTTTTTTTATTTAAAACAATTTTGACATTTCTAAAAATTTTAAACTTATAAACTGAACTTAAGATCTTTTTTTCCCCAGAATTTACAAATAAAACAAAAATGGGAAGAAAATCATTATATATGACTACTTGACACGTGATCCGTTATTATAATGTATTCGAGTGATGTAAGACAATTGTCCTGATGTCAACCTATAGAATAACACATGACTTTTCAATCACGATTAGAAAAGCAATATGTATTCTGTTTAAATAAAATTGTATTATTTATAAAAGGTCGATTTCAAAAACGAATCAATTTGTAAAAATGAAAAAAATATATATGTTACCGTAACATTTTCCTGATCCGCTTGAAAAACCTTTTGGGCAAGAACAAATTTTATCATTTTTATAAAAGTGGCATGCGTATGCTCTTGGACCACAATCACACTCTGAAAGAAAACAATCGTAATAATTTATACATATGTATACTAACAATATCATGAAAAAATATGTCGCCAAATAATGCAGTTTAGAATTGCATTCTCACACATTTTATATATTTATTATTATATTTAACCTCTCATATTCAATTCATTATTTTTAGTGCATAAAAAATTTAATTGTATGATTAAAACTTGGAATATAAATTAGAAATAAATATTTCAGCAACTTATTAATCATTCTATTTTTCCTCTCATTTTGCAAATATGGTTAAAATATGCAACGTTTGGCGAACCAGTTATTGGTGAAAAAAGTTAATGACACAATATGTAAGTAGAACATTATATATAAGAACATGTGACAGGAACCTAATACTTTCACCTATTTTCTCAAAGAAGAATGTCCAAAGGATGAATGTCGCCACGAATTGAAATCACACAGGGACCTTGGAGACTGTAGAAGACTTTCAATGTGGATTCATGGATTTTTCTTAACCCAGGTGTGGCAATTTTGTTTGTGGACTGTCTCATTTAATGCAGAAATGAACCTCGTCGTTCCACAGAATATTCCAAGACCATGTCAGATCAACAGTCATTTTATTGAGAAAACTGACTTGAATGAGAGACGCTGTGGCTGGTCTCCCTGAAACAGCCACTAGCTATGGCAGATTATGTATGGGAAATAGTGCATTTATGTCTCTGAGTACTTTTTGGACGGTGCTGTAAAAATTGCCAAAAATAGAAACTGCACTCGTGCTACTGCCCCCAAAATCTGATCTCTCTGATTGTGCGTCAACAGCTGTCTAGATGACATCTACAATTACCAGTAACTCTTCCAGGTTGGACATTTAATTCCTCTGTTTATTCAAATCTCTGAATCATGGCCGGATATTTTAAGTAGATATTGGTTGTCACCATATATTCTTTCTATGGCGAAATCTATGAATTGCAGTTGAAATGTTTCCTTTGTTTTCGTAAAACAGCTTCACCAATAACGCACGTTCAGCTATAGAGACCATCATTTATGCAACAGGAAACATTGACTTAAACGTAACAACACCTGCAAACATTTTATACCTAATTTATTTGGCATAAAGTTTCCTCTTCTTTCTTAGCATACAAGTCTAAATATTTTTCTCCGGTTTTGCATTTTTATTGCTCATAATTTTTGTTATGGAATGTTAATAATGTTTTAGTATTCCATTTTGGTCGTTTATTGTATTAAATTTTTATGTTTTTTCCCAAAAACACGCCATCTGGTGGACATTTTGGAACTCGTTTCTTTTTTTAATTCTGGAAGCACATCTTGTATATAGCCCATATACAAAATTTCGTTGTATTCCTTTCACTTGTTTGCGCAGTAGGATGCCGTTTATAAGGAACGTTTAATTATAACTATCTTGTATATTAATATTAAAGTAATGTGTTTTAACATTAAAATTCCATAGATTTTTATTGGTTAGAAAAATGTAAAGATTTGTCGCAGTTCAGAATCCATTTTTAGTTGTAAATATCGGTAGCTTGAGTATTAGTTCACTAAAGTGTGACAGACAAACAAAATCCTTCTTTTTTGAACCAAATATTCTTAACAATGTGATGTGAACCGGAACACCAAACTATGCAAAAATTTTTAATACAGAATAGAACATTAAGCACTGGGAGTAATTTAAAGCAGAACAAAAATTCATAGTTAACCATAAAAAATATACCTCAAAACACCAAATATGTTGACTATCATTGCAACCAACATAATATTGTTATTTAAAAGCACCAAATACTTATAAATTGTGCTTAAAATTTTAAAACAACTCTATTTTTGTACTTTTTTGGAATAAAATTTCCAATTAAAAGTAATATCACAATGTCCTTAATGTATTAGGAAACATTTTTGTAACTATCATTGCAAAAAGTGCCTTTGTTTTTAATATTAGTAAGGCCAAGCTCATCAGAGGGGAAAGTTCCAAATCTGGTACTGGAAGCTGTTAAAGAATTGAGGATACGTATTTGAGGTCATAGTCGAAATATATATTGTGAATAGCTAGAAGTATGTGTTTGTAATCACATAGTGGAAATATGTATTACGAAAAACTGGCGGTGTGTTGGATCTTAATACCATAATACCTTGGATTTTAATACCAGAAAACTAAATTACGCGTGGCTTTGCAGATTTACCATGGGTAGTGGAAAGTATGTATCACAAAAAAAGAAATCCAGATTTCTTTCAAATATCTATCCTGTAAGGTACGTACGCAGAAAACAAAAGTATAACATCCATCTATCTTTCTTATGATGACTGGGATTTAAACTGGAAATTTAAATTTTTTGGTTTTATTCCTAAATCATGGTAAATCCAGAATTTACTGCATGAATTCTCTACTCACCTATCCCTATAAATATATTTGCAAAATCAGAAATTAACAATCATCTACTATTGTTTAACATAGGGTTTGCTAAAAGCTGACTTCTTCCTTTCCTAAAGGGCAGTCTTACCACGAGATTATGGCAACACACAATAGCTAAAGTTTCTAACTTTATTCAGCAGATTTTTTGCTGTAAATATTATATATATATGCTTTATATTACTATCTATGTATAGATAGATCGATTGATGGACGGACGGATGGATATAACTAATTTTAAAAATGCCAAATTGTAAATCATTTTCCTTTTGGCCATTAAAACGGAAAATCAACAAGGGTATGTTACAGGTAGAGGTACCTAAGCAGAATTTGTTGGATGTCAACTTCGAGAATCAACAATAGGCTACACTTTCTGTAAATATTTTTCTTTTTCGTCATAAAAACAACAAATCATCTAAGGAATATTACACTTGAAGATACATGAGCAGAAGATGCCATCCGAAATAATTTCGAAAAATAACGATGCGCTAAATATTTCTGTGAATCATTTTTCTTTTTGCCACTAACCGCAGAATTTATACTAGGCATACGAATATTTTTAAGTGATTAAATATTTTAAACAGTCAAAAATGTAGTTCAAATATTTTCTACCTATGACTAATTTTTGAGTCATGCATTTTTTGCAATTTATGCATTTTTTTTAATGATACACCACATATGATAAGGAATGGTTTCAAGACTTTGCGACTATAATACCATACGTAGTTTAGTTTTCTGATAAGACTTTTTCTTTGGAAATAACTGTTATTACGTACTTCAACGACACTCTCAATGTCATCAAACAATAGGAAATATAGTTGCAGATAGGTATGTAATCCATAATGACGTCAGTTGAATGAATCCTTTCTAAATGACGCAGTACATTTAAACTACTGGTATCTGGTATGTAGTTTTTGTATTCACTAATTGGTTATAAAATTTCTCTTTGTGAGTTACGGAAGTTTTTATTTTATTTATTTTTTTTTTTACTGTAAAGCATGTTCAACTGTAAAAAATTGCACTATACATAGCAAATGTGTTTATAAGAAAGAGATTTCAGTTTTACTTGATTTTTTTATCGATAATATGGTGGGTTTTTAAATTTAACTATTCTTAACTATTTTAAATAAAACTTAAGTGTTTTTACAGACACTAAAATTGTTTTAAAATTTTCTTTATAGAAATATTACTAGAGGATATTGATTGCTGACAAAGTTTGAGTGGTAATACAGTCTGATGAAACCTCTGTTAAATTCAATCATATTGAAAGAGGTATTTCATCTCAATTTTCTCTTAAAACTTTGAAATTATTACTGTATTTAATTATTTCTTTTTATACAAATTTAGCACTTTAAACTTACAATGTAAGTTTTCTATAGTTAAAGTTTAACTTTAAGTTATATGTTAATCTAAGAAAAATTGTTGCATCAAATGTTATAAAAATCAAATAATTTTAAACTGTTCAGACGGATTGTTTTTTTTTTCCAAAATGTGTGTTTTTAGTCATTCTACGTGTGAAATTCATTGTATTATCTGTTAAATAAAATGTGCGTAAAATGTTCATAAATGTTTATAAATTGTGTTACATTAAGCATGTTGTGGCTACGACTCTGTCCTTGCCAAGTTCAAACGGAATGCTATATAAGTTTTAATACCTGTTTACAATTAATGTTACTGGCAATTCAGTACATCGAATTTCTTAATTTCACCTGATTCCTTATATCATTGCATGAACAATAGTTTTAAATAATTCAATGTGACCGAAAGACATAGGGATATTAGGGGCGACCATAGAATAGAAAGGAAAAAATTGTGTGTCCAAATTGATTGAATTTGTTAGTTTTTTAGCAGTTATTTTTGGCACACGAGAGCTAATTAGACCGGAACCGACACTATCAAATAAGTTTCGAACTACTATAAACAATCATGTGGCTGAGGTGGAATTCAAGTTCCCAAACTGCTGAACCGACATCTGGACCGGTAACCAAAAGGCTGTGACGTTGGCATAACAAACTCACAAAAGGAATTTATATAAGAGTAAATCATCTTTCCTGCTATAATTCTCCTAGCCACTGTTTTTTTGCACAATTCTTCTTAAGAAGAGTTTTCCATTAAAAATGACAAAAAAATTTTGTCACATAAAAGTTCCACTAAAAATTTACAAGCAAAATCAAAAATTTTTATTGTTCGTAGTTATTTTCTGGTTAGTTGTGTTTGTGTTTTTTTTGTATTAGTTGAATTAAAAAATTCTAAAATACTAAATAGATTTAAACTTTTCACTAGGATAATGCTACAACTTTAATATTGTGCCATAGGTTTTAGAGAAGTTTGATAATCTTCTTCATTATGAATGACATATTTTGAAATTAGTGTTATTAGCTCTAGTAGCCTTCGTGCATTAGGATAGGTTGTTTGCTTTATTTTCTCTATTTGTCATTCCATCTATTAATACATTTTAGAAGCAAATTCCAAATTTTGCAAAAATCAGCTTAGTTTTGTAATTGTAATACAGCAAATGATTTATTTTTATCATTAACAATTATTTAATTTCCAGTTACAATTGTTATTATTGACGCATTCTGTAATTTTTATATGCTAAATATTCTACTTGTGGTTATAAGTAATTTTATTTAAAGAGATTAAAATAATGTGTATTGTTGAAACAGGGTATTTTGATCAATTGTGAATATTTTTTGCATTATTAGGTCAACGTATTTTTCTTATCTCTTATTTTTAATGTTAGAACATTAGATTTTTTAAAAATTTTAATAACTCTTTACATTGAAATTTTGAACAGGAAAAATGCATGAAAAAAATATTTGAAGGAAAATTAAATTCTTTGACAAAAAATTTTATTTTTTAAATAATGATTAAAAATGCGATTTATATTTTACTCATAAATTTATTGTAAATTCAACTTTTTTTTTTAGTTTTCATGCACATCAAAATAAAATAAAAACTTTGATTAAGTACGAAATAATGGAGAAAATTCTAATACCATATTGAAATTAATAATTCAAATATGTTGTGTTGGTAATTAAATAAATAAATTTCAAAATGTTACTCCTTACTTTTACATTCTCCATAAATTGTTTCATCTGTTTGGGAGTATCCGGGATGACAGGAGCACACCTTCCTCGCGTTCATAAAATAACATCTGTAACTGTTCTCACCGCAATTGCATTCTTCTGAAAGGAAAAGCAATATATATATATATATATATATATATATATATATATATATATATATATATATATATATATCATATACATATATATACATATATATATATATATATATATATATATATATATATATATATATATATATATATATATATATATATATATATATATATATATATATATATATATATATATATATATATATATATATATATATATATATATATATATATATATATATTTATATATATATATATATATTTATATATATACATACATATATATATATATATATATATATATATATATATATATATATATATATATATATATATATATATATATATACATATATATATATATATATATATATATATATATATATATATATATATATAAATATATATATATGTATAAATATTTAAGTTTAGCAATACATTTAGCGCAAAAGCAGCTAGAATAGTATTACTAAGATATAGTTAATAGTATATTTTATAAAATACAATGAATATAATGAAACAAAATACATTGAAAAATGCCAAATGGAGAAAAGTACATTGAAAATATTAAATGCCAAATGTAGAATATTAAATGGAAAACAATATATTGAAAATATTAAATGGAAAAAAATACATTGAAAAGAATTACATTGAAAATACTTGAAATAAATACATTGACAATACTTGAAAGAAATTTCAAAGAAAGATAGATAGATAGATATAAATGACTAGTAGAGCATTGCTTATAAGAGTGAAGTAAGGCGTAGTTTTATACTACGGAAGGGTCACCAAGCCTTGAAGGTCTTATAAGAAGCTTGAAATGCCGATAGTGTTTACACTTAGTCACTAATTTATGTATTTGGTGAGGTTCTTGCAGATTTGGATTTGTAATTAGATATGATTTAAATTTGATTATTATATATTAAATGTATTTTGGCAACATTGGATTTTGACTTATATATTTTAGATTAAATTCTACTTATATATTTTGGATTAAATTCTACTTCTTCTATTCTTGTTTGATACTTTGGTTTGAATTTTTGGTATGGCTTTGGGGTGTACTGGCTTCTTTAAAACTATGTCTTGGGCCATTGCAGAAAAGTCATAATTGTGCCAATGTGGTCAACACCCCCTGATGAAGCTGGCCATATTGGTACTTTATTCCATTTATACCTATCTATCTTTCTTTGAAATTTCTTTCAAGTATTGTCAATGTATTTCTTTCAAGTATTTTCAATGTAATTCTTTTTAATGTATTCTTTTCAATGTATTATTTTCCATTTAATATTTTCAATATATTGTTTTCCATTTAATATTCTACATTTGGCATTTAATATTTTCAATGTACTATTCTCCATTTGGCATTTTTCATTGTATTTTGTTTCATTATATTCATTGTATTTTACAAAATATACTATTATATATATATATATATATATATATATATATATATATATATATATTTAACGTATTTAATTTTCAAAAGCATTTTATTTTGAAGTTAAAGTAGTTGACAACACTAACTGTGTATTTAAAAAAAAATGCTAGTTTTAAAAAAATGGCATTCAAGCAATTTGATGCCAACTTTTGAGAGTGGTATGTTAAAGTTAGGAAATGAAATATTATGTGTATATATTTTATACTTATTAATCTACTGTAATTATTTTGTCTCACTGTCAGTGAATTGACATTTCAGCTATTTGTTGATGTCCATTTAGTTAAAATTTTTAAAAAAAGTAATATATAAGCTTCACCCTTATTCTATTGTATGATGAGTTTCCACGAGTTCATAAGTTACTTAGGACTTTATGACGTGAGGGATTTTGATTATAAATCACATGTTTTCAATTATAGAGAGTCTTGTTTATTCAAAGCTGTATACTTGGTGGTCTTGGTGGTAATGAAATTAAATGTCGTTCCAAAGGATCTACCAGAATTTTTGCTTTCAAATAATATATATATATATATATATATATATATATATATATATATATATATATATATATATATATATATATATATATATATATATATATATATATATATATATATATATATATATATATATATATATATACACAATTATAAACTTGTCGTTTATAAATTTTACTACAGAAAAATTATTTTTTGGTAAAATATTTTAAAAAAATTCTATATTTAATAAATAGATTTAATTCTTAAACTTTCCGTCCAACGTGTCTAGTGGTCATCGTGCCTGACTGTGGATAGGGAGGTCCTGGGTTCGAATCCCGATTCGGGCATGGATGTACTATCTCTATCTATCCTGTCTTTGTCCTTTCCTGGTATGAATGTGGAATGAATGGTTACTTACCCTATAAACGGTCCCTACGGCATGTGTGTACTGAGGAAGTCGGACTCCACACCAAAATAGGGTTCAGTTGGAAAAGGGGAGCAGCGCACCCCATATTGCCAGACTGGCTGGCACACGACAACAACAATTCTTAAACTTAAGTGCTTAATGGTAAATTTTTGCTACGAATCATTTTAAATATATATAAATCATAGTAAACCATTTGTTAGTCCAGAAGTTCAAATGCTTGTAATGGTGTTATGTGTTGAAAGTACGACAAACATAGTACAGGTTTTTATTAATTATAATAACAATAACAATTAAAAAGTAGTAAATACTAAGTAAGTATAAGTAATGAATTGACAGTTAGTCAAGCTCCATTCTCCACTGTAGTAAGAAGCGGAAAGAATCGCTTATACAGAGGGCATTGCTCTTCGAGTTTCTCATGAGAAGCACTAGCAGCTAGCACCAATATCATTGACCCTGAAACTCATTGCTATTTTCGCAGGCGTATGTGAAATATTTGCAAATAAAAGAAAGTTCACTTCTATGCGTTTATAAAATAAATTATATGCATTTAAATTAAATTGCAAACAAAAGCTTGAATCAAAGCAAACAAAAGAATAAAAGCTCACATCGATCAGATTACACGATATGATTTTTTTGCTGGCAATTAAATTTCTTTCAAAATGGGGTATGGGCTCTTTTCTTCTAGAAACCAATCAAAGTATTCTATTCATTAGATAAATTATCTAGTAACAAATCTCATAAAATATGAATGGGCTCTTAATAAAATCAAAATAACATTTTATGTTTCCCATTATTAATGGACCTATTAAGGCAAATCTGAGTTTATTAGGTCTAGCACCTGCGAAATCTCCTAAACTGCAAATTTTTTAACGGAAGTTGTTTGGGAAATATATAAAGAAAATGATTATTCAATTCAATAAATAGTATTATTTAATTCTGTAATTTTCATCATTCATGTGTTTATGATCTATGACCGCTTGTGCTTTTTGCTTGTCACGCAACGGCCATTTTTCGTATGTGTTGCACTCTTGAAAATAGAGTTGTCCCGATTAAGTGTTCAAAAGGAGACAACATTTTAATTGTTAAGTTACTAAAATAGGCCGACATGATTGAGCTTTTATTTTTCTATTAAATTTGCATTTGAGACTGTTAAGAAGAATTTTTCTGATTGCGTAATATTTAAATAAATAATCACTTTCGAGGATAGATTTGATTCTAATAACAGATCAATTAATGTTAAACATTTAATTACTAGGTTATTGAAATACGATTTATTTAAAAAAATTAAATGGATTTAATAAAACCGAGAAGAATTTTGTAAAAGGCATAATATTTAAATATTGTTTTCGTTGAACGTAGCTGTTAATTACAACCAATTCGCTTGCAATGGTTAAAAGTAACAAAATTGACATTGGTAGTACTAATTCGTCTTATGTAAATATTAGTTACGTATTGATTCGATCAGGCTATTGATATTTTAGGAAGTTATTTTAATTGAGCTTAAGTCACAAATTAATTCTTGTACCATTTCTGTCCCTCGTAATCTTCGAAGAGTACTCCAGATTAATCGATATATATTGGGCATTCAGAAATAAGTTACACTTGTCCCACTAGAGATGGCAACATTGCGAAAGAAGAGTCAAGCTTGAGCAGACGATAATTCAGTTACACGGCTTCAAACTGTAACAATTTTATTCGAATTGTTTGAAACGTTGCTGTGTAGTACGATAAAAAAAGACACGCCAGCTAAAAACTTACTCCAACGTTGAAGTCCATGAAACCGTGCACATTTTATGGGCAAAACGCTTAACAAGAGCAGAGATTCATCGTGACATATCGGCAATGCAATATCATCCAGCCAAAATGAAATTGCGCCAGCTGTTCGAAGACGATTGCAAAGACTTAACCGAATCGAAAGGCAAGGAAGCCAGCAACGATGAACACATTTGACATGGTGGAGAGCGTGGAAGGCATTATTCTCACGCATCGCAAAGTGAGCGTCCTACATATTGCGCATTAGTTTGAAATATCTGCTGGCAGTGCTATTTCCATCATCCGTTTCCAACTGTATTATTGCAAATTTGTTCACAATGGGTTCCTTATTCTTTGAGTTCCGAACACAAAGGATCAAGGTTTGCAAATTCCCTGGAATTCCTTCGACATTGTTCTTCGAAAGGCAATGATTTCTTAAGACGCATCATTATGGATGATGAGACATGGGTGCATCATTTCACTCAAGAAACGAAGCAAGCATCGATGAAATAGATGCATCATCGACTGTGAAAGCAAAACACAAAATTCACCCATCAGTGGAGAAAGTCATGGCTACTGTTTTTTTTTCTCGATTGTGAAGAAGTTGTCTGCACCACGTTTATGTGGAAGGGCACAGTCATTAATGTTGAGTCCAACTTTGAAACTCTAAGAGGTTTGTGCAGAGCTTTGAAAAATAAACGGAGAGGAAAGTTAAGTAAAGGCATTGATTATCTTCTTGCATGAAAATGCAAGATCTCACAAGCCACGCACAGCACAGGATTTGCTACGCAGTTTTGGATGAAAGATTTGGAAGCAGCCATCGTTCAGTCCCGATCTGGCGCTCTGCGACTTTCATGAGTTCGGCAAATTCAAAGACAATTTCCCAACGATAATCAGGTTCAGGCAACTGTTCTAAGCTGGCTCAAGGACCAAGAAGCGATTCTGCATGGTTAGGGCATCACGAGTGATTAGTGCAATGTTCCGACAAATGTCTGAGGTGACTGAGAGATGTAGAGAAATAGTGTGTTGTATGTGTGTCATATTGCTCAAATAGCGAACTTCTATGTAAAGTGTTTTTTGACTTAATATTTTTCGACTGTACTTTTATAACTTACTATTTAGACCGTCCCTAGTATTTCAGCATATCAGTTTTCCAATCAGAGTAAAGTCACTTTACCAATCGAAACTCAGTAAAATTTATCTCTGCAAATATATTTATTTAATAAAATAATATAATTTATACACTTACAGTGCTTCGTATTTTAAATTTATATTTATTGATATAAGAAGGAGAAAATTTTTTTATAGAAACAGGGGATTCATTGCACTGCTCTTATTTTATCCATGGATAAAATGCAAAAGTGTCATTTGCTTCAGAACTTTTGGAGTTTCAATTCCAAAAGTATTAAATCGGCAGACGTTCCATGCAATGTTTTATTTACTCATGAGGTTTGATCTAAATTTTATTATGCAAAATATAAGCATTTTTGAAATACATTATAATATAATTTTTATTTCCAATTTATCTAGTAAAATTGCGAAACCATTAAAAAAGCAAGTGAAAATTTATTTTTATATATGTAAGTAATTTACCATGTAGATAAAATTATAAACTTTTCCAGCAATTTATGAGTTTGCAAGTGTGCGAAATGAGTAGAAACGGTTGTATCATGGCAGATAAACATGAACAGCTTTTTATTGAAAGCAATTTTCCATTTAGAGATTTTGAGTTTTGTGGGCTACGTAAATATCTAATCCCTGTGAAGGAAGGTCAGAACACAATTGGTAATATTTAGTCTTTTATTATCTCATTGAAGAGGGGAGTTTCGCAGGCCATGAAGTAGGACGCAACTTCTGATTTTATGATATCAAAAATATAACGATCGACGTTCAAATTACCACAGATTCGAAATAGATTCGAAATAGAATACCCAACGACAAATAATACCATCACGTCAGGTACACGGATCTAGTTACAAAATCAAATGCAATCAGAGGTTGAGCATTCTTCTTCATTCCTTTTGACAAATATACAGTCATAAGAATGCTGCATGGGGAATCAAATCTTAACTGAAAAGACGACAATAAGCCACTCTTTTTATTAGGTCTACTGTCGAACACACTAAAGAAGCCGTTTCTCTATGATGTATTATTAAGGTAAGACGGAACAATACTTATCTTGCTAATATGTACGTAATTACACTGTACAAATGAATACTGAACGTGCTTTAAAGAACGAATATTAGAGGAATACATTTGGCTCATGGTATGGTTTTGCAAGGTTAATTTCACAATATGTCTACTTTATAGACCTTTAATAGTAAAGGGTGTTGATATCGTCAATGCCATTTCTTCTTCGTCTTTTTCTTCCTAGAGTTGGGTTTGTATGTCATTGGGCACCTCTGCTTTTATCAGCATTTTGTACTATTAACTCCAAACCCAATGTTTCCTAGTTCCAGTTGCTCGGGTCACCCACTTTATTAATAAAGTCCGATAACCCTTTAATGGAGTCTAGGTGTAACTCTCTAGTATGGATGATGCCTAAAGAAGTTAATCTAGGGAAGGCAAGAGCCTCGCATTCGTAAATGATATGCTTAGCCGTTTCCTCTTGCGTATGACATTTCCTGCAGATAGGGTCTTGCTGAAACAGTCCCATTTTATGGAGGTGTTTTCTGAAATAGTAGTGCCCAGTTATGAAGCCTACGATTAAACGTATCTTCTGCCTAGAGCATCTTAAAATTTCAGAGACAATCCTTGCTGATGATCCACAGATCATACTTTAAGCGTGGGTTTGACCAGGAGTGTTGAACCAAGCTTAATACATCTTCCGTTTTGCCCATCTAAGAATATTTTTTGCGGTCTTTAAATTGATCTCACAAAAAGGTTCTGCACCAATGGGAGCAAAAGAGCTGATGACCTTGTTTAGCAAGTTCATCAGCCCTTTCATTACCTTCGATACCTTTGTGCCCTGGCAGCCATACAAGGATCACCTTGTTTCTAGTTGCCAGTTCTGTAAGAAGGTTTCTACATTCCAAAATCATTTTAGATTTGATTTCGAAAGAACTGAACGCTTTTAAAGCGGCTTGACTGTCACTAAAAATGAGAATCCGCTTACCGTGGTAGCCCTTCCTCATATTTAGTCGCAGACAGTGGATAATGGCCAAAACTTCTGCCTGGAAGACCGTAGCGTATCGCCCAAGGCTTACAGATAGGCTAATTCTTGGTGACACGCCACATACTCCCAGTCCTCTATGCCATTTAATATGACCTTTAGAAAACCATTGATTTATATTCGAATGATATTGGTTTGATATTGACCAATATAACAGTTCGATAACCTACACTTTCGCTTGATAAAATTTTGCTTCTAACAAATTCTGAAACTAGCTAGTTACAAGTATTCCCATCATTAAGGTAACTGTATCGATGCGAATAAATCTATTTTGGAAAAGATGTGAATGAATCCTAGGTAGTAATGTGCTGTTGTTGCACCAACATATTTCCCCTGAACCCATCCCATCCCTGCTTGCCACCCCTAGATGTATCCTTGCACTTGAAGAACATTGAGATTACACGTATTAACTATGGCCAAGCCGCCATTATCGATAAATCTTGTGTCGGGATTCAACCCCATAACCTTCCATTACCGAGAACGAATGCCTTATCTAACCAGGCTACCGTGGCACCTAAGTAGTAATGTATGAAGCATAAAGTTTTATCTCATCAAGAAAATATTTATTTGTTTGCATGCCATCTCTTTCTTTTGGAAATAATGCTCTTTGATAAGCATTATCTATTTATAGGTAATTACGCACTATATAAATACTTTCACTTTCTCCTAGTGTTTAAAAACAGAATTATTTTTCTTCCTAAAATAATGTTATCATTTTCATTTAGTGATGTCATGGATACATGTTTTTACATTGACATATGTAATCAGTTATTAATTTCATGGATTATGAGTTTCACACTTTTTATTTTTATTTCCTGTAAATCATTAACAAATCGCAAATAAAATTTATTTTCATACCAGTTTGCATGTTTTCAGTTTTTCGAAAAAATATAAAGTTTTGTTTTCTCAATCATCTATAAAAATTCATGAGGAGCATATTTTAGAATTTGTTTCAAATTTGAAAAAAATATTTTAAATTATAAATTTTCGTTTTAGAATTGAAGACAAAAAAATGCAATAGCATTCACATCAAAATTTTATTTCATGCAACTGAATTTGAATTTAGTTCTGAATTATTGTTATGATTGCATATTGTTATATTCTGATCTCATGGCAAACTGATTAATAAACTTTCTTATTATAAATCAAAACTTGTCAATTTAATGAAATTAGAATTTTTTTATACTTTAAAGGTCATAATATTTTAGATATTTTCATGAGATAACTGTACGCTTAAAAGTATTTGAAATATGAATATTTTTATTACGTTATGCAAATTTTAATGACAAGAAAAATAAATTCAACTCTTGTTCAATGGAAATGTTAGTAACATTGAGCTTAAATTCAGAAATGTGCTTAATACTATGACACATTTGTTTCAACAAATAGAATAAAAGAGCGGGTTATTTTTACACAAAATAAAATTATGTTTATGTCTGATGAATAAAATGTTTGATCAAATGCTATACTTTCTTTCCCATTCGATATAAAAAGTAAGTTTCAAGTAATTCAATCTTTTATAAATATTTGGAAACCATATACGTTTCAGCAGATTTCTTTTTCTTATGCATTTAAGAACATGTTTCGCTGCATGAAAAATAATAATCCGTTAAACAAAATATACTGCTCGCGCTTCTCTTTCGCCATTTATTTATATATTAATAAAAGCATGTATTAATATCTATAATTAAGGATGCAATTATTAGTAATTATTAATAAACATTTATGAGTATTATTAGTAATAATCAGTAATTAAGGATGCAATTATTAATATTAGTTAATGAAATCACCGTCTACCCTGCCTAGTGGTCAGAGTGTCTGACTGAGGATAAGGGGGTCTTGGGTTCAAATCCCAGTTTGGGCATGGATGTACTTTCTCTCTCGCTCTATCCTGTCTTTGTCATTTCCTTGTATGAATGAGTTGTGAATGGTTGTGTTCCTACCCTATAAACGGGTCCTTATGGCTTGTATGTACTGAGGAAGTTGGACTCCACACCAATATAGGTTTCAGTAGGAAAATTGGAGCAGCGCACCCCATAATGCCAGCCTTGCAGGCCCAAGACAACAACAGTAAATGAGATCGTCAATTTTACTTAAATTGCATCAGAGTTTCTCTCAAGTTTTTCAATTCTTTCTGCTGTTTTCCAAAAAAAAGTATTATTTCTTAAAATTAAATCTTTTTGTAAATGATATAGTGTAAGCAATCGCAGAGAAACACAATATCAGTCTCTTTCCGTCAGTAAAGTTGCAGTCTTCTAAGACGTCTGCAAATTTTACACCAATCCTATGTAATGCTGCCTTCTGATTGGTGGTTGTGTTTAAACCAACCGAACCCTATATATATTACATACTCTGTACAAACATGTTTCGATTAAAAACAAATTGGGACAAGCATCAGGAAAATTTAAATAATAAAATCTTAAACTTTTTATAAGTTAAAAATATTTCAGATCTGAACAATAAAGTTGAGGGTTGAACAGATAAAACTAAAGAAGACCATGTTGAACGCATCGACAGTAATTAAAAATAAAATTTAATTTTTTTTAATTATTAGGTATAACATTAAAGATAAAAAAATTTTTAATGTTATACCTAATAGTATATAAAACTACTTATTAAAGAAAGAAATAAGGCAAGAAAAACTTGGGAGTGAACGAGATATCACCCGGATAAAGATAATTTTAATAGACTTAATTATAGAATATAAGAAAAGAATTATATGAATTTAATCAAAATAAATGGGATAACTACATAGAAAATTAAGACTCGCAAGAGGGTTCTTTTTGGCAAGACCTTCGTAAATTTAAAAGAAATCCAATTTATATATCAACTCTTAAATATAAATGATGATAGTATAATTAACTAAACCCCGTATTCAGAAAGGGATAAAGTTGAAGCAATAGCTGATAGTTCAGAAAAACTATTTTAAAAACAGCATGAAAGGAAACTAATTAATTAACCCTTTGATGGTTATGAACGAGCTGAGCTCGCAATCGAATCGTGCTTCATAATGCGCGCAAACGAGTTCCGCTCGGCAGCGTGTTTTCGACCGAAAAGGTTAGAAACGAGTTCTGCTCGCGTAGTTAAATTTTCCCCCAATGCGCGCTGACGAGCTGAGCTCGTTCGCCAATATTATTTTGCATTGATAATGTTACAAACGAATCCTACTCGCAAATTTAGTTAGTTTTACTGTCTACAGATAACGGATTCCATGAATTTCTTTTCATAATGATTGAAGTTGTTTATATTTTTACATTGTTGTTTGTATAGCCATTTTGGCGTGGTATTTTGAGTGTTTGTAAAGAAAAATGGCTCAAAAGCGAAAGTTAAATGATATTGATTATGACGATGATTATGATTGTGATACAGAAAGCTTATCTAGTTTTGAATCTGATGACGACTTTGTTCATAATATATCAACATTAGTGTTTTACATTAGTTGTATTTATTTAGACTTTTCAATTTAATATTTGTATAAACTTGTATTTATATTTAACGATTATTATTTATAAAATTGGTTATTATCATTTATAATTTACTATTTACAAATTATCATTTATTAATTATTTTAAAGTACTTAAAAACTGGTATTTATGTATTAAAAGTACTTTAAGAATTTTATAAAACGCGCGAGGTGAGCTATCCACCCCATCGCCACAGAAGGGTGACATTTTCGGAAGAACGGCGGAGGAAAACAGCTGCGAATTTCGACTGCTGTTAAGTCGCAGAACAGCGCGAATTAAGTAAGCGAAAACTGCTACTTTCCCTAACCGCTAAAGGGTTTTAACAAGGGAGTAGTTGAAAGAGTGGAAAAGTTTAATTTAAATAATAAGGAAGAAAATATATAGAGACTGTGTTTCCGGATCAAATAATATAAACTCAATTAAAAAACTTATAACTAAAAAAACGCCCAGAAAAGATTATATTAATAATAATATGGTTAAAAACCCCTACCCTTAAAATTCATAGTCAAGTTAACAATTATTATGAACGCAATGTTAAATTTAAAATAATTCTCATTATACATCAATTATTAAGAATTATTGAAAATATATATATGGGGGATTCGAATTTAAAGAAAATATAGGAGCCGTACTATTGGATATTGAAAAAGCATTTAATAAAGTTTGGATAAACGGTTCAATTAATAAACTAATTTTTCTAAAATGCCCAGGTAACGTAATTAAATTTATTCAAATCTATTTAAATAATTGAAAATTTCAAGTAAGATATAAAGATATCTTCTCAGAAGTGAGAAATATTTTTAGCGGAGTACCGCAAGGCAGTAAATTAAGACCCATATTATATATATATATATATATATATATATATATATATATATATATGACATCCCAAAACAAGCGAATACATTCTTAGCACTTTTTGCAGACGATATACCTGCCATATTAACTAAAAATAAAAATAAAAAATTTATTCTAAATACACATTAAATGAACACTTAAACTTAGCATCTGATTTAACGCATGGGAAATAGAATTAAATGTAGGAAAAAACCCATGCAAAATAATTTTTCTATAAAGGAAATGAGATGCTAAATAACAATATTAAAATAATTACTAATCAAATAGCCCCTTCGTCTAGCGAAGTCGAATACATAGGATTAACTTTAGATAGAGACTAATTTATAAGTTCCATTTTACAAAGAATTATATAAAAAATTTAACACATCGCCGGCAGTTTAATACCCATTGATAGGATACAAATCAGAACTAAATTTAAAGAATAAAACACTTTTATACAATAAGATTAATGTTGCGTCCAGTGGTTAGCTACGCCTGCCAAATTTTTGGAGGAGCACAGCTGACAGTTATTTTAAGAAGCTACGAAAGTAGTGAGAAAAGGAGAGTTCACCTGCACGCGCAGCGCGCAGCAGCCTCTTATCAGCAGTAGCGGTGACGTCATAGGTTTGTAGTCTTATACGAGGGTTTAGAGTGACGTCATGATGTGTGTGATCTTACACGAGGGTCTTATCACTAAGCAGAGTGTGTGACGTCATTGAATAGTGCTGCCATCTATGGAGAAATTTTGAAATTTTTTATATTAATGCTAAGAGTGACGTCATCGAATAGTGCTGCCATCTATGGAGGAATTTTCAAACTTTTTATACTAATGCTGCCCTCTGTGGGATTAATTTTGAACTGTATATTTTTATTTTTAAAAATGAACATTTCCAGCCGTGGGGACAGAACCTCGCACCTCAGCGGTGGTAGTCCGTTATCTTAACCACTGAGCTATTCGGACTTCGTTAAGGAAGTGGTTTTTATGGTTTATTATCATAGGGGATGATTTGGACTTAGAATTTAAATAGAATTTTTTTTGTTTAAGGATTATAATGTATTTTAAAGTGTATAATATAATGAATTTATTTTTAAAATAATAGAATTTAATTTAAAATAGAATATATTTTTCAGAATTTAAAATTTACACACATTTTATTTTAAAAGAAAATGTATCTTCAATTAAATTACAATGTTGAGAATTTTAGAATATTAATTAAATTTTATTGGAAAAGTGATTTTTACGATATGAAGATAAATTATTTTTCGAATACTACTGACAGAATTTATTTTTTAAAAAAATATTAATAGAATTTAAAACAAATTTTAATTGTTTTGTAGATGATCATTTTTTTTAAAATAAAATTATAGACATTTTGTAAATGATTTGAACTTAGAATAAATGACTGAATTCTATTTACTTACCTTTATGGTCACATCTGTAAAATTTTTATATTAATTAAAATAATGCTGATTTCCACACCACGCAAGGCGTACAGCATATTTGGCGCGTTATCTCCTTTTATTTTATGCTTGGCGAGATTCCCCAGTAGGCCTATTTTCCAAGCTTTTTTAAATGAATATGTACAACTAATGATTTATGAATATATACAAGGAATTATGGTATTGGATTCGGCATCATCTTCAAGGAATTATGGAATGTTGTTTGGGATCTTATGATGACCATAAGAGTAAGAGGATATACCGTCGTCTAAGAGATACCTTTTATCATCAAAAGGAGAGAGGGAGATTTTGTTGATAGATGTTGTGTAAAGTTGATGGTTTGTGCTTTGTATTCGTTTTTGTTCCATTCTTTTTATTTCTCTTTGAAATAGACATTGTTTGTAATTATGATGTTTGAGTTGTTTTCTAACAACATTTCTGTTCACTCCCTTAGATGTTTTTTTCTCACCTTCCGAAGATAGTATAGTGTACATCTTAGACCGTAATCCTATAAATTCGAAGATAGGCTTCCCATTCAATTCATCCTTGAAGCATCCAATTTTCTTTTTGTTTTGAATGCTGAAGAGAGGGTGATCTGGAGGGTAATCGGAGGTATCGTAAATGTTGATATTTTTCTTCATATCAACATATACATCTTCTGATTTAATCTCGTAGGTAAGAGAGTCTGTATCCGTGAAAAGCAATGATGCATTATTTCCATATTGTCTCTTGATGATGTTGTAGTGGAATTCATACATCAGAAGTTTACTTAACTCTAAGATAACAAACCCAATATAAATTGGACGATTGAGAATCACTGTGTTTCTCAATCGTTCTATACCTACGAGATCATTATCAAAAATTTTAAATTGTTTGAAAGAGGGAGCGGCTACTAATTTTTTTGCTTTGTGTTCGGTGTTTACTAGCTGAACATCTATGTGCTTTCTAACATTCTCCATTGTTTTTCCATATACACTATTATTCATCAATTTGAAAAAATCCTTTTCAAACGATGAGGACGCGTTTTTTCGTTGTTCCGTATTAAAGTCGATGTAAGTTTTAAGCCAAGGTTTTTGATTGAATTTTAAAATTTTATGTACTTTAGTTAATTTTAAACCTAATGATAAATAAAGTTTTAAATTACGATGATATATTATATAATTACTTTTATCTCTTAAATTTGGAATTAATTTAGTAGTGGGTATGAATTTATTACCGTTTAACAAGGAGGATGCGAAAGGAGATAGATCTTCAGCTGTAACTTTGATTTTTTCTGGTGCTAATGGGTAATCATTATGTAAATCATGCAGGGTTTGAGGATAATCTAAATCTACCTCCAGAATATATCCCTCTGAACTATTATCTGATAAATTTAGAATATGATCCAAAAGTTGATCAGATGGTGAAATCCATTCGAATTTTCCAAAAGGTAGTGGTTGAGACATAGCCCAACCGTACAAGTTATTTGCATCTAAATACATGATATATTTAGACACATCATCTTCGCAATAATTTTGCATGTACTTGTTGTTTGCTGCAGAATACCGATGTGTTATCATAGAAACACCCCCACGAATTCCACGTTCTATAAACAAATGCATGTCTATATCCGTGAATAGTTCGAGTGTTTCTTTGGTCATTTTTAGCGATGCTTGCCATGCTAAACCGGGAACAGTTACTAAATGTGCACAGTCTAGACCATAGTATTGCATGCAAAGTGACCGAAAATTTTGAAACACATCAGCCAACTGCAACACATCAGATTTAACGTACAAGTCATGGTATTCACCTAAATTTTTAATGTTAAAAGTTTGCCAAACGTTTTGAGCATGGTTATAATCATCAGAGGAAATACTTTCTTCTGTTAAAGAGCTATAAAACTCTTCTATAGGAGGAAGCATTTCCTCATTAAATTTGGAAAAATCAGACATATATTCATAGGGATATACTCCTTTCTTTAATAATAAATGAACGTTAGAATTATTGAAATTTTGATTTAAAATTTTGAATTGATGAGGTTTTAGATTAGAGACTAATTTTTCAAGGGATGAATTCATGAATTGAAAACTATCTATGAAATTTAATGATACTTGTATTTTACCATATGTTTTACTTAAGCTAAATGAAATATACTTTTCTAAATTATGAGGGATTACACTCAAAGTATGATCTTTGACTTTCCCCAAACCCTGCATAATTAAATGACCATCATAGTGTTTTAAATTATGGAATACTACTGGAATTTTTTTACTTAGTTTAAATTTTAAATTGCATGTGGTATGTAATGCTTGTCTATAATTAGGTGTTGAAAAATTCTGATGGTCATGGTCCCTAACGCGATCAGTTCCAAGTGGTTTGTTACAGATGTTACAATTAGTGGCGTTTCTAAATGAGTGTTCGTGTTCTGGTGTCATTTTTAAAGGGGCTATTGTAATTAATTTATTGGCCAACTCCTCTTTCTCACGTAATATATTTTCAATGAAACTGTCAACAGCATTGGGTCCTCTATATACTGTGATAGGTTTTAATGTATTACCATCTGGTCCTATGATGATATAGGCATAACCACATGGTTTATGGTGAGCAATATTGTTTGTGTAAGATGTTGTGGTGTTGGGTGTGCATGTAGATATTTTTTCTATGATTGTTTCGAAATCTGCATAAATTATGTATGGTACGGGATGTTGGAAATGATAATTAGAAAATTCTAAATTGTTATCGTCGGGATTTGGCATTTTAATGTTTTGAGGACTATGCTGTCGACAGTGAATAGCATGTTCCTTTAATGAATGTTCTTCAGCAAAACGATGGAGACACCTGTAGCAATAATGTCGTACACCATTATGCATGGTACGATCACTCATTAGCCTTGAAAAGTTCCTTATGAGGCAGTAGTGGGTGGTTTGTTCATTGGAAATGAGCAATAGATTGCAACAATCTTCATCTTCCCTGTCAGAAATATACAGAGGAAAAACTTCCTCATCATATCCAAAGACATTGATACGAAGATTGTTCAATCTTTCGATGACTGGAATTTTGCTTACAGGAACAGGACATTCAACCCCTCCCAAATTAACATCGGTTTCAAAACTTGAATAATGACCGATGCGTTCAGGATTATCCCTCCAATGAATATTGAATCGAAAAGCCAATATACACCAGAGGAGACATTTGTGGTCATTATTCTGAATGTTTAAAACAGCCTTTTTGAGGGCTATTTTCTTTGGGAGAGGTATGTAGCTACTTGCGGCTAATGGATGATATTTTGCTGAATTTATGCTAAAGAACAAAATTTTCTCCAATACCCAACCAGACCCTCTCTGTGTAAACTCGTCTAAAGAGGAGAGAATTTTCGTTTCACCTTCTTCAATGTGCCTGTCTATTGTATCAGTTGTGAGTTCAATAGCACATTTGGAACGGAAGAAGGGAGAGGCAAATTCTAATTCTCCATCTTCAGACATTCTGCTCATTAAAACTTTCACCACCCCGTACCATTTAATGGATGATAATTCTTCAAGTTCCTCCAACAACTTACTACGAATCTTGGGTCTCATCTCTTCGAAGAATGAAATAAAATCAGATTCGTTTTCTTCGAGAGGTTCGAACGTGAAGATGGCAAAAGTGTTGAGAGCTCTTTGCTGAACTCGAAGACGTTTAGGGTGGATAGGTACGGCCGTGGACTTACGTTTTACGTGATGTGTTGTGCGAACATGTGCAGTTAATTGTAACCTTGAATTAAATTTTAATTCACAGTGATTACATTCATGCATTTTATTGCGCTGGTGAGTTAACACATGTCTTTTTAAATCATTGTTACGTGTAAACTTTTTCTCACATATGTCGCATGTAAAATTTTTAATATCACTGTGAATCTTCAAGTGTTGATTTAAATTACGTTTCAAGGTAAAACTTTTTCCACACAGATCGCAAACCTAAAAACCGAAATAACTCGTTTTAGAATTTTTATTTCTCTTTTATTATTTTATGATCATTTAACATTTTAATAGATTTTATTATTATAATTTTGTAGAGTATATAACTAACTAATTATATTTTACAAACAATTGTGTTTTGATTTACGAAATATAAATTCAAGTTAAATTTTTTTTCAAACTTTAGTAAACTTTGAATCAATACTAATGTTAGATAATTTTAATTGTAGAGGGAATTCTATTACTGTATGTATAAACTTTAAAACTTATCAAAAAAGGGAACTTGGTATAAATTTTATATATAACACTGATTACAAAATAATATCATGAAACATGCAAGTACTCACATGAGCAGATGAGTTTGAAATTGATGATTCAGCCTTTGATTGTTTGATAGTTGACGATACGCCACTAGACGATGTAGTAGGTTCGACATCCCAAACAGGGTTTGAGTCATTCCATTCATCTTGTAATTCTGCGGCGTTGAGAATTTCTCTCAATTCCTCATGAGGAATGCCAAAGTTAATAAACTACGGAAAATAAAAATGTTAGTATAATGATCTAATCAAATTAAAAAGAGTTGTTTTCCGGTCAAATACATTCACTTTAAAACAAAGGTATGCGATATTACACTGAAATCGGGAGATAAATATATCACGTGACTCTAGCTTTGCGATAACTCTAATCAATGTGACTCGTTATACATGGGTCATCACGTGATTGGTGTGTAACAATTCTTATCATAAAATGCAATAGTTATCTTATCATTTAAGTAAGCCGATGAATGTACTATATAATTAAATTCTATTAGAATTTATACTTTTTTTATTTAAAAAGGTAAGTTATAATAATATTTTTTTAAAGAGGTAAGTTATACAAACTTGTTACTGTAAATAATTATTTTAATTTCAACAAAAATAAACTAAATGTAAGCCTAAACTGAAATATTGTATTCACCAAAGCTTTCTAACATTTATTTTAAATTATTCCATTATATTGAACTAATCATTAAATAACATAAGATCTTTTTATAAGTCAAAACATTTAAAATATATCTATGTTAAAACATACTATGTAAAATAAATTAAAAACACTTTATAAAAATGGTTTAATTGAAACCGTTAAACATTTATATTTACAGACTATGTAAAATAATTTAATAACACGTTAAACTAGTAAACCATTAAAACAATTAAACATTTATATTTACATACTCTATTAAATAATTTAATATGAAATAGTCTTAAACACGTAGATTGAAATTAAAAGTTAAAATTTTATGTTTACACACTCTATTAAATAAATTAATATGAAATAGCGTTAAACGCATAAGCCATTAAATAATTACAGACGATTGAAATATATGCAAATTAACTTCAAAACATTTAAATTGTATTTTTTTTAAAGAAATTAAATGCAATACATAATCAATTGAAATAGTTACATACTATGTAAAATAAATTAAAAAACACTTTATATAAAATTACTTTGATTGAAACTTTTAAACATTTATATTTACAGACTATATAAAATAAGTTAATATTCAGCAGCGTTAAACATGTAAATTGAAATTAAAACATTTAAACATCGATATTTACATACTCTATTAAATAAATTAGTATGAAATAGTCTTAAACACGTAGATTGAAATTAAAACAGTTAAAATTTTATATTTACGCTTGATATGAAAGAAATTAAAAACACTATATTAAAATAAGTAGATTGCAAAAAATAGATAATTTATATACACAGTTAAAATATCTTTACACTATACAAATTATATTAAAAACTTTGATTAGAATAGAGAAACACTAAACATAAATAACAATAAATGTAATCATTTAAATATTAATTCAGGCTAAGAAAAAATTTACTTACTTGAGAAGATTCCATAGCTGAATTCTGATTCTGAGAAGATTCCATAGCTAAATTCTAATTCTAAGATTCTATAGTCGATTGAAGACGTACTGAACTAAAAGCGTACTTTCACTTAAGCAGATGAGAGTAAGTATGAAATGTTGATAAAGTTTCACCCCTTTTTATATCCAGCGAAGAATGTTCCAGAACTGATAACATACCATCATCCAATCACTCTCCTTCTATTGGCTTCTATCAAATGTCTTTCGGAAACTGACAGAACATTCTAGAATGTTCTATCAGTTTCTGGAAGTAAGCGGATTTCACGTGAGACACGTCATGATACAGAAGATACAATATTTTAGTGGATAACGCCCCCTATGATTAATTATTGATAAGAGTGAGGGGTTAAAACATTCTACCATGTTCTATCAGCTTACTTCCAGATAGAACTGATAGAACATTCTAGAATGTTCTGTCAGTTTCCGAAAGACATTTGATAGAAGCCAATAGAAGGAGAGTGATTGGATGATGGTATGTTATCAGTTCTGGAACATTCTTCGCTGGATATAAAAAGGGGTGAAACTTTATCAACATTTCATACTTACTCTCATCTGCTTAAGTGAAAGTACGCTTTTAGTTCAGTACGTCTTCAATCGACTATAGAATCTTAGAATTAGAATTTAGCTATGGAATCTTCTCAGAATCAGAATTCAGCTATGGAATCTTCTCAAGTAAGTAAATTTTTTCTTAGCCTGAATTAATATTTAAATGATTACATTTATTGTTATTTATGTTTAGTGTTTCTCTATTCTAATCAAAGTTTTTAATATAATTTGTATAGTGTAAAGATATTTTAACTGTGTATATAAATTATCTATTTTTTGCAATCTACTTATTTTAATATAGTGTTTTTAATTTCTTTCATATCAAGCGTAAATATAAAATTTTAACTGTTTTAATTTCAATCTACGTGTTTAAGACTATTTCATACTAATTTATTTAATAGAGTATGTAAATATCGATGTTTAAATGTTTTAATTTCAATTTACATGTTTAACGCTGCTGAATATTAACTTATTTTATATAGTCTGTAAATATAAATGTTTAAAAGTTTCAATCAAAGTAATTTTATATAAAGTGTTTTTTAATTTATTTTACATAGTATGTAACTATTTCAATTGATTATGTATTGCATTTAATTTCTTTAAAAAAATACAATTTAAATGTTTTGAAGTTAATTTGCATATATTTCAATCGTCTGTAATTATTTAATGGCTTATGCGTTTAACGCTATTTCATATTAATTTATTTAATAGAGTGTGTAAACATAAAATTTTAACTTTTAATTTCAATCTACGTGTTTAAGACTATTTCATATTAAATTATTTAATAGAGTATGTAAATATAAATGTTTAATTGTTTTAATGGTTTACTAGTTTAACGTGTTATTAAATTATTTTACATAGTCTGTAAATATAAATGTTTAACGGTTTCAATTAAACCATTTTTATAAAGTGTTTTTAATTTATTTTACATAGTATGTTTTAACATAGATATATTTTAAATGTTTTGACTTATAAAAAGATCTTATGTTATTTAATGATTAGTTCAATATAATGGAATAATTTAAAATAAATGTTAGAAAGCTTTGGTGAATACAATATTTCAGTTTAGGCTTACATTTAGTTTATTTTTGTTGAAATTAAAATAATTATTTACAGTAACAAGTTTGTATAACTTACCTCTTTAAAAAAATATTATTATAACTTACCTTTTTAAATAAAAAAAGTATAAATTCTAATAGAATTTAATTATATAGTACATTCATCGGCTTACTTAAATGATAAGATAGCTATTGCATTTTATGATAAGAATTGTTACACACCAATCACGTGATGACCCATGTATAACGAGTCACATTGATTAGAGTTATCGCAAAGCTAGAGTCACGTGATATATTTATCTCCCGATTTCAGTGTAATATCGCATACCTTTGTTTTAAAGTGAATGTATTTGACCGGAAAACAACTCTTTTTAATTTGATTAGATCATTATACTAACATTTTTATTTTCCGTAGTTTATTAACTTTGGCATTCCTCATGAGGAATTGAGAGAAATTCTCAACGCCGCAGAATTACAAGATGAATGGAATGACTCAAACCCTGTTTGGGATGTCGAACCTACTACATCGTCTAGTGGCGTATCGTCAACTATCAAACAATCAAAGGCTGAATCATCAATTTCAAACTCATCTGCTCATGTGAGTACTTGCATGTTTCATGATATTATTTTGTAATCAGTGTTATATATAAAATTTATACCAAGTTCCCTTTTTTGATAAGTTTTAAAGTTTATACATACAGTAATAGAATTCCCTCTACAATTAAAATTATCTAACATTAGTATTGATTCAAAGTTTACTAAAGTTTGAAAAAAAATTTAACTTGAATTTATATTTCGTAAATCAAAACACAATTGTTTGTAAAATATAATTAGTTAGTTATATACTCTACAAAATTATAATAATAAAATCTATTAAAATGTTAAATGATCATAAAATAATAAAAGAGAAATAAAAATTCTAAAACGAGTTATTTCGGTTTTTAGGTTTGCGATCTGTGTGGAAAAAGTTTTACCTTGAAACGTAATTTAAATCAACACTTGAAGATTCACAGTGATATTAAAAATTTTACATGCGACATATGTGAGAAAAAGTTTACACGCAACAATGATTTAAAAAGACATGTGTTAACTCACCAGCGCAATAAAATGCATGAATGTAATCACTGTGAATTAAAATTTAATTCAAGGTTACAATTAACTGCACATGTTCGCACAACACATCACGTAAAACGTAAGTCCACGGCCGTACCTATCCACCCTAAACGTCTTCGAGTTCAGCAAAGAGCTCTCAACACTTTTGCCATCTTCACGTTCGAACCTCTCGAAGAAAACGAATCTGATTTTATTTCATTCTTCGAAGAGATGAGACCCAAGATTCGTAGTAAGTTGTTGGAGGAACTTGAAGAATTATCATCCATTAAATGGTACGGGGTGGTGAAAGTTTTAATGAGCAGAATGTCTGAAGATGGAGAATTAGAATTTGCCTCTCCCTTCTTCCGTTCCAAATGTGCTATTGAACTCACAACTGATACAATAGACAGGCACATTGAAGAAGGTGAAACGAAAATTCTCTCCTCTTTAGACGAGTTTACACAGAGAGGGTCTGGTTGGGTATTGGAGAAAATTTTGTTCTTTAGCATAAATTCAGCAAAATATCATCCATTAGCCGCAAGTAGCTACATACCTCTCCCAAAGAAAATAGCCCTCAAAAAGGCTGTTTTAAACATTCAGAATAATGACCACAAATGTCTCCTCTGGTGTATATTGGCTTTTCGATTCAATATTCATTGGAGGGATAATCCTGAACGCATCGGTCATTATTCAAGTTTTGAAACCGATGTTAATTTGGGAGGGGTTGAATGTCCTGTTCCTGTAAGCAAAATTCCAGTCATCGAAAGATTGAACAATCTTCGTATCAATGTCTTTGGATATGATGAGGAAGTTTTTCCTCTGTATATTTCTGACAGGGAAGATGAAGATTGTTGCAATCTATTGCTCATTTCCAATGAACAAACCACCCACTACTGCCTCATAAGGAACTTTTCAAGGCTAATGAGTGATCGTACCATGCATAATGGTGTACGACATTATTGCTACAGGTGTCTCCATCGTTTTGCTGAAGAACATTCATTAAAGGAACATGCTATTCACTGTCGACAGCATAGTCCTCAAAACATTAAAATGCCAAATCACGACGATAACAATTTAGAATTTTCTAATTATCATTTCCAACATCCCGTACCCTACATAATTTATGCAGATTTCGAAACAATCATAGAAAAAATATCTACATGCACACCCAACACCACAACATCTTACACAAACAATATTGCTCACCATAAACCATGTGGTTATGCCTATATCATCATAGGACCAGATGGTAATACATTAAAACCTATCACAGTATATAGAGGACCCAATGCTGTTGACAGTTTCATTGAAAATATATTACGTGAGAAAGAGGAGTTGGCCAATAAATTAATTACAATAGCCCCTTTAAAAATGACACCAGAACACGAACACTCATTTAGAAACGCCACTAATTGTAACATCTGTAACAAACCACTTGGAACTGATCGCGTTAGGGACCATGACCATCAGAATTTTTCAACACCTAATTATAGACAAGCATTACATACCACATGCAATTTAAAATTTAAACTAAGTAAAAAAATTCCAGTAGTATTCCATAATTTAAAACACTATGATGGTCATTTAATTATGCAGGGTTTGGGGAAAGTCAAAGATCATACTTTGAGTGTAATCCCTCATAATTTAGAAAAGTATATTTCATTTAGCTTAAGTAAAACATATGGTAAAATACAAGTATCATTAAATTTCATAGATAGTTTTCAATTCATGAATTCATCCCTTGAAAAATTAGTCTCTAATCTAAAACCTCATCAATTCAAAATTTTAAATCAAAATTTCAATAATTCTAACGTTCATTTATTATTAAAGAAAGGAGTATATCCCTATGAATATATGTCTGATTTTTCCAAATTTAATGAGGAAATGCTTCCTCCTATAGAAGAGTTTTATAGCTCTTTAACAGAAGAAAGTATTTCCTCTGATGATTATAACCATGCTCAAAACGTTTGGCAAACTTTTAACATTAAAAATTTAGGTGAATACCATGACTTGTACGTTAAATCTGATGTGTTGCAGTTGGCTGATGTGTTTCAAAATTTTCGGTCACTTTGCATGCAATACTATGGTCTAGACTGTGCACATTTAGTAACTGTTCCCGGTTTAGCATGGCAAGCATCGCTAAAAATGACCAAAGAAACACTCGAACTATTCACGGATATAGACATGCATTTGTTTATAGAACGTGGAATTCGTGGGGGTGTTTCTATGATAACACATCGGTATTCTGCAGCAAACAACAAGTACATGCAAAATTATTGCGAAGATGATGTGTCTAAATATATCATGTATTTAGATGCAAATAACTTGTACGGTTGGGCTATGTCTCAACCACTACCTTTTGGAAAATTCGAATGGATTTCACCATCTGATCAACTTTTGGATCATATTCTAAATTTATCAGATAATAGTTCAGAGGGATATATTCTGGAGGTAGATTTAGATTATCCTCAAACCCTGCATGATTTACATAATGATTACCCATTAGCACCAGAAAAAATCAAAGTTACAGCTGAAGATCTATCTCCTTTCGCATCCTCCTTGTTAAACGGTAATAAATTCATACCCACTACTAAATTAATTCCAAATTTAAGAGATAAAAGTAATTATATAATATATCATCGTAATTTAAAACTTTATTTATCATTAGGTTTAAAATTAACTAAAGTACATAAAATTTTAAAATTCAATCAAAAACCTTGGCTTAAAACTTACATCGACTTTAATACGGAACAACGAAAAAACGCGTCCTCATCGTTTGAAAAGGATTTTTTCAAATTGATGAATAATAGTGTATATGGAAAAACAATGGAGAATGTTAGAAAGCACATAGATGTTCAGCTAGTAAACACCGAACACAAAGCAAAAAAATTAGTAGCCGCTCCCTCTTTCAAACAATTTAAAATTTTTGATAATGATCTCGTAGGTATAGAACGATTGAGAAACACAGTGATTCTCAATCGTCCAATTTATATTGGGTTTGTTATCTTAGAGTTAAGTAAACTTCTGATGTATGAATTCCACTACAACATCATCAAGAGACAATATGGAAATAATGCATCATTGCTTTTCACGGATACAGACTCTCTTACCTACGAGATTAAATCAGAAGATGTATATGTTGATATGAAGAAAAATATCAACATTTACGATACCTCCGATTACCCTCCAGATCACCCTCTCTTCAGCATTCAAAACAAAAAGAAAATTGGATGCTTCAAGGATGAATTGAATGGGAAGCCTATCTTCGAATTTATAGGATTACGGTCTAAGATGTACACTATACTATCTTCGGAAGGTGAGAAAAAAACATCTAAGGGAGTGAACAGAAATGTTGTTAGAAAACAACTCAAACATCATAATTACAAACAATGTCTATTTCAAAGAGAAATAAAAAGAATGGAACAAAAACGAATACAAAGCACAAACCATCAACTTTACACAACATCTATCAACAAAATCTCCCTCTCTCCTTTTGATGATAAAAGGTATCTCTTAGACGACGGTATATCCTCTTACTCTTATGGTCATCATAAGATCCCAAACAACATTCCATAATTCCTTGAAGATGATGCCGAATCCAATACCATAATTCCTTGTATATATTCATAAATCATTAGTTGTACATATTCATTTAAAAAAGCTTGGAAAATAGGCCTACTGGGGAATCTCGCCAAGCATAAAATAAAAGGAGATAACGCGCCAAATATGCTGTACGCCTTGCGTGGTGTGGAAATCAGCATTATTTTAATTAATATAAAAATTTTACAGATGTGACCATAAAGGTAAGTAAATAGAATTCAGTCATTTATTCTAAGTTCAAATCATTTACAAAATGTCTATAATTTTATTTTAAAAAAAAATGATCATCTACAAAACAATTAAAATTTGTTTTAAATTCTATTAATATTTTTTTAAAAAATAAATTCTGTCAGTAGTATTCGAAAAATAATTTATCTTCATATCGTAAAAATCACTTTTCCAATAAAATTTAATTAATATTCTAAAATTCTCAACATTGTAATTTAATTGAAGATACATTTTCTTTTAAAATAAAATGTGTGTAAATTTTAAATTCTGAAAAATATATTCTATTTTAAATTAAATTCTATTATTTTAAAAATAAATTCATTATATTATACACTTTAAAATACATTATAATCCTTAAACAAAAAAAATTCTATTTAAATTCTAAGTCCAAATCATCCCCTATGATAATAAACCATAAAAACCACTTCCTTAACGAAGTCCGAATAGCTCAGTGGTTAAGATAACGGACTACCATCGCTGAGGTGCGAGGTTCTGTCCCCACGGCTGGAAATGTTCATTTTTAAAAATAAAAATATACAGTTCAAAATTAATCCCACAGAGGGCAGCATTAGTATAAAAAGTTTGAAAATTCCTCCATAGATGGCAGCACTATTCGATGACGTCACTCTTAGCATTAATATAAAAAATTTCAAAATTTCTCCATAGATGGCAGCACTATTCAATGACGTCACACACTCTGCTTAGTGATAAGACCCTCGTGTAAGATCACACACATATGACGTCACTCTAAACCCTCGTATAAGACTACAAACCTATGACGTCACCGCTACTGCTGATAAGAGGCTGCTGCGCGCTGCGCGTGCAGGTGAACTCTCCTTTTCTCACTACTTACGAACAATTCAAAATAAAATCCTAAGGATAATTTATAAGGCACCATGGTACTTCAGAAATGAAGTTTTTCATGCGTGACCCTGTGTCATTGACATCTCCAGCACTTCTTTCAGAAAAGTCAAAAGTTTTACAGCATCCTTCCAGAAATAGAAAACAAGGAAATAGTCAAAATACCGATCTACAACATTTATAATGCCCCGCAAACAAAAACAGACTGAAAACAGTGTTAATACTTAAAGCCCCACACATGGAAAATACAACACCAGTCAAACAGCAGAGACACACAAGTGAGAAAACAACACATACACCAGATCTTATCCCATTTTATTTGTATGATGTTTTTTGAAATTAATTTAATATTTTTGCCTTTTTCTTCTCTCATATAAGTCAAGAACAAATTAACCATGAATAATAAATTTTTGTGATTTCAGATTTATTTATCCTTTTTCACTAGTTTTTCAGGTACACCTATCCTAGAAGAGATTAAACTTTTGTCCTGCAGCTCCATAAAAACTAATATCGTCTCTACTACGACGGTCTTACGGATGCGGAACACCTTGTCTCAACACAACTCGAAATGCGGATTCATTCGAAGCGGTCAGTAGTTAAATGTCCTGTTTTCGACTTTCATTTGGATTTTCACTGTTTATTTCACATGAAAATTTTTATATTTAGAATCTGCATTATGTTGGAATTTTCTCTCATTTTTGTTTATTTTCACTCGTAAATATTTCTTATTTAGAATCTGCATTTTGCTGTAATTTTTCTTCCTCATTTCTCTTCTATATTTAATCAGGATTTCTAGATTTTTCTTCTTATTGTGTGTGTGTGTGTGTTTTCTTTTTTTTTTTTGTATCTTATTTATTCTAGATCTGATGCTGAGTTTGCTAATCGAGATATTTCTTGAAATTTTTCCCTGTTTTTCTTCATTTTTTTCACCCCATACAAAGTATTAGCCCTAGGACTGAAACTATACTAACGCGTGAATGTCATAGTTTAGTTTTCTCTACCTCTCTCGGCTCATTCTACGCGCCATCTTTTCCTTTCTGTATGCTTTTCGTATCATAAAATAAAAAAGTAAAAACAGCTTCGATGGTAAATTATCTTGAACTTGATTCGATTTACGTTGATTTTGCTTATTTATAATTTCTTTCGCTTGTAAATTGCTCCATTAAACATCCATTTGCGATTCATGGACTTTTATTTGTCTACCGAATTTCAACAAATCTTAAGAATTTCGCAATTATTCTTGTACATGTTTGGTAGCTTTCAGACATTTTAAAGAAATAGACTGCAAGAATCATAATCCAATTCTAAAAATCAAACTCATGTTAATAGAGAGTCCTCATTTCTGCATTTATATTAAGTATTTTTCATGATGAATAATTAGGGATACAATTGTAAGAAAATAACGTCACAATCTTTCTTTATTTGCCTCAGAGTTTCTCTAAAATTTCTATTTTCTCAAACTTTTTTCTGAATAGCATTTCTTAAAAATAAATTTGCAAAATTACGCCAGCCTTCATTACACAATTCGGATGATATATTTAATAATATTTCAAGTAATTCCACATGCAAGCAATCATAAAATCAGTGCCAAAAACCAAACTAATCTTACTAGAAAGCCGTTGATACTAGTAATTGATGTGTAGACATTTGATGGCTTGTTATTCATTTCGAAGAAACTTTCGAAATGTTGGTTAAATGACCAATGTTGATTAATATTTATGAATGGTCAACATAAACAAGTTGCTTAACAGCAATTTATCAATGCGCAGTATGTGATATCCCAGCCATTGTTGAACATTCCTACCTGTGCATCTGCTGAAATGTTGTTTACTTAACGATTTTTTCATTCCGATTACATTGTAATTATGAAAAAGGCCTTATAGGCAAATATATTTTATGAATGTTTAAAAACCTATGACAAGACAGCGACATTATTTAATTCCACATACAAGCAATTTATTTTGAAATGTCATATTAATTTTTTTTACTATTTCACAATAATGAAAGTTTATTGTTTTAAAAGAAAAACCGAATGTTGTTTTGATGGAGTTTTTATCTTCGTAGTAAAATTTTAGTATTGGATTCTAAAATTTAGCTATAGAATTACATTAAATGGAAAACACTGTTTATGTGAAAATTATCAGTAAGGAATGTATAAATACTTTTAGTTAAATAAAGGATTCTTTAATTACAAAAAAGGATTTTTCATGATTTTTATTCTTAGTACATAAAATACGATGATATTTACATATACTAAGAATAAAAATCATGAGAAATCCTTTATTTAACTTACAGAGAATTATAAGTTGATTCTTTCCTGTGTGAATCCAAACAATGTGTGTGTTATTTTGAATAATATTTATATCATATAAAACAATATTAAGAATGAAAGTTTTTTGTATTAAAAAACTGCAAAGTAATTTGGTAGTTTGCAGCAATATATTATCAATTTGTTATGACATATTACTAAAATGCCTATTGAGAGGTATATATGATAATCATATTAAATATTGTCATATTAATAATCATATTAATATATAATGTTTATCATATTAAATAAAACCGGGGATTCGAGTTGTAATTTTTTTCGTTCTGGTTCAACTAAAATAAATAAGGTTCAATTCCGGTTTTCTCTTCCTCAAAAATAACGATTTTCCGTGTAGTTCCTTATGAATAATTTTATGTATATTATGAATAATTTTATGTATATTTTTAAATGTACTAAAAATAACCCCTCAAAATCCTGTCTAACAGCCTCACCGTGGCGAGGGGGTGACCTTGGATGGAATGGGCGAAGTACGTCGGGAGTGTATACTCCTGGTAGGGCCACACAAGACGTGAAAATCATTCCACTTTATCCAGCTAATGTTAGACAGGTGAACGAGAAAAGTCATACTTCTGCCTTTCTTGGGTGGTCAGGGTAGCTACTATCTTCAGAAGCCGTCCCCCTTTCAATTTCATGTTCACCAACCTTGGAGCTGTCCTCGATTCTTTGAAGGCGAAGGATGTCATGGACCCGGTCTGATTCAGACCAGGCGATAAGAAAGAAGAAGAATATCATTTTATCATAAACGGAATGTAATTCAATCAAAATTAGATTGATTGTTTATTCGTATTTACTTGGTACACTGTGTGAATTGATACGATTAATCATCACGTCTGATAAGAGTTGTGAGAATTCACAATGATATCGAAATCGCCTTTGACAACCATCACGAACTTGAATTTAAGTTAGTGATTTTATTTTGATTATGTGTATCCTCAGCATTTGCCGCTCACATCGTGCACTTGGCTTACAATAATTATGTAAAAAATGTGTTTATATATTTGGCACAGGTGTCGTATAACCCAGGATGCCAAATTCTGAGATTGGCGATTTTTTGGCGGATTTTCTTATCTATCTGGCATCCTCGTTTTTATTACGTCAAACATATGGAGACATATAAGAATTATGCAGAAAATTCTATTTCGGTAACCCTAGTATTTACGTCATCGCGCACGTCACGATACGTCATCTTGGCAACATTTCTTCATCGCAAAAAAATTCAGAATTTGGAATCATGGATTCTACGGCACCTGTGCCGCTTATTTATTTACTTAGCATAAGAAAATTATTGATATATCTTTTAACCTGGTTTCACATAGAGATTAAATTTGTTGTGTCTCGGAGGATAAATTTCAAACCTTGAAACGCTTTTTCAACGCTAACTTGTGTAGCTGAAGCTGCCCAAACCACTGTTTTAATCTTAATCAACCGTGGAGAGCTGATTTTATTCTCTTCCCAGAAATCTAAAATGTTATTTTTTATATCTAGCCTTCGTTTACTACCAAAATTATTTCAAATGAGTTCACTGTCAAACTATAAAGAAATAGGAGATTTATTTGTTTTCTCTATTGCCAATTCTTTACTTTTTAATTGTGTTATGTGTCCAAATCTCAAAACCGCCTAGAGTTAAGTCCTCACTTTATAGTTCATAAACTGCTTCTGTTAGTAGTTGTGGATTATTAAAATTTTAATATCAATCGTTTACTATCTGCAAAATAATAATCCAAATTACTTTCAATTAAAAATATAAGTTGAAATCATTATTGGAATGCCACGGACGCTACTGCGTTTACTGGAAGCACTCAACAAAAGAGAGTTAAACGTGATTTTCATAATTTATTTTCTCTCTTTCTCTGCTTGAATATTTACAACTAAATGAACAGTATACTTACTCTTTATAAGTCAATACCACTGTTAATTACTCTTTATTCCACTTCTAGCTTATTAGTTATCCAGTTTATTAATTCCAGTTCGAAGCCCTAAATAAAACTCCTCAGCAATATTTATATTGTTATGTCAGGATTAGAGAGATAAATTATAAGCATAATTTACTAATCAGTCGTATAATTTACAAAAAAATCAACATTATGAGAACTGTTAAAAATCATTGAAAAAACATTTCAACCCAAGTTACTTTCCTTAAAACTGGATATTGTGGTAGGTTTTTATTATTTGAGGATCATTTACGCTCCATTTTTTTCATTAGTTAAAAATACAACATCATCTAGTAAAATATTAAGGGAAAATGGATGCAATAATTTCATCACTTAATGAAGAATAAGAATTTTAAGTAAATTCTTGGTATTTTGATCAGTTAGTTTAGTGGTCGACAACCCGCTGCTCAATAGCCGCATGCGGCTGGCTAAATTATTATTTTTTTTTTCGAACGACGAGCACACTTGGGTGACGAACCCTATGCCACAACAAGGCCAGAAACTGCTACTCATTTGTCGTTACCCAGCGGGCACCTGTGAACCAAGTCACGGAGGCGAGTAGCATTGCCCGCGCCATACCACAACAAACCCGTTTCTAGGGTAGGCCACATTCACACATCATCACAGAAGAAAGGACAGAGAAACACAGAGAGAACAGAGAAAGAATGTAACATCCATGTCCGAAACGGGATTCGAACCCGGGACCCACAGCTCAGGAGTCAGGAACGCTAACCACTCAGCTATCGGTTGGCTATTACAAAATTTTTTTCCAATAATTTTGCTTAAAAATGTATAATATATTTCAATTTTAAAAAATAAATAATTATTTCTCTTCTAAAACTATTTTATTTTTTCAGGAGATCAAGTTACATTCAGCTGTCCGAGAAAAAAAAACGGCCATCGACTGTTATATATTAACTCTCATAATGTATCTATGATACATGATTTATATTGTTAAAATGTAGATTTTTGTAAATTTTATGTTCAAAGCGTAAAATTATCGTATGGTACGTGCATTAAATTTTGCATATTCATAGCTTTAATGTTTCTTTATATCAGATTGCAGTAGCTCTTTAATTACTTCTAGATACTATATCAAATTTTCTATATATTTTTAGATACTATATCTATTTAAAGAAAAATATATGAATTAATCAATTATATGGTTAAAATACATTAATTGAATTTTAAATTGCTTTTAATGAACTATTTTTCATAAAAATTGGCTTAAATTTTATTAAACTTTAAATAAGAACTTGAAAAATGTATGATTTTAGCTGCTCTTATGGAAATGCTGTAAATACATAATGTTTCAATAACGAATTTATTTTACATAATTCAAGTTTAAAATTTCTTATCTGCTTCCTTAGAGGCATGTGTGTTCATTATTGAATGTGATAAGGAAGTATACAGTTTGGCAATCAAAATATTTTACGATAAGTTCTTTTAATGTCATACATGAATACATTATATATATATATATATATATATATATATATATATATATATATATATATATAACATGTAACATGCCATTGTGACTTGTAACATGTCATTGTGATTGTAATGCTGAAAGCTAAAGAAAAATAATAAATGATTTTACGATAAAATCATAACGACATCTAAATAATACATAGCAAAATATTTCTCCTTCTAAGAAGATTGATGCAATTTTAACAGGGAAAATCGTTTATATGCATTTCTAAAATATTCAGTTTTTATTCAAGTTTGAATTAAAAATAAACCACCTATTAATAATTATTTTTAACGCTTATATAATGACAGAAATATATTATGCATCTCATAATTATGATACACTACTTACTATCAACCTATTATATATAGCAAATTGTACTTATATACTTTATTTAAAAAGACACAAATGAACAATTAAAACTAAAAATAAACTATAACGATGGCGAATACTACCATTGCAATTGCAAAAGTTTCTTATTAAAAGAAATAAATTTGCATATACTATTCATACATATATGTGGAAATATATAATTTTATTATTTTAAAAAGAAACAGTAAAATTAAGAAAAGTAAAAGAAATCAAGAACTTATATAAATCAAAATATTAGACTTGTATTAACAAACTAATATTTTTATTAATATTTTTCCAACTTACTTGGTGTTGTTATCAAAGATCCGTATGCTGAAATTTCTATAACTGTGCTGTTAAAATCAGGAGAAGCTTTAAGTGTTGAAAAGAAGCAGATAAAAATGGCATAACACAGAAGAATTCCAGAATAAATCCTGAGCATTATGATGCAATAAGATGTTTGTGTGCAATTTCTCTATAAAATTATGAAAAAGAAACACACTAAAAATATCTCCACGAACTGAAAACGTCGAATCGCTTACCTGTCCAAAGGAAAAAGAAAATATATTGTATATCTCTGTCAGTTTATCAGTATTATCACTTTTAAGTTTATCTGCATTATCGATGTTTAATTTGTGAAAGAAAAAATTTTCTTATCTAATAAATTATGAATGAGGTGATATGATTTGTTTCAGATATATAATATTTTTCAGAAAAATTATATTGCTTTCTACGCAGCAATTTATATACATATATATATATATATATATATATATATATATATATATATATATATATATATATATATATATATATATATATATATGATATAGATATATAAAGGAATACAAGGAAGTTTCCTTACACACATAGAAATCCATCTGGTTAGAAATACTAAAAATGTTGTCAATAATAGTGTTCATTTGATCTGCATCTATATATATATGGCATTCATATAAAATCTATATCTATAGAAAAAATTTTTAATTTGCTATAAGGTAGATATTATTAAGATCTACCTTAGACAAAATTTAAAAAATTGGATTTTGATGGAACTTGGTACATATACTTTATGTAGAACATAGAAAAATACAGATTCTACAGTAACAATAATTCAAGTACTTGAATTTAATTTTTACTACAAAAATGTTTGCAGAAAAAATTATTCGGGTTTTACACACCAGGATATTACGCAGTTATGTCGGCTAAAGAAAGAAGAAAAATCTGTCATAATTAAATTTCCTGATGTGTTCAGTGTTGCTCTAATCATCATTAATTGCTTGTTGGAAGCCCGTTATAGCTCATGCACGGATAGCACCGAGAAATTCTCCAGAAATATTTGCAACATGATGTGTTATAGTGGCTTATAACCCAGAAGACACTTCCTCTCTGAAAAGGGTATCCTTCACTAGAAATTACACGGATTTAAGTCTTCAAAAAATGCTCTGCACATTAAATGATTTCAATGAAGTTAGCGAAAAGCGTTTTCTTAAACTCGTCCCTGAAATGGAATTGCCGTATTTTTCATGAAGACAGTGGTCTGCAAACATTGCCTCGCTTGCAAACCCAGCAGTGAGACGGGGTCGAAGAAGTTCACGGGAATTCGTAGCAGAGCTCATTTTAGAGCCTTAAGGAATGAGAGAACAGGCCCATCTTCCACAGTTCAGTACGATAGGCCACGATGTTTGGTTGGTTAGGGCGTCGTTCTCGTTATCGGAAGGTAGTGAGTTCGAATACCGGCTTAACCAAAAATCAATGTGGCAAAGGCTCAAGGTGGCTGGGGAATGTTGAAATTGGGCGTGGTCACAATATCCTCCAAGGGAAATGATATCTCTGGGGATGGTAGGCCAAGCATTGTGGGTCTTCTGCTTAGTCCCTGCTACAAAATCCTGAAGACTCCACCTAGGTGCTTCTATCTAACTGGTAGAGTCTAATTCACGTCAAGGTACAGTACAAGTAAGCATACTGGTGCAACAACAGCAACTCAGGATGACTTGGATTGTCCCTCCGGTACATTACTAGTACCAAAGTTCCCGTCCCGGAGGCTCCCTGTCCAACGACTTAAGTCGTCAGGAACAAACTATTCTCGCCCGATTTCGAAGTGGACATCTTAAAACCCTAAAATTTTCTGAGGGTTCCCGAACCTTTGAAACCTGTACCAACTGCTCTACCGAGCAGGCTTCGACTGAACATATCCTTGAGTGCCTGGGGCTCTCCAGGCAGGACTTAGATGACGACCCTCTTCTGGTTTTGGATTATTGTAGAGTGTACAACGTCATGGACCTGGTCTAGCACTCCTGGCCTTTGGGGGCATGCAACAACAACACAACAGCAACTCATTGCTAGGATATGATGTATACCATTCACCATTCCGGGATTTCAAGTATGATATTTTCAGAAACAATATTTTGCAACATTTGATCAATTTTATAAATGAAACTAATAGGGTTCTACTTTGATTCACTGTTATGATTTTTCCACCAGCAAAAAGTCATACGTCAACTATTTTGTTTTCTAAAAGTCTTTTATTAATATAATATAATGAATATCTCAGAAGGGAAACATAACTCCAATAAAAGTAGTTTAAATATGCACAACCATCATCCTCTAAAGAAAGCGTAATAAAAACAGCTTTTCGTAATAAGGTAAGTTATATAATAATAAGTAAGTATAATAAAAATATTAATTATTTTCATAAAATAAACATAACTAATATCCATAGATAATGAAAATACGAAATTCTGTTTATGATGACTAAATAACAACTGCATTGTAAATCCTAACATTAATATTTTATAAGGAGTCTCTCCAAATGTTGACTTCCATTGTCTATGGATAAGAAGCTATTAAAATGCAAAAGGGGCCTATTCATCATTTAAAGTGCTCTGAGCTTATCGCGGTGCTTAAATTTTTACTATGGGTTTTGAGGCTACACTCTTTTAGTGCACGATGGACAGGGGCTGTTATGAAGCATTTCAACAGAAATCGTGTAAATTGCCTGCCGTGTAGACTTCCCATAGATAGTTGGCCGCAATCTCGTGTCCCAAGTGAGGAAATCGCCAATTATATTTCTCCACACAATAGGTGGAAACGCAACACACACCTGTAGAGAAGGAAATTGAACGTTTTGAGGTGATCCTTAGTAACATAGGTTCTTGTGGAATTTTATTAAAGGAAAAGAACAGATTGTCGAATTGGATATGGATTTATGCAAGTTATCCGGCCAGTGGTGATGTAGAAGCATGTTGGACTGACTGTTCATATATATATATATATATATATATATATATATATATATATATATATATATATATATATATATATATATATATATATATATATATATATATGTATATACATATATATATACATATATGATTGTATGTATGTATAAGGGCTACCAAACACTAAACGCTTAGAAAATGTTTATAACAGTGTTTTAACTATGCTTTCATCGCCTGGGGCACGTTAAAACTGGGCGTGATCACATTGTCCTCCAAGTGAAATGATATCGCTGGGCACGGCAGGCTAAGTATTGCGGGTCTTCTGCTTGGTCCCTGCTTCAAAGTCATGAAGACTCCACCCGGCTGCTTTTATCCAACTTTTAGAGACCAACAGGTACAGGGAAGCATGCTGGTGCAGCAACAGTTATACCTTCTCATTGAGCCTATAATTTTCTTTAAATGCCCAGCTAGCAACCCAACAGTTATTTTTTTCACCAATAGTTCATGGGCTTGATGTGTGAAGGAATTCGAAATTTACTTTAAAGTATATTTCATGTTCAAAATACGATGATGAAAAATTTCTTAATTTTCAAAGAAATAATATAATTGTGTTCAAAATGTAAAATTTTGCTGAAAGCATCCACTTATATTTAATTATAATTGTATTATTTATCATATTATGCAATGATAAATTATTTCTTTCATCTCACATGTTTATACGTATTAATGTTTACGTTATTTTCCCAAATTTCCATGATAGAGAGTTCGTGCCCATGGGGATAGTTTTTTGATGCAAATGTTGTTGCTTTCATCAGTGAAGGCTGCACACCTACTTTTATATATGTATTTCAATGAAATGTACTGAAAGAATATTTGAAATGTGAAAAAATATTACATAATACACTGGCCACAGGAGTTTATTAATTGAAACTGAAATAACAGGCCTTTAATGGAAAAAAATAAATGATGGAACATATGCCTGGAATATATGTAAGGATTCATTTTATATTAAATGAATAAATTAAGAATGTTTTTTGAATTAAATTCTTTTATATATTATCGTTAAAAATCCACATTTCTAAAATCCAATAAAAGTCCATACAAAAAGGGAAATGTTTTTGTTTTCAAAGAAATTATATATTTTTAAAATGTAAAAGTATTTGATGAAGGTACTCACTCGCACTTAATTATATATACAATAATCATCAAGTGAAACTCAATTATCATTATCTATTACTTCATGCAACATCACAATACACATTAGTGCAGACTTTTCCAATTTCCTTACTTCCAGAGTCTCTATTCATGATGAAGACAATCTTTTCCTTGTAATTATATTTCTTAACATACATTAGCATGCGTTTCAATAAGCTTTCTTGTCAGAGGGTGATTTAAAGTGTGAAAAGTATATAATGTTAAATATTGGCACCACAAATGTGCTCAACAATACTTTCCTTTAGCGGCTATAATTACAGCTACCTTCCCTGTTGAACTGAGACAGATGGCGCTAGATCCAAATAGGGAATTTCCCCATTAAGATACACTCACACTTATGCAGTAGTTCGTGTGTTGTTGTTTATGACACTTGGACAAGCCAAGCTCTCTCGCTATGCTTTGGCAATGCGAATTTAAGTCAATAGGGAGCGTCTTTCATTTTAATCAAAGCACCATGAAGGTGAAAGTACGACTTTGCTCTTTTTTAAATCCTCCGATAGATGGCACCACCAGAAAATCCACTCCCTCAATTTTGACATTGATCTGAAGGGGGAGGAAATTTTCTCCAGACCATTGCACCCATGGTAACTGCTCAACGATCGATTCTACAGATTTAACGAGCACGTATATCGCGTGTACTCGGTTGGTCTTTAGCGGCATTGGGAATCGAACCCGTCCTTCTGGATGGAAAACCGATACCCTAACTACTAGGCTACCACAGCCCTTAGTTCGTGTGTTGATCTTTTATGTAGTTCATTGTCGTTCTTGTTATGTTTCTAGCCCCATACATAGGTATATCTTGTATATCTAGTCCCATACATGGGTATGTAAGAAGGGAAAATATTTTTATTTTTACTTTTAAAGAAACACTTTATAATTATGTTTAGAAAATCATGAAATAAAAGCAAAGCATTTCTTTTTTAATTATAGACACTATATGTTCAACTCTATTATTAAACTCTGTATATGTATTAGTGTATGTTTCTTCTGAGTTTTCCCACTTAAAGAGTATTTACACAGGAGCAGGGTTTTTTTGGGGGGAGGGGGTATCGTCTCTAAGTATATCAATGAATAAAGCATACCAATTTTTTTGTATGTTTCTGTAAGTTTTGCTGGCAGAGTGTTGTTGTGTGAAAAATATATAACCTAACACATTGGATATGGGATTTCAAGAGTCAAATCTTCTACATAAATTATTTCCTCTAAAAAAATTGTTATAATAGAACAATAGGATAATTTTGGATACACATTTTATGCTAAATGGACTTAATAATATTTTTTATATGTATACAGGGTTTTTCTTAATTGTTTTTACAAATTTAGAGGTTTATAGCACTCATTCTGGCAAGCAATAGGCAATAGCAATGGCAAAACATAGGAAAAGAGGGTCGCAACCTGAGAGGTGTAAAAGGGAATATTGGAATTCCCTAACCTGAATTAACTGCAATGTTGGGAAAGCGAATGAACGATTCCAAAAGCTGCACAGTATTATTTATTGAGAAACTCACAGCAAGTGTTGAAAGTACACAGTTGATATTGGTGAAAGAACGACTGGTACACTCTCTCAAGGACTTTCAAAATTCTTCTTTTCGCGCAATTATTATGTTCCAGTGGAATAAGAATTCTAATATTCCTTGTTTTTGACCTTTCAGATTGGAATGCGTCGTCATGTTCTTATGGAATTATTGCATATCTGGATGAGTGCTATCACCCTCTAAAATTTTTGTAAAAGCAATTTATAATCACGCTGCATAGTAGAATATTTATTGAGTTAAAGTCCATTATTTTAATTAAATAATTGCAAGAATTTCTGAATTCATTGCATGTGCATGTATACAATGAAAAGTACTTTAGCTACAAAGAAAGAGTTTGATTATATTTAGAAGTTAATTAGTATGCTATAAAAATGCCTACATATTTAATTACTCATAAGATTTTTATCAAGCTCAACTCAGTTATTTCACATGTATACATACAGTAATTGTTGAGATCGAGGGAAATGAACTGGCGGACTCCCTCGCCAAGGACGCTAAAAATATCAATCCCCCTCCCACGAATACCACTTGCTTCGATGCAAACGCCGTTGAAAGACATCAGCTCTGCGGGGGACTACGGAAAAAATGGTGCCTACCGGAGCTTAATCCTGACCGTGGTGTTGCCTCTACCATCAGCAGAATGCGAACTTGGTACGTGAAGGATATGAAAATCATGCCCGACGGATCTAGAATACGCAGAATGCAGGCACTGCACGGAAGTTCCACTGGATCCGAGGCATCTCTTCACCTGCATCTCTGTTGCCTCGACCCTCTTTAGGATCGACCTCAACAGCTGCCGTGACACCCTTTATACGGAAAAAGCTGAAGATGTGGCCAGGGCTGTGCTCCATGCCTTTGGTCCCATGTGACTCGTCTTTTTTGCCTTTACTTTTTCTTCACTTTGAACTTGTCACACGCGAAAACAACAACATATAGTAATGTGTATATACTTTCCTCGTTTGCAGGCCGAGCTGGCAGCCGAATGGTTAGTGCTCTTGCCTTCAGTTCAACAGTTCGTGGGTTCGAACCCCACCTTGGGCATGGATGCTTGTAGTGGTTCGGAATCCACTTTAAACCGTAGGTCCCGATCTAATTAGCCATCGTGTGCAAAAAATGACCGTTGAGCGACAAACAAACCAAACCAACCAACCCCGCTTGCAGATTTCAGTTTGTGGAGATGTTTTTAAGATTAATTATTTTTGTTCCCATCAGAGTTAAGCCTACAAACCGAGGCTTGAGCCTTGATTTGAATACGTTTTTCATAGCATTAAGCCACAGGAGTGTTGTTTCTACCGGCATACTTCCCGTACCTAGCCCAGAGTTCGGTTGCACCAGTTAAGTGGGAGTTTCTGGGTGGGAGTCCGTAGTTTAAAAGGAAATAGTGAACAAAAGATCCCAAATGCATAACTAGCTACACCCAAAGTTATTACTTACCTTGGAGGATAATGAGACAGCGATGCATTTAACATGCCTCAGTCATCTTTACTAAACATGACGGATCTTCATCTAAGTCGGAACTCAAACTCATTACTTTCCAATCATGAGAAAGATTCCTTAACCCACCCGTCCAATGCAGTATCAGCCATAGAGGTTTATAAGCAAGATTTCGTACAAGAGGTCTATTTTTTTCTAAAGTATTTTGTATTGAAACAAATATCTTGAATATCAGGTGTGCATTTTATATTGAATTTAAGCATTAATTTCAATTCATTCATTCATTCATTGTCGTGTGCCAGCTAGGCTGGCATCATGGGGTGTGCTGGTCTATTTTTCCAACTGAGCCATATTTTGGTGTGGAGTCCAAATTCCTCAGTACACACATGCCATAGGGACCCGTTTATAGGGTAGGCAACCATTCACACAAGGAAAGGACAAAGACAGGATAGATAGAGAGAGAAAGTACATCCATGCCCGAACCGATATTCGAACCCAGGACCTCCTTATCCGTAGTCAGGCACGCTGACCTCTAGACAAGTTGGCCGGCATTAATTTCAATATAGATGGAATATTTATTAAGTTAGAGAAAATGTTCGCGCAAATTTCTAAGCCGAGTAATGCGTAAATCAAATTTGTTAAGACATACCTCTTTTCGAAAAATATAATATTTTGTGAAGAAAGAAGTGCATGTAATAGTCTTAGGGCTGCATTTTATACTTAATGCATTTATTAATTTTAATAAAAACATGATTTTTAACTGAAAATCAATTTCTTGAATTTCGTTAATGCTCTTTTTTTTTTTTTTGTTCTGTGTGTGGGGCCGTTAAAAATAATTTTTGCTTTTAAAGACAGACTTATGTTCAGAACGTAACTTAATGCTAGAAGCAGTTATTATTTTATCATACAGATAATATTGATCAAGTTTATCTCAACTGAGTTATTTCACATGTACATGATGAAGCGTGAATGTCTTCTCTTCCCGTTTTACTCACTACTACAATTTCTACTTAAAGAGACGGATTTTTTTTTTTGTTAACTATCCTAGCACCAGTAAAAGCTAGACACGTTTTAATTCTTTTGAGCTCTTAAAAAGCGTTTTAATTAAAGAAAATTATTCAATGATATTTCTCTTCTGCAAAAACTTGCTATATTTTTAGATCATATAAAAATTCTGATGACTTTTCACACATATGAAAGGTCATCACAATTTTTATTGACAATTCAGTTAATTTTTGTCGTTTTTTATGCTTATTCATGAGAATGGATTATTCTGAATTATTTTATAATAATTACACCATATGGTGTAATTATTATAAAATAATTCAAATTTGCTATTGTTTCTCAGATTTGAGTATTTCTAACTTTTGCTTTCTTACTAATTTCCTTTTTCAATTACTAAGTAGTTAAAAGCTCAGTTCAAATTATCTGAAAAGTTATGAAAAATTATAAGTATAAATATCTCATCTAGGTTCCTTTATGGTGTATACATATATTGTTTGTTGCAAATTATTTTCCTCAATTATTACATTGCATTAGTGCCATGCTGTTTTATACGTAATTTTAACAAAATAATTCTTAAGGTAATTGTATGGAAGACATTAATTAATAATAATGATATTATTTCTAATGTAATGGAATATGTGACTTTTCAAAATATATCAGTTGCTTCAAAAAAGGCATTATTATATTCTAACTTAGATACAACATATTTTATAATGTAAAATTTAAAATTAAATTAATTAAACAATGAAATAATTCCCTGTAATACTATTTCATTAAAAACTATATAAGCACTGTTTTTTAAATTAATTACTGATAAAATTTGTTTTTAATGAAAATTTATAAATGTATTTTAATATTTTTTATTAGAACAAGCGGCATAAATTAAAGACAAATAACTAGAGTTTAGTTGCATAATTTCATATTTTAGTTCTCATATTTTGTCCTAACTCCGAAAAGAAATTTCATAACTATGCTTAGTTTTACTTTGGAATTATAAACTATTTTCTGATAAAAGAACTTCACAGATAATAAATTTTTAATGAAAGCATTTTAGATGTTTATTTCTTTTCCGGGATATTATTATTGAAAATATGATTTTTTACAATGGTATTCTTTTGCTAATTTCAAGAATGATAGCATCAAACTGGAGAATTCATCGAAGCTATATTTCAATAATCAACCAGTTCGCCTGAAAAAAAAAAGTTGCATTAGAAGAAGAGAATGAAGTGATCAATATGCATAAATTTAAGCAAACCTATAAAATGCAATAAACTGCAGATAGAAGCAATAAATAAAAAGCACACATGTCTTATAACCCAGGATGTCAAATTCTGAATTTTTTTGGCAATGAAGAAATTTTGCTAAGGTGACGTATCGTGACGTGCGCGATGACGTAAATTCTAGGGTTGCAAAAACAGAATTTTCTGTATAATTCTTATAAATCTCCATATCTATGATGTAATAAAAGCCACACAGATACATTAGAAAATCCTCCAAAATAATCACCAAACTCAGAATTTGGCATCCTGGATTATAAAGCATCTGTGCCAAATAAAATACTAAGATTAAAACTAGCTTATATAGTTCAGGCATGGGATCTGGTTAAGATGTTATTTCTGCACTTTTAATGGAAGTGTTAATGATCGAGTTTTGATACTGCGTAGCGGACAGCCGTTGTTGGGCCTCCTCAATGCAAACTCCTTTCGGGAGCACTTTTCAATGTTTGTTTCCACTGGTCTCAAGGGAAGAAAACTCTCAAGCACCCACCCCGATAGATTTCTCCCATTGTTTCACGGTGGATATGATCTAGGCAATGCTTGTGATAGCCAATATCATGGCAATATATAGCAATGGTGGACCGGTTGGTTGGAGCATTCGTTCTCACTATCGAAAGGTTGTGTGCTCCAACCCCGACCCAAACGAGGATTCGTCGAGATCCCTAATGGTGGCCGGGACACACAAAATATGTCGCACAGTTGCAATGTCTTTAAAGTGAAATTATAGCTCTTGGGGTAGTTCAAGTATATTGGTGGTCCTCTGCTTGGTTCCTGCTCCTAAATTACTAGGCCTACAACCTATCTGATCTCAGGGCTATGTCAGGGAAGTATGTTGGTGCAAGAATATATATCATGTGGAGGAAATTAGCATCTGTCACTCACTGTTGGCGAGTTGAGAATGAATATATCTCTGAAATGGGGCTTCAAAAAGAAATATATTCCAGAGAAGCTCACTATCTCTCTCTCTCAAATTTCAGTTGGAGGATATTCTTTAATGGTTTCTGTTCTAAGAAATATTTTCTAACAAAAGTGCATTTTAGAATAACTGCAAGAAAATAAAGTGATATTTGAATTTGTTAAAAAGCAGTTATATATTTCCCACAATAACCGCCTTTAGGTTTAAATTTTTTTTATAATCTAAGATTTACATTTATGAATGTTGATAAATATTTCACTGTTTATGGTATCAAGTGATATCAAAATATGTTTGATATCACTTGCTTGGTTCCTTAATTTTTATTTTTAATTTTCAATTTTTAATTTACTCAAGCATGATATCAAAATATGTTTGGTATCACTTGATTTCTACGACTCCCATGAAAAACCGCAAGTCATAAAAATTCAGTGGAACGAAGATTACAATCACTTCATTTTCACTTTCAGCTTCTATTCGATGAATCCCGTGATAGACATCATATGCAAAAAGATTTTTATTTTAATAAAAAAGATAGTCAAGTAAAAAAAAGCTGGACTTCAACTTTTTTTAAAAAAAACTCAATTTTTATTTACGGCGGTAACCTTTATCTAAAATAAAACTTGACAACTTTTAATTTACTCAAATATGATGACTATGCCTGTTTGTTTCTCCAAGTAAAAAAATATATTTTCTTCTAACTGAATGTGTGTAAATGCACTTAAAATAAAATATGTATAACCGAAAGTAGAAGTAGAAATGAAACGTGAAGAATTCTAATCAGTAATAAATCATTCACACAATTATAGGTTGCCATTATCAAAAACCGTATTTTCTATAATTCATGAGGAAACCTTTTGAAAATGAATAGCTTTTTGATGCTATATTTAAAGTAAAATATCAGCAATTTAAGGACTGTAATTATATGCAAATAGTTCTAACTTGGCGATAATGCTGGCATCTTTTAATGGCGGTGTCATTAAAATCAGGTGTTACCACATATACTATTTCCTCAGTCTGTTTTCTTCGTGTTGAAAGTAATTAGCTTATAAATTTTTCCTCGCACTTTTAAATTATATTATAATAAAATTCATGATTTTATTCCATTTAATGTAGCAATAACAATTCAATTTTACATATTGCATATATTTTTAAACTGGAAGATAATCATCTATCTTGTATAAAAAATATTTAGTATTGCTTACATCAAAATTAAATAATGCATAAAATGAATTCATTTTTGTTATATTTAAAGTTATTGTTATCAGTGACAAAAATCAACAGAAAAAGAGTAAGATGTTTGTAATCTATAACTACACACATAGATATATTTAAATAAATAAATAAAATTTTCTGATTATTAAATGCATTCTCAATTTTTACGAAAAATGCTATTCATTTAGTAAAATATATTTTAAATCCTTTACTGTAAGTTTGTTTAATTATTAAGAAATGAAAGCACACATCAATGATAAAAGCTCCTTGAATCACTCATAAAATATTTGTATCAGTTATAAAATCCTATCTGAAAGGAAAACAATATGACATAGCTGCTGAATAATCGAGCATGCAAAATTAAGAACTTTTTGACGACGAGAAAATGTTACCAAGATGACGTATTTTGATGTCTCGCGATGACACAAATACTACAATTGCTAAAATAGAATTTTCTACATAATTCATACAAGTCTCTATCTCTATGACGTAATAAAAACCAGGTTACCAGATAATGGAGAAAACCCGCCAAAAAAATCACCAAATTTAGAATTTGGTATTCTGGATTACGCGGCATGCCAAAAATATTTCCAGCTGTGATAATAAATAATTTTTCTAGAAATCTGTATACACTTTTAATAATATAACAGTGTATTTTTTGGAAGTTCAAACTTACAATTTTTTCATGTTCTTTTTGTTCAAAGAATATTGAACAGGTGAGATAGGGCAATATTTTGTAGAACACAAGCTGTAAAATTTATTTAGCCCATTGATACTTGAAACACGTACATGAATCATATTTTAAAATCACAGCAATACTCCATACATTTCGCAAATGCAGCATTTTTAATTAAAGCAATATTGTGAATATAAAAGTATTCTCTCTTTTTGATTAAAATGAATTGTTTCATCCTAAAACATAAACTTACACTAAGTGAAGTCGCATCTTTCATCCAAGGAATTTCATTTGTTTACTCGACAATTACATTATGAGTCTCTAATAAAGTGAATTTAATCGTAATAAAAATATAAATCTTCCGAAGGGAATGCCTTTGTAAAACAAGATATTTCAAATCCTATAACATTGTCCCAGGTAAGCTGAATAGGTAAAAGTTTAAAATTGTTACTCTTTGGCGATTATTTAAAGTCAGGATAGGCATTAACATGTGAATAACAAGATGGCCGATACACAAAAGCTATAGAAAGATAATGTTACTCGTGTTACCAGAAATTGAATTTTATCGCCAAAATATATGGCCAAATTTTCGCCAGACTAAAGGATACTCGATTCGACACTGAACCCAGTCGAATATATCATACCTCGCACAAAGCATTTCATTTGTTTACTTTTAAGGTAGATAATAACATGGATAACGTTTACTTTAAGAGCGACAAGTAAAGTCAATTTAATCGTAGCACAATAAAATATTATTTTGCGAAAGATATTTATATCATTCTTTAAGTAACAGCTTAGATTATATTAATTGTAACCTACGTAGTTTACACACAATTAATTAGTACCCACGTACTAGAATAACTTTAACACATCTGTAGTAATTATTAGTTATCTTACTATCATATATTTTTGTATGATAAATTAAAGGAACACTGTTTCATTAATATGATGACACAATTTAAATATTTTTTAGAAAAATAAAAATATTCAGCAATTTATAACTTTATTTATAATAAGCAAAAATTTTTATTTTTGGTTAACAGAGATTTTTTGACAGTAAATTTTTGACAAACAAAAATAATAAAAACATTATAGAATTTCTTGCAAAATTTTGGAAATAAATTATAATGCATATATTTAATTTTTAGCGAAATCTAATGATAAAAATATTAATTTTTGATCTAGAGTATATAGCAGTAAAAACGTTATCACTTACTGGCTATTTTTATACAACGCTAGCAGGAGCAATATTATGACGAATGCACACAATACTGAAATAACACCGGTCGCTATTTTCCAAGCTGTTGCATCTTCCTTGGCTAAAAAATTAAGTTTAACATTTAAATATACAAGAAATCTAGAAAAAGTCTGGATAAATTTTAATAATTTATAAAATGATAAAAATTGATTCAATGACATTGATTAATAGATGGGTATGAAATGCTTGATTGAAAGTATCTTTTTCCCTGTACAGCCATTATATTAGAAGAGAAAATCAAGACAAAAGTTGACATCATGATAGGTACTAGTCAAGATGACGATTATAGGGATGATGATCAAATTCGTCATTATCACTCAGAAATATATTTCAACTATCGTTATCTAATTCTCATTGTTGTAAATTGATATTTATAAAATTCTATAATGATTATACATAAGCTTATGGAAAATATATATTCAATATGTATGTTAATATTATGCATGTGTGCTGTAATATTATATATTGTCTGAACATGTAATAAAATAAAAATGTCTGAAAATTTACAAATTCTCTAAATTTCTAAAACTTGCACTAAATTTGTTATAATTTTTTTAAAACCTGTCGTAATACCATTTTGTCCTAAAAACAATATATTTTTCCATTTTAAGAATTCACATTTCAACAAGTTTTGTATAATTTTAATCTAATTTACTATTTTTTTTATATTATGTTTCTTTTCAAATTATATTCTAGTGCCTAAAATTAAGGGTGCAAATGTAAAAAGAGAGTATTTCAACACAAAAAAGAGGATTTAATGCAAAAAAAAAAATTGATATACAAATATTATTAGACAGGAGTTAATAGCATAAGTATTAACTCAAGAAGGCTTAATTTACGATCAAAGGTAAATAAGATCAACATTTTTAAATAAAATGCATCAAAAGGCAAACTTCTAATTGTTTTTCTAATGAGATGCATGACCCCATCTTGTAGAGATATGGAAGTGTTAAAGCAAGATTTCAAACATAATCGATCACACCAATAGTCTATATTGGTGTGATCGATTATGATAATAATTCCCTCTTTCTGAGGTATGTCAATATGTAGTCCTAAGGGTTGTTAGTGTATAGTGATAATTACTTAAGAAATTGACTAGTTCTGTTTAAGAGTGTGTCTCAAGAGAGAAAGGTTTACAGACTCGGTGAATATTGAATTGAAAAGGTTGTGAAGTCGGTATTGTGCAACTCACTGGCATAACTGTACGATGTGGTACATCCGAATATGTTACAGTTAAAGCCACCGAATGTGTTGCGTCTTTTGGGTTGACGTCTTTCCCAGTCTTCTTAATAATCATACTGTATATTTAAAATTGCTGCAGTAATCTGAAGATCATAGCACTTGTAGACAAACTTCCACTTGTAACTATCTCTCTTTTCTAGTTTACCAAAGGCTCTCTCTATTACGGTTATCTTATAAAAGATTCAATATCTTTTAAAAGAAATTTAATATATATTTATTTATATTACAATGTTTGAGATTGGTATTAAAAAAATAGAATTCCACAATAAATTCGGCATCTTCTGAAAACTTTCATTTTTTACGGTGTAAGCATAATATGGATATAACATCGTGACATTAAAAATTATTAAATAGGATTGGTTTGTTTGGTTTGTTTGTCGCTCAACGGTCATTTTTGCACACGAGGGCTAATTAGACCGGGACTTACGGCTTAAAGTGGATTCCGAACCACTACAAACATCCATACCCAAGGTGGGATTCGAACCCAAGAACTGCTGAACCGAAGGCAAGAGCGCTAACCATTCGGCTGTCAGCTCGGAATTATTAAATAGGAAGTGTATCAAGCAAATAAGCCTCCTGGTTGTTGACAAATTGTGAACAAATTATGCGAATAATAAAATTTTTCTTATCGTACTTATTGTGTTCTTCAACTCAAACATTAGAAACATTTTGGTTGCAATTTATTTTTTTAAATCAAATTCCAAAAGAACTTTAAATATATTTGTCATTATATTGTTTCAAATAGCAATGTTAAGAAAATTCTAATTACTAAAGAGCCGCAAAAATCATATTATACTTTCACATTCTTGGTCACCGTTCTGCACCATGACTAAGTATCCAGGTTCACAGGTACACAGTCGGTGTCCTTGGACATCAAAGCTGCATGTCTTAGAATGAAACCCGCAATCACATCCTAAAGAGAAAATGCAAAAAATAAAAAAAGAAAGAAAAGAAAACTTTTATATGTTCTTGGTATGCAACACGTTATGGCTGTCTACAGTAGTTTGTATTAATTACAAAATATTATTAAAATTGAATAAACTATTATATTTATATTGCATTTGTACGTTTACCTCACTAAATTTATACTAGAGTAAAACTTCATAAATCCGGACTAATAGGAGATTCAGATTGTCCGAATTAATGAAAGTGTGCGGATTAAACAAAATAACCGATAAATTGAGCAAAAGTACACTACTGTACATATTAAAAATAAATTTAAATGGTTGACTTAATTTCACTAAGCTTTAGTTTTGGATTTTATTATGTTTCATTCCACAGCTTCAACATATATATATATATATATATATATATATATATATATATATATATATATATATATATATATATATATATATATAGCATTCATAAATCAAAAATGAGCTAAGAGAACATATAAAATGCAACTTATTTTTTAAAAATAAATTTGCTAATTTTTTCGGACATTAAGTCTAAATATAAAGAAAAATTGGCTAATATATTTTTTTGAATAAATAATTTTAGTTATATAAGAGAAACTGAAAAGCATAGAGATCCATAAATATACTTTGAAAATAAAAAAAGGGTGAAGTAATCTCTGTTAGTTTAGAGTTTAATATTTTAAATGAATATATTATGCAGTTTAAATAATATTTCTTTCATCGTATAATCGACTGAGTTTTAAAAGAAGACTATTTTATTTCATCGTTCTCCACGTAAAAAATATTGAATTTTTATCTCTAAAATCACTATAGGAGTTGAACTTTGCATTTGAAATACGTGAAATTGAACATAACTGATATGATAAACTTATCAGCACTTATCACATAACTATAGAAATGTAATGTGAAGGTTAATACAAATATGCAAATTTTTTATTTCGCATTGTTTTGATTAGTTCTGAATTAAAATGAACGTTTTTCAAAGATAAGCTTCGTAAACTCATAAATTAAATTTATTTAAAAAGATTTTTAATTAATTTACCTAATTAATTGTGACGTAAGTGTTATAATTGCCTTTTATGAGTTTCAAATTTTAAAACGTGAAAGACTACAATTTTTAAGTAGGAGAAGTGAAAATTCCCTGTGGCCTTTTTACTTCGCGTAAAGATACCGAAACACTTTACAGAGAAAAATATTTTTAACTGTCATTACTTACACATTTAAATGTGTAATATGATAAATCAGCTCTAAAGTTTTGCTTTTATACAGCATTTTCTATTCAGAAAGATGTGAATACATATGTATGAATTTTTTGTGTAAATAATTTATCAGAATACTAAACACTAATAAAAGATACTAAAAATATACAAGTGAAAATTATTTATAAATTAATTTTATTATTAATTGAGCAATATAGAATTACATGAAATCTAGATAAATCTAAAAATGTTACATAATATGGGCTTTTACATACATAGTATACGCGACTCTTTGAAGGTTAATTTGTGCTTCTCGATAAATGTAATCAAGTTCCATTTTCATTTTTGTGTCATCATATTTTAAAAAATTATTATCGCTTCGTATGTTTCAAATTGACTTTTTAATCACTGACAGAAAATAGGAAAGACTAAATGCCCAACGTTGTAATAAATTTCATTTCCGTCCAAGTTAAGAATACTATGACTCATCGAAAACTGCGCGAACGAACATAAAAACTGCCGCCATCATCCGTAATCGACCTACACCAAACCGTTTTTTAATTTTTAAACTTTCATTGTAATGGACAGTTGACATTGTGCTCTGTGGGAATTAATTTGCATCACTCTTGCTACGGATATAATTCGTAATTTGGGATGTCTGGTACGTACGTTAAGTGTTTTTAGTATGTAAGATGTGTTATCATTTTAATAAAACAAAACTTTTATTTTATAAATTTCTTTATTTCTAGTTCCTTTAAAAATATGACAACATGGAATGAAAATAAAATACGAACAAGAAAATAGAAGTTTTAATAATGAGTGGGAGAATTTTTTTATTGACAATAACGGAAAAGCATTATGTATTATTCGTAATTATACGGTCAAAAATTATAAGGATAACCATTTACATCGGCATTATGAAACCAATCACCAACAGTTTTCTAATCAATATCCACTAAATTCTAAATTAAGAGATCACATAAATTTGCTGTAAAAATCAAATTTAAATAAGCAGTCAATTTTAATGACACTAATCAAACTAATAATGTAGCTGAAGCCAATTTTGTTACTGCTATGGAACATTGTTCTTGCAAAACGCCCATATGGAGAGAGAGAGAGAGAGTTTTCTTAAAGATATACTTTAAGTTTTAGAGAGAGTTTTGTTTTTTGTTTGTCGCTCAACGGTCATTTTTTGCACACGAGGGCTAATTAGACCGGGACCCACGGTTTAAAGTGGATTCCGAACCACTACAAACATCCATGCCCAAGGTGGGATTCGAACCAACGAGCTGTTGAACCGAAGGCAAGAGCGCTAACCATTCGGCTGCCAGCTCGACTTTAGAGAGAGATCCAAATAATGAAACATTGCACAATTTTGATAATTCTTAGCATTCAAGTTAATAACGAAACTGAAACCAGTTTTATTATTACAAGGAATATTGCTCTTTCAAAACGCCCGTATAGAAAGAAAAAGTTTATTTAAAACAAAAACTGATGGAAGATGTACTTAAAGTTTTGTATCCCAATAATGCAGCATTGTACTAAGTTATATCGCAAATTCCCATCTAGAGACACACCACCAATCGAAGCATAACTGCAATCAATATTCCTCTTGAATATAATTTTATAAAATGGTTTGTAGAACTGTATTGCATTCAGCTAAGCCATTGACGAATCGACAGGTATAAAAGATCTTTCGCAATTGGCAGTTTTCATACGTTTTGTTTCACCTAACTTCCACTTCATCTAACTTGCATTTAGTTGCACTTCAAGAATCAACCCGCATAATCGATATTAAAAATGTATAAGAATCCATAGTGAAAAATTTTGATGTGCCTCTTAATAAATTTGTAAGTATTAAAACTGATGGCAATGCTGGATAAACAAATTGGTCTTATTGTACTTTTAAGAGATGATTCTCAAATTCCACGATTCATACCGATTCACTGCATAATTCCTCGAGAACATCTCGTTACAAAATATCTTGACGTTATGAAAGCAATGTTAGACGACATAAATTACATTCTCACCAATGCAAAAAATCATCAGCAATTCAAAAATTTCCTTGAAGAATTAAAGAAAGAAGAACTGCCGAAGGACATTAATTTCTTTTGCATTGTTAGATGGTTATTATTTATAATCTATTAAATCGATATGTAGATTTGTTTGATCTGATTCCGCATTTCTAAAATTAAAGGAAATAATCTATGCAGAAGTAGACGAAAACGAGAGATTACAATATATAGTTTTTTGACTGATGTTATGGAACATTTGCAAACACTGGATTTACAATTGCAGGGAAAGAAAAAAATAATATCTGATCTCTCACAGTGCATATTTAGTTTTCAAACTAAATTACAACATTTTAAAAAAAGGACATTAAAAATAAAACATTGTCATTTTCCTCGAATTAAAAAAATTGTTCCAATATTAAACAAGAAAAACTGAAAAAGTACATGAAAAAGCTATAAGGAATATTAACGGAATTCCAGAATAGATTTCAAGACTTGAACTATTTTAAACCATCTCGAATTTTTCGGAATCCATTTGAAATTAACATGATTCAATATGAGTTTTCTATATCCAATATAATTGTGTCTCAAAAAGCATCTGGAAAATTAAAATAGAGAGATGCAAGATCAGGTTCTACAATTAAAATGCAAGTCGACAACGATTACTGAATTTTAAAACTTTGTACCAGAATCTTAGTATCCTGAAATTAAAAAGGCTGCTTACCAAATTATTTTAATATTCGAAACAACGTATATATTTATGTGAATCAATTTATTCCACTTTAAAATTCATGTATTACAAATATCGATCAGCATTCACTAACCAGCATATCAAAGAATTTCTGAGAAGTTTTGTCACCAATTATTCACTAAATTTTAAGAGCAGACTTATCTTGAGAATTAAAATAAATATGTTTAATTTCTAATATTTAAATTCAATATACTTATTGTACTTTTATTTAAAAATTTTTAATGAATATAATTTAAAGAAAATTAATTAAAAAAATTTTAATCCCTTTTCCCATACCTTTTAAATTTGTATTTAATTGCAACTAAAAAAAATTCAAATTTTGAAAAATGGCTCTGACTATCAATTAGCTTGCCTACCCCTGGCATAGTATATGATAATTATATTATGCGAACGAGGTTTATTTGTTTGTCGCTCAACGGTCATTTTTTGCACACGAGGGCTAATTAGACCGGGACCTACGGTTTAAAGTGGTTTCCGAACCACTACAAACATCTATGCCCAAGGTGGGATTCGAACCCACGAACTGTTGAACCGAAGGCAAGAGCGCTAACCATTTATGCGAACGAGGAGTGATAAAGTTGTGATTTGATTAAATAAGTATTCGGTGTTCTAGATTAACATTTAACTATCACTTAATGTTTATAAATATACAGTAACGAGATATTTACAATTAATCGGCTTAATCATTAACGTAGAAAAGAGATTTAAGATTATGGCGAAAGGAGCAACCGTGTGGTCATACCGCCTCTTTTAACAGTCTTGTTTAACTTCGCTGTTCCTCTTCACTTGACTTCACTTCTTATAAGGATCATTGCCACGATCTCGCAAGCGGCCATCATGACTATCAAAACTGACCTCAGCGTCCATTTAAAAAAAATTGAACTTCCTGAAATAAAAAAATGAATAGGAACAATAACATGTTCAAAAGATAATAAGCATCAATTCTCGTCTAACGTCGTTTTTCCCATCTCAGATTTTTTTTTTTTCGTCTGGAATTGAGGGAGGTTTGTAGCCTTCCGGCCATGTACCTCGTTTTCTAATGAATTGGAGTCCTTGGATAGTCTTGGCCTGGTGATTAAAAAATCAGAAATAAAGATACAATAATGAATAATACAAAACTATTTAGGTAAGTGCTCCCACTGGATGCACTCTGCATGACTTGTGTTTTTGGACTAAGTAATTGAGTAATCCTAGTAATAGACACTTAGATGATGACAATAATTCTTTGTACACATAAAATCCATATAAAATTTTTTACGTAGGAAAATATAAGGAGAATACACAGGATGAATACAATAATTCTTTGAAGCACACAAATTCCGTTAAAATATTTACCAAGGAGTTACAAAGGAAAAACACAGGTTGATGACAATAATTCTTGATAAACACAAAGTTCCGTTAGAATATTTACAACGGAGGACAAAGAATGATACATATCCATAGTTGTTTAAGATTACATAAAACTGAGATATTTACAGGTTCCACACGATTTATTTACAATGTGGTTTCTCACAAGATTTTATTTAGGTAGAGATATGATTTCCATTAATTATTATTCTTCTTTCTTTTCCGTTTGAAATTATTTGAATAAATGGAGATATTGGTGAGAGGTTTTACTCTCAACACTGCTCTGGGCCTATGGAAATGCGTTAGGTCATAAGGACTGTAAAGTTCAATATCCTGAATCTCACTATTGTTGATTGTGTATAATTTATGGTAGAAATTAAATGCAAGAAATTTAAGGTAGCAGGCTAGGGGCAGGATTCCCAAGTTCTCTCTTATTTGGTGGTTTCTAAAGTAAAACTCTGAGTTAGTAATAAGTCTAAGTATTTTGCTTTGCTGGGCTTCTAAGACTTTGATATTTGAATCAGCTGCTCCTCCCCAGATTGGAGCAGCATAGGTTATTATCGGTCTGAGGTAGGCTTTATATATTAGGAGTTTATTTGTTAGCGAGAGTTTTGACTTGGGGGCTAGCAGTGGATAAAGGGTAGTTTTAGCTGCTATGAATTTATTTTTGATTTTAGTAATATGGGCTTTCCACATTAGTCTCCTGTCAATAGTGAGTCCAAGGTAATCAACCCTACTAGCCCAGGGAATTTCTCTTCCCGCTAATTTGACCTTTTCACACTGTAACATTTTTCTTGTGAAAAGAACTGCCTGGGACTTGGTCGGATTTACCTTTATTTTCCATTTAACAAGCCATTCTTCTATTACCTTCAGGTGTTCTGATAAATGTTGGTGTAGTGTTTTGTGATTGCTATTTGTGGTTAATATGGCAGTGTCATCCGCAAACAGGCAGAGCATAGTATTAGGGCTCTGCGGAATATCATTGATGAAGGCATTAAATAGGAATGGGCCCAGCAGTGATCCCTGTGGGACGCCTGCTAATATGGGCTTTTCCTGGGAGTAAACATTATCAAACCTTACGGTAAATTTTCTATTAGTTAGGTAGTTTCTTATGAGTTTGATCTGAATGGGAGGGAAGTTGTAAGTAATTAATTTGAATAGTAAGCCTTGATGCCAAACACGGTCAAAAGCTTTTCCTATGTCCAGAAAAATTCCTCCAATAGATTTTTTGTTAGCAATACCTTTTGCTATCTTCTCCACTGCCTGGAGCAATTGGTGGGATGTGGATAGTTTCTTCCAAAAACCAAATTGCTGAGGGATTATGATGCTCATCTGGGCATCAAAATCTAACAGTTTATTCAGAATGAACTTTTCAGCTATTTTGGCCATCGTTGGCAGTAAGGATATTGGCCTGTAACTGGAGGGTAGATTTCTGTTTTTTCCCTGTTTGTAGATCGGAATGACTACTGCCTTCATCCCATCTCAGATTCCGTCGCGGAAGAAATCTTTTATCTGGTAAGAGAATTGGTAGAGTCTTCATTCTTGCATTGGGAGTCTTCAAAAAAAATAACATCTTGAACAGTTTTTTATAAAAAATAAAGTCAGTCTGTGTGTGAAATAAAAAGTTTCAGTCATGTAAAATTTCACAGTTCAGGTTGTAAAAAAAAAGTCGAAATTTGCAGTTAGTCATCATCGGTGTTTGTTCTCTTCAGCACACTTTAAGTTACATCGCGCCAAGACTACATGTATTCAGCACAAGTGCTTGTAATCAGAGGAAACCCATTTTTTGATCATACGTGTGTCTTTACTTTCACAGTTACTTTATTTGGTCTTAAATACTTGAAACCTGGACCTTGTTGTGTACGTTTAATAGCAACGATAAAATTTAATATGAATTTTCTAGATTTTTTTCTTAAATAATAGGTTTCACGGTTTTCGTTTTGGATTTTTAACATTTGTTTCTTAGCTTCTTTTCTAAGGTTGTCGCTGTTATTAATGAAATCTATATATTTCTGTTTCTAAGAAATCTTTTAATTTTAACGTTATTTCTTGTTTGTTTCTCTGCTTCCAATTCCATCTGAAAATTTTCAGAACTTTTTGTAATAAATTTCGCTTTACATTCAAGTGTAGAATCCATTTGAGATTAAAGATATTTTATAAGAAATTTCATATTTTTCCATGCAGTTCAAGTGTTAAATTAATATCCATGTTACCATCAAATTTTTTTTACATTATTTGTATTTCAGAACACAGTAGCTTATACTTAATTTGACTTAAATCAATTTCCAATTCATTGTTTTACCAAGATTTACCAAATTAAGAAATTATACGTTTCGTTTTTGTCGATGTGAAACGATACTCCGTCAGATGAAAATATTAAAGTACCTTGGTAAATAATGTCAGTTCCCACAATTAAATCAAAACTTAGAGTCATCATTTATAACAAAAATATTTGTGGTGATTTTTGAATAGTCAATTTACGTTTCTGCAATAAAATAACCTAGTGGTTTTATTGATGTCATTCCTAAACTTATCATGAAAATTCAATTAATGAAGCTATATTCAAAGCTCCAATATTAACATACTTAAGAATTAAGTTTTGATTGTATGCACTTATACGATTGTTCATCAAAATACTTTGTTTCTTTCGGTTTTTGTGCATTCCGAAGCTGTGACGAAAAGATTGACATGAAAAACACTTTTACTTTATGAACACAATATTTGGAAATATTGTGAACACAGTTATAACACTCTATTTCTTGAATTATAACATTACCAAACTTTTTCTCTATTCTTATTCCTTTTTTCATACTTAGAGTTAAATTTATCATTATTATATTTTAATTCATGTTTTTCAATAGAAAGAGATTTGTAATTAGAATCATGTTTCGTTTTCATTTTATCGAAAGTGTAAACACTCTTCACCGAATCACTTTTTATAAGTTCATAAACTTAAGTAAGTTTCTTTAGATTTTTTTCTTTCAAGTTTTTATATCCATATAAAATTATTTTATTTTTATGTTTATCATTAAGTTCATTTATCACATAATGTATTACAGCAGCGTCATCTATTTTGTCTGAATTACAAAAGTTCTTTTATTTTTAAAAGTTATTCGTGAACGGATTCAGAATCTTTCATTTTCCTTCTGCTTAATAATTCGTAAAACATTTTGGAAAAGTCTTTTCACTATTTTCTTAAACAGTATCATACTTATTTTAAGAATTATTTTGCTTTTCACATTGCATTTAGAATAGTTGCATTTAATTTTATTTGTTTCGTCTAGTTCTGGTTCAGATAGTCATGCGTTGCTTATATCCGGATCCAACGAATTCAGAGAACACAATTGTTTAAGGAATTTTCTCTTACTTCGAATCAATTTCCTACGAAAGAAATATGTAAAATGTTAGAAATTGTTATCGATTCATTCAATGAAAAAACATTCTTCTATAGTTTCCAGTTTACATTCTAAATTCTTCAATTTCAAAATTAAAACCAGAAAATAGTCTTATTCGCTTTGGTCTCCACCTATCTCCGCCAAAATGAAAAGTAAATTTACGTAGATTTTGTTTAATTCGATTTTAATTCTTCAATAGAATGGTTATTTCTTTAATATCATTCAATACCATCTTGCTCTATGAAAAATGTTCACGTACCTCTAGAACATGTTTGATGAAGACCCACGTCATTTTCTGGCTCCAAAACAAATCCAAACGTCAATCCAAATTATTATCGAGTATCACTTCTGGCACTATGATGTTGGTGGGGAATGGCCAAATAGCAATTTAATTAAATATCTATTCTGCTCTAGACAAACATTTAATTTGAACACATAATATTTACAAATATACAATAAGGGGAAACTTACTAGGTTTAATCACATTAACACAAAAAGGAGATTTAAGGTTCTAGCGAAAGACTCGCGGGGTTTCATATATAACGTCGTTCCTCATTAGCTGGTTGGTTCTGAATTTCTTCTCAGCAGCGGCATCTCGCGTCTTTTATAAGTCTCATCTAACCTCTCTGTTCCTCTTCACTTCACTTCATCTTATAAGAATCATTGCCACGATCACACAATTATAAATTTTAATCGATTTATTTTTCAATTAAGTTACTCCCTAAATACCTTACAAATTCCTTATTTAAATTACGGAATACATACTTTTGCAAATTTTTGCTCCTGTTGCATTACTGGCCACTGAGTACTTATCTTTACAAGTACACATCTGGTTCTCGTTAACATCAAGCACACAGACAAGAGTATGTGGACCACAATCACATTCTATAAGAAATGTAACAGTCAGAAAGGAATTTTTTATATAACGATTAGCACAGCATTAAATAAAATATAGGTTAAATCTTTGCATTTGTTAGCACGATATTTAATTATTTTGAAAATCATCATAAGCTTTCATCACTGAAATTCGAAAATTGAAATTTTACTACTTAATATAATTTCGCATTTTTAAGTTTACAAGTCGGATTCAAAACTGACAATCTGAATAGAATTTTAAAAGTAATTTTCGAATTGAATTTTAAAAGAAATTTTCGAACAGAATTCTGAAAGAAATTTCCAAACAGAATTCTGAAAGAAATTTCCAAACAGAATTCTAAAAGAAATTTCTAAGTAGAATTCTAAAAGAAATTTCTAAACAGAATTCTAAAAGAAATTTCTAAGCAGAATTCTAAAAGAAATTTCCAAACAATTCTAAAAGAAATTTCCAAAGAGAATTCTAAAAGAAATTTCCAAACAGAATTCTAAAAGAAATTTCCAAACAGAATTCTAAAAGAAATTTCCAAACTGAATTCTAAAAGAAATTTCCAAACAGAATTTTAAAAGAAATTTCCAAACAGAATTCTAAGAGAAATTTCCAAACAAAATAAGAAAAAACTCACCAAACTTTAATAAGAAAAAGAAAACATTCAGAAAGATTATCAAAACTCCAATGAAATCCCTTGCTAATGCATGTAGAAACTCATTACACGGAAAAATCTATTCTCAGAAGCCATTTATAGATTGGGCATATTTGGTACCCGCACCAGGTAGTAGGATTTATATAATAAAATATTTTTATCAATTCAATTACGATCAAGTCATTGTGTTTTCACAGAAATTGATTGAAGCAATTCTGAAATTACTTACTTATTAATGTATATTTGTTTTTTTTATAACGATATATAATAAAAGTTGATATTCACAACCTCCGCTATCAAAACGACGCCGATATTACAACAACTGGCATTTCGTTTTTCTCTTCCACACTTCTGTTACTGCTTTCAATATGATATCAAAAAAATTTACACTACTGGCCATCAAAATTGCTACACCAAGAAAGCGGCACACCACTCACGTGAAATTTGCATGACAGGTAGAACTTGCTGTGATATGCAAATGATTAGATTTTCAGCGCATTCATACAAAGCAAGCGACAGTAGCGACATCTACAATGTGTATAAAACCAGAGATTTGACAGCAGTTTTCTCATACTCAATTTCCATTTCAACGTTGTTTTAGGCAAAGAAAGTTGTTGTAATGCCTTGTGTAAGAAGAAAAAATGCCTATCAGCACGTGTCTGACTTTGATCGAGGAAGGATTATAGCCCACCGGGATTGCGGTTTATCGTACCGCAATATTGCTGCTCGCGTCGGTCGAGACCCCATGACTGTTCGCAGAATATGGAATCGATGGGTTCAGGACAATCATACGGAACATCATACAGGATCTCAGCGACCCCACGGTCACTAACAGCAAAGAAGACAGACATCTTATCCGCATGGTCACTAGGGATCGTACAGCCACGTCACGAACCCTGAGTCGAGAAATGGAGTCATTTGCAAGGCAACAAGTTTCTGCTCGAACAGTTCGACGACGCTTGCAGCAGCATGGATTTTGTGCACAGCGACCATGGCTTCGGCTACCATTGACGCTGCGTCACAGACAGGAGCGCCTTCAATGATGTGATCAGCGACGAACCTGGACGCGGGAAATACACGTCTCGATCACCTCTTGTTCGCATTACCGGCACTTTGGACAGCAACCGTTACATTTCCGATGTGTTAAGGTCCGTGGCTCTACCCTATCTTCAAGGCCTCCCTAATGCTTTGTTTCAACAGAAAATGCAGAACCGCATATTGCCCGTACTGTTCTGAACTTCATTGATACAGAACAGGTTCGACTGTTCCCTTGCCAGCACGTTCTCCTGATCTGTCACCAATTGAGAACGTGTGGTCAATGGTTGCCGAGCGATTGGCACGCCATCAATCACCATCCACTACTGTCGATGAACTGTGGCATAGTGTTGAAGCTGCATAGACTGAGATCCCCGTACATGTCATACAATCTCTGTTTGACTCCATGCCTAGGCGGATAAATGCTGTTATTGCAGCCAGAGGTGGCTGCTCTGGGTACTGATTTCTCAAGATCTATACATCCTAATTTCCTGTAAATCTAATCACTTGTTCTTTCCACTATAATGTATGTGTCCAATAAATATCGTTCTGTTATTTGCATTCCTTCTTGGTGTAGCAATTTTAATGACCAGTAGTGTACTTTCGCACATAGGATTTTTGGAGCAACGATTCCTGCAAGACAACCTCTAGACTCTTCTCTCTTACATATAGTTTCATTACGTTTGTCATTAATTTATTCCAGACGTCATCCAAACACTTTCCAGAATTAAAATACATCTAAAAGTTTTTAATAAAATAATGTGCTTGTATTAGTATAAATTAATTAAATTTCATACTTAATGTTATATGGCTTAAAAATTGACACGAAAATAGCTTCTGATATGTATAAGATATTTTTGAATTGAGTTAATGTGTTTTCTCTATAACCACACACAAATTTACATATAGCTCTTAGTTTGACTAGAAGTAGTTAAGTATATACACTATAAGAAAAGATTAGTATCATAAGTTTTGTGAACCAAAACAATACATAAATGTTTGCAAGAAGTAATTCCTATATTTTAATTCAGAATTATATGAAATACTTCAAAAGAATTAATATTAATTGTTTGACAGATTAAACGGAGTACTTAAATATGTGCATATAAATACATAATATAACTATTCAAATGAATATTAGTATTTAATATAACAACTAATTTAAAATAAAAATACTTCATTCAACAAGAAACGGTTAAAACATTAACTTTTCATGTTAATTCATTTACAAAATATAAAAGTACGTATACTTGAGAGTACTTCAATAGAAATTTTTCTGTGTATTTAGATTAAAAATTTTCTATATAATGAGAACTTCCTTCTTACTTTCACAAGTTTGGTTTTTCGTAGAGGTTTCTATTGTCGGTGCATATCCCTTCTTACAAGTACATTTTCTGTATCCAGTACTATAAAAGGAACATTTCAATTCTCCAGGTCCACACTGGCATTCTGAAAAATGAGTTAAAATTATGGAATATGCATCATGCAATATTATCTTTGCATAATCAGTTCACTTTAAACAGAAATCAGCAGTAAAAAACGCCTACAAAATTTGGAAACCTACAAAACTGTCAAATAATTTTACAAATATATTACTGGTTACTATGCTTTCATAACAGGAATAAACATTCCTTCGTATGTCAAACATACATGAAAGGAAGAAAAGATTCGAATATGTAAATAATTAGGGTTTCAAAGCATTTAGACGATGTAAAAGAAACAAACTACATCTAAAGCCTGGCATAAAAGTAACGAAGTGAAATGGATTATTGTTCCGTGAAATTGCTATGCGCATTGGTGAAAATCTAAACATTGTTACGCGAGTATGGAATCCATGGAATGTTGTGGATCATACTGAACATCACGCAGGATATTAGTGCTCTCCTATGACTATTTAAAGAAAAAGACATTTTGCAAAAAAAAGAAACCTATAATCACATCACATTCCTTTAGTTGGATAATGAGGTTGTTTGTAATATTACTTTGAATTTCCTGGAGTATGTAGTCTAGACAAGTGACAAAGCTGGTGCTCCTAATAACAAAATTTGATATAGAAATGGCGCAGTTTATTTTCTGTTACGAGTCCAGATTCTGTGTGCAGCCTTCTGATGGTCATACATATGCCTGGAGTTTTAGTGGATGACATTTGTTATCTGGTTACACTGATATGGTCATAAGGGCCTTGATCAAAGCGTGACAAAATGTTGAGTGATTAGTGTACATCTCTATTTCCGATCAGTGACAATTTGAGCAATGAGATCTCGAAATTTCTGATATCTTAAGACCAATGATTGTGCTTTATTTTCGAAACTTGCGAAACGTTCTCTTTCAACAAATAAAAGTGACAGCATACATTGCACATCGTGTTCTATTATTTCAAGCTGTCTCGATATATAAGACATTCCATTTTTGTCTTTTTTGCATGGCCTCTAGAACAGCTGTCGCCAAAGTGGTGGTCCTCGAAGCAAATTTCACTGGTCCCAGAAAGTGAAATATACTTACTCATCACGCTAAATTATGTTTTAAGATGCATTGAAAGATAATTCAATTCCTAACAATTCGTTAAAAGCTATAAAAACTCTATTTCAAAGAATAACACTCCACCTTAAATAAGTCATACCGCTATAGCTGTATTGTTTTTGCTACATGTTTTGTCTCGTCTAGTTTCGCATTCTTATACTGTTTCACTCGCCTCTATGTCGCATATATATATATATGCGACATAGAGGCGAGTGAATATATATATATGTGTGTGTGTGTGTGTGTGTGTGTGTTGCCGTTAAAGTATATAATGCCGTTATTTTATAGAATACCTAGTTATTCCATGAAATAACTGATCGTGCCCGTTAAAGTGTGTAATATGTTAATAATTTGACACTTTAACTAGTTATTCTGTGAAATAACTAGGTATTCTATAAGTTAACTAATGATATACAATTAAAATTGAAAAAGAAGCAATTTATCTAATTTATGCAGCGTATAAATGGTATTTATGGAAACGTACCATAAAATCATTTGTTACAACAAGGATTACTAAAATTTAACACTTGGAATTGCAAAGAATATTATTTCTAAACCAAAAACACTTTTTATAGACACAATGGGTTTTACAGCAACATTTTTTAAATCCCTGACCAGTACCTAAAATTTGAGCAGTAGCAGCCGACCGGAGCGATATTCCTACATCCGATACTTCTTCGACTTTAATTAATTTTTTTTTTCGTAGACACTGAACAGGGATCGGGAATATAATTGTTTTATGCGGCCGTTTCTTGCGCCCAATAGAAAAAATCTTTCTTTGGTTATTTTTATGATGATAGCTAAATAGATTTGGCATCGCCTTTTCCTCTGTCAACTCCAGGCACTGGTATATGGACGGTAAACCCCACAGAGGCTTCAGAATGAGATTTATCCGACATTAATTTCATCTTTTTCGCTTGAATTACTAAACATTTTTCAGACTTTTCTCTTCCTCTTTGAACATTAAGTTCATTAAAATACAATTTGCAGATTTCCTGCTCAACTTCATCTTCTTAAACATAATCTTCCGAACATGATATAAGGACAGACTCCATACATTTGAAGCAAACTATATCTTCACTGCATTCTTTTAAACAGACAACACATAATTTCGTAATGGGGTTATTTAATACTGTTTGTTCCACTACTTTTTCATCATCAGGTTGAGAAGAAATATTCATTGCAGTCAAAGAGTTTTGTAATTGATCTTCGTCGACCAACGAATTAAGTGCTTCCTTGTTGACAATCCCTTTTGAAAATGTGTATAGAATTAAAAATCAATTTTAATCTAGATTCCATTGATCGCTACGTTTTGAATGATTCTTTAATCTTGAAATTTAACAATGTTTTATAATGATGAAAAATTTATCACACCTACTTTGTGTTACTTTTCCTACGTCTGTGATTCTATCCTATACATTTATTGCTGATGTTGACTGAAACAGAAGCGACAATCTATGACAAACTGTTTTGATATATTTTTATTTAAATCAATGTTCTTCTTCAAAATATATTGATTAGATCCAGCTAAATTTATTGATTAGAATATTTATCCAATATTCTTTAATCTCTTCCCTACACCGCCAACACTATTTAATTAAATATCATTGAAATGCATATTGCATTGAAAGTAGTCCAGAAACTAGTTAAGAATACGCATTATTATGAAATGATAGTTTTCTATTGTCTCCAATAAGAACTTAAAATAGATCATTATTTGAAAAAGTAACTACGCGTTTCCCTACAATGTCGCACGTGTTGAAAGGAAATGGAAACTCGAATGGTAGCATGTTCAATCGTATTTGGTCTTTCTTATTCATATTATAACATTGTGATCGTGATTTAATATTTTCCGATTCTATTTATTTAGAAAAATTTTTTATCTCTGCGTGTTAATTATGATACTTAACATGGTTTGAATATTAAATATGATTAGCAGAGTTTTTAAGCATATTTAACTTCTTAAGCAATGTGAGAAAATATTTTAAAATCAGTAGCAATCATCTTGCTTCTATATTTGTTATCAGAAATTTTTTTATCTCTAGTAACTTTTGGATTGTTAAGAATTGATGATAAGAATTTTATGCAACAGGTCAAATAAAATAAACCCAATTAAGAACCTAGTCTATCAAGATCAACTGGTTGCGAGAGTGTGATAAATTAAGCCTTCTTTGGGCAACACTAGGACAAAAATTTGCAAAGACTTCTTTGTACCAGCAAATATTGCCATATCTGAACTAATTACTGCCCAATTTTTTTCTAGGGGTTGTCTAAAAATCTAGATGAAAAATGCTAACTCTTGTTTACTTTGTTATTTAACTGTCGTTTAAGGATTGATTGAAAATCATTAACCTTGTCTCTAAATGCAAAAAACAACATTTAAAATTGTATTGTATATTGCATATTTTAAAATTGATCCATCTGATTTTAGCTGATGTTATTATCGCTTTACAGGAGGTCTGGTAGTATGATTGAGAAATGTGATTCTCTAGTATCTGGAAACCTCACATAAACTAATTTATTGAATTTTTAACTAAAAAATCCGAACTCTTCATTCATTTATTAAGTTATGTATAGAGCATGAGTTTTGAGCTGTTAGAGTTCATGTAGTGGATATTCTGACAGCCAATCATGTTGAAAGTCATTTGAAATCGAAACTGTGCCTTACAAAAATGAACCTGAAAAAAAATAAAACAGAAAAATTCCAAACGCTTACATCTGACAGTTCAAAAAGGAATATTCAGTTAATATTCCTCGCCCAATATTCAATAATAGCAAGAATTGAAATCAAGACATTTCCCTATAAACAGTACGATTTTATCGGAAACAATTTAAATTAGTAAAAACGGAATGAAATGGATAAAACCAGGTCGCTTGGCTGAAAAATTATCGCCAAGCTTTGACACCAAAATGTCGTTTGATCGCAAAAGATATCTGAAATATTTCAAAGCCATGTTTTGGACTGTCGAATGGTCAAGGCTGTTGTAAAATATTTTATTTTCCATCACGTGACTGGATTACGAGCGTGCTGGATATGAGGGAAGGAAGGAAACTCAAAATATTTCTACGCACTCGTCGTGAAAGACTTGTATTCAGAAGATAGATGAGTAGTATCCATTTGTTCAATAGCAGCCAAGACCTTTTACTCTGAAGAGCAGAGTTCTACCACAATAGACCACCTACCTACACAAGAGCATCCTAGAGAGCTCATATCTCACTATTTATCGAAATTCATTTCAATAGTATACCTATTGAAATGAAAATATGGTGGTAATGAAAATATATTTATCTCACCACATTTCTCATGATAAACTTGGGGCAAACTACTGTTACTGAGCTTGCAACAGAACGGTTGGAGTTCTGAACTTCGGTTAAAAAGTTCGAGGGCTCGAACCCCACTTAAGACTTAAAAATTTGTTGTATTTTGGGATTCTTTTGAAACTGTACGTTTTGATCTAATTATATCTCTTTTGTGCAAAATATGGTGGTTGAGTAACAAATAAACTAAGAAAATTGCTGTTGTCTGTTAAATTAAAAAGTATTGGCTCTGATTTTTTATTTGATTAATATATATGTAAAATACGCAAAATTTACCTTCACATATTCCAGCATTCGATTGAGAATAACCGTCTTTACAAGTGCAATTTTTCACACCTTTTTCGTAGTAACATTCTGTACTGAATTCTCCACAATCGCACTCTGAAAATGAAGTAAATATCAAGGAAAGAAAGAAATTCCATCTATTTAGAACAGCTGCATTGCTTTACAAACAAAGATTCCTTCGATTGTTAAACATATATAAATCAGTGAAAGTATAAATTGCCTTCATTTAGATCATTTTATATTTATTAGAAGTGCATATATAACTTTAAGAAAAGCTTTGAAAAACTAAATGTCATAGATTCAAAATTTAAAACATTGTAATGGACGATAAATTTAAATATACTGAAAAATATATGAGTATTTATCAAAATTATTGGTTGAAATAATTTAAATGCAGTTTGAAATATATTTTAAATTCTATAGTATAAAATGCATTTAAAAGTATAAATTTTTCTGGTTTTGCTATGAATATAAAATAAATATTATTTTTATATGTATGAAAAATTGGAATTTTATGTAATATATAAACAGAGTATAGTAATTGAAACATATCAGTTGCAATTAGATTGAAATAGAATATGATTAGAATGAATTTTTTATGCATATAAATAGGGCAATATTTCATGTACAAACGGAATACAGCGCTCCCTCGCCACTTTGCGCTTCATATTTTGCGGCTTCAGTGCTTCGCGAGTTTTCCCAAAATATTCATCGAAAAATAAAAATGAAAAAATACACATTGCGGAAAGGATCGTTGTTTCATGGTGATGCGCGAGAAATAAGGATATCTGCATGTCAAGCAAAGAGAGGAATTGACTCAGAGTACATACCACGGGCTCTCATAAAGGTGGGTGATTGGTTTCCGGTGCGACATCAACCAATGAAAGTACAGTGAGGCTGGCTCACATCATAAGCAATGAAGGATTTGTCGACATGACAAAAGAAGACATCAGCACCCTGATCGATTCCTACTCGGACCCACTGAGTGATGAAGACCTCCTTGAGATGATAAAATCTGTAAGTGAGGAAGAAAGCGAAGAGAAATTTGTGGACATTATGTTGAACAGCATTACTTAAATCCACCTATAGACCCATCTGAAGGACTGCCAAATGTCATTTTTCACACTGGCCTCCCTGTTTCCGTTAACAAACTGATCACCAGGCCTTCTTAAAACAACTGGCCCTTGAGGTCATCAACGATATTCCTGCTAATGATATCAAGATGTACACGGATGGCAGCAAGGATCGCAATGACCATTCAGATAGTGGGATCTTTGCCATTCTTAACGACTCTATTGAAAGTGTAAAGATACAAAGAAGAAAACCAGATTTCTGCTCGGTTTTCCGCAGTGAGTTAATTGCTATCGATGCGGCCCTAGAAGCAATTGAACCATTCGTCAAAGAAAGAAACATCTGGATCCTATCGGACAGCAAGAGTTCCATCCAACATTTTGCTAGCTGGTCTAACATTCGTGACTCTGTAGGAGTTTCTATACTCCATAAGCTGAAGGAAACTATCGCAGGATCGGCTTATTTTTCTTCAGTGGATTCCATCCCACGTTAACCTGCAAGCCAACGAAGCTGCTGACTTTCTTGCAAAGGCAGGTACTAGTGAGACCTCGGCTCCATCTGGCTCACTTACTTTCCTTGAACTCTACTCCAGTGCCAAGAAGGTCAACCAAGCCATTTGGTCACTTCCACCCTTGCACTGTTGGTACCAAAGCTACTCGCCGGGAGGCTCCCTCACTCTTAAATGCGACAGGTGGAGCCAGACTACCATCACCCGCTTCCGAAGTGGAGATCTTCGTTCTATTTCATTCTGTGAAGGACGTAAATGTTACGTGCCTTGCCCCAAATGCAACTCGGCGAGTGCGTCTCCGGAACATATTATCTTTTGCCTGGTAATTAAAAAGAGGACATCTTCGAATCACCTTTCCTAGTCATAGACTTTCGGGCGGTTCACGACGCAATGGACCTAGTTTAGCCCTGCTAAACAAAGGGATTGGAAAGAAGAAGAAAAAGACGAAGAGAAAGACGAGGAAGAAACTGAAAAGCCTGGCCTACTTTGGAGAATCTGCAACAATTGTGCAACATGGCAAGAGCGATGCAACAATTTTCACAAGACATTGACGACAATATGATTCAAGCTGTCGAATTCAGCAATTGCGTTGATGAGGTTATGCTCTTGTCCAGAGGAATTTTGAAGGAAAAAAAAGACAACTACCCATCACCATGATCCTCTTCAAGGTAAAACCCTTGGTTCTACCATCAATGCCTCCAGCAGAAGAGTTTCCGAGTGAGGTTAAAGCTTCTACCAATCAAGTGAGAGTCTCTCTTCCGCCACCAACATAAGACTCTTCGCCTTTTTCAGAAAGCAATGTTAATTAAAGTTTATTATTGTATTAGGTTTTGTAATTAACCTTATTAATTAGCACTAACACGTTTAAGTAAATGCGTATACTGTTGTAATTTTTATATTAAATGTGTAAAGTATAAATATTTACATATTTAAAATATTCATGTACCCGCATACACGAATAATCCTAGGGCCAAATTCTACTTCGCGGATTTTCAGTTTTCGCGGAAGGTTCTGGTCTCCATTAACGGCGAAAAACGAGGGATCACTGTATAGTATTTGGAACATTTATTCCATTTAGAATGTCTCAGTATTTTCCAATTTTAAATACTTGTATCTTTTAACAAATGAAATAATTTCTCGAAATTTTATTAAAATTCTAAATGTATTGTGTATTAATATCCCAATCAATAGTAATTAAATGAAAGAAGACACTTTTTAAAGTTTTAAGTACCTTTAAGGTAAAAATTCACATATTATTTCAACAGATGCATCATAATATCTAAATAATATTAACATTTAAATACCAAATATTCCTACGCGGTAATATTTTTTAGTAGTTTGCATAATCTGAGAATAAAACCTTATGTTTTCAAAACAAACGTTCATGCAGAACATGTTATGTTATCTTGTCAACATCACATGCAAATAGAATTAGAAATTCCTTGGAAAGATTAGAAATTTTTTAATGGCTGCAAAATTCATGAAAAGGAAATTAAGCCGTAGATACTTTTATTAAAATTCGTAAAGGAGAAAATTTCTGAAAACTTTTGGTAATTGCTTTCTTCTAATTAACAAAAACATCTCGAGCTCATCGAATAGAAAACTTCAGTATATAATCATAACTTTTAATATTTGATATTTCAAAACTTAAAATATTTTTAAGTAAAATTTTTCATGGTATTTTTGATAATTCAAGAGCTTCATCTTATTTTTCAAAAATGCAATACTGGCAAAATAATTTATGTTAAATAATATGAATATTTTTACAATAAACATCTTTATTTAATACTGAATTAAGATTAAAATAATTTTACTTCAATATTAAATAAAGATACAAATTACTTTCTAATTCGTATTACTTAATGAATATAACTTTTAAAAGTAACAAAATTCGTTACTATAATTCCAACTGGAAAAAATATTAAATTTCTTAACACTAATAGGCACATAATCAGAAAATTTAGACTTTAAATATATATTTAACAAAGATTCACACTTACCTACATTTTGATTCAAGTTTTCTTTAAGAAATGTTTGTTCATTTTGCTTCGCTTCCATCTCGTTTGATTGAATACTGGGTCTTAAATTTTTTAGAAAAAGATTATGTGCACTACAGAGGATAAAAGTGAAGGATAAGGCTATAAGTAAGCTTGTCGCAAAGCGCTGGTAGAGATTCATGGCGGAAATTCAGAAAAAAATATTAATATATATAAAAAATATTCAGAAAAGAATCAATATAAAATATTACAAGAGGAAATTAAGAGAGAAATAACGAATGTTATATTTTTGTTGCTTATTTCTCTTGGCGGAAAAAGGGGAGTAAGGAAGCAAATGTAAAAATAAAATAACAAAACTGTTATCACTATGGCTTATCGCATAAAATAAATTACGTGTTAAAAATGAATTAATGAAAATAGACAATTGGAAACTTTAGTCATTCTTTAAAACAATAACGAATTTTTGATAATAGATAGGTCGTAAAATTTTTCCGTTAGGAGAAAATTAGATTATTATTGTAGAATTATAAATATTAATAATCCTGATGTAAGCGATTGCGTCATATGTACAAATTGAGTTACATTATATGCACAAAATGATGTGCGAGAAACGAAGGAAATTTATTTTTCAATGTATAAAGCTACTGGAATAAGATTTTTTTGTTTTCATTTTATTTTACATCTATTTTATCCAAGTAATGTAGAATATTGGATAAAATAATGGTTAAAATTTCATTAAAAATATTTCTGATGTAAAATAATTCATTTTTAAAAAATAACATCATGAATTAATAGTGTTCAATTAAAATTCATTTGAAAATGTTTATTCTACGATTTTTACGAAAGATTTATTTTAATGTTTGAGATATAATATACTTTTTCATATTTTCTTAAATCAAACATGCTTATTTTATAAACATCGATGTTTCACTCATATAATTTTAAAAATTGCGATATAATTTTCAAATATATTACTACAGTTTTAAAATAATATCATTAAGACATTACATTTCTAATAATGAAATAATTAGAAAGAACTGAATTTTTAAACTAATTCCAAAAAAAGTCACCTATAAAGGCTGCTTAAGAATTACTGAATGTTTAAATAATGGTGCCCATTTTAAAATATTAAACCAACAAAGCATACTGCACACCCTATATAGTTATATTCATTATGTATACTTATGTTTTTTCATAATCTTTTCTTATTATTGAAGAGCCTATGAATATTATACTTAAAACTTCTTCGAAATGAACACAACGTCATAGTTAGCTCTGCAAATAAAAATAACAAGTTAGCAAAACTTTTATTCAGTGAATAAATCTCAGCCTTCTAAATGCATGTTCAAATGAAATCATACGACGCAATATATATATATATATATATATATATATATATATATATATATATATATATATATATATATATATATATATATATTTGCGTATGCTTATATGTACATACATGCACACATCTACAAACTGTACAAAAATTAAAAAGCATCTCTTAGATTAAATAAATTTGTTTTGTATACACACATTTGTTTTGTATACACAAAATTAAAAGTCAAAGTCGGAGAACATTAAAGTGCAATGAAGTTAACATTTAATACAGAGAACAAAATGAATCCAATTGAGAAATAACTTGATCAACTTCACAACTGGGTTTATTGAATGCATTGGCGCTAAAGTATGACTTTTATACAAAAAAGACAAGTGTTTGTTGATCTGATAAATCCATGCTTATGTGCCAGTATGATAAATATCAGCTGATAATGTCAGTACTTATTATACTTTTATGTTCATTTTGATATCTTTATTAAATTTGAATTTCTATTTCATTTGTTAATGTAGTTGTAACTGATCCTTCGTGATCTGGCAACACAGCAAAATCTGGTCTCAATGAAGATGATATCAAGTTCTTTAAACTTATAACCAGGCTAGGGAGATTGCTCCGGAAAGGCTGGTTTTAGATAACACTTGTTGCAGGTGGAACACAGTGTCTTGAAGAATGGAGGGGAAGTAGCTTTTTTTTTAATCCAAGAGATTGTGGATCATCACAAGGGAGAAGACTGAATTGGCTTTTATCCCTTTGTGCTTTAGCCGAGTATAGTGGAACGGCCTTCACGCCATCGTTGAAATAAGTATAGACTCCCGACGTGCATCATCCTTTCCGCCCTATGTCACCACTTCTCCACGACGACACAGGACTTGGAGGGACTTATATACATATATATATATATATATATATATATATATATATATATATGAGAGAGAGAGAGAGAGAGAGAGAGATAGGTAGATAGATAGAAAAAATATATATACATATATAATATATACACGTTATAATAGTTTTGTTGAAAAACTGCTGTAAAAGAAAACTTTAAAATTTGTTAAACTTATCGCTTATTCGAAACAAAATTGTTTTGAAAATAAAGTCCTACAGCTTATTTCAATGTGATACTGGCTGTTTCTGGACTTGTGAATTTGGTCTAGTATTGGAATGTGTGTGTGCTTTATTTCTCTTTAAAAGTGTACTATTCGCTTACTTGAACAGATAATACTTATGTTAAAAATCTTTAATTAAGTCAAATTTATCACGAAGCAAAAAATGTATCATTTAAAAATTAGCATATTATTTCTAAATTAACTACTTTAATAACTTTAAATGAGTTAATTGGAAGTAGAAACAGTAATGAAGCAAATGCTTCTTTAGTAAATCATCTTACTTAAAGCATATATTTGTGCAAAAAAATTGGTGAAATCCATAACATTATTCTGAAGAATCAATAAATTGAACAATTCGATTAAGAAATTATTTAGTTTTGTTGAAAAACTGCGGTAAAAAAAGAACTTTGAAATTTGTTAAACTTATCGCTTATTCGAAACAAAATTGCTTTGAAAATAAAATGCTACAGCTTATTTCAATGTGATAATGTTTCTGAACCTGGCTGTTTCTGGACTTGTGAATTTGGTCTAGTATTGGAATTGGACAATCTGGGATTAGTAACAACAACAACATAGTTTATTGATTACACAATGGTCACTTTTTGGAGAAGAGAGCTAATACCTAGGGATTTAGAGCTTAAAAATAGGATTCTAAATCATTATAAACACCCACACCCGAGGTTAGAATCCAGCGCATAAACTACTGATCCGAACTCAAGAACGCTAATAATTCGGCTGTCAAGCTTGGTCAATACTTATTGCATCAATTTAATATCCGTAACTGAATTGCTTGATCACTCTTGTTATTATTGTCTCCACTCTAAAACGTAATTAACTTTGTGATATTAAATGTAAGTGTATAATATTCAAATCTGGTCAAGGGACGAATATCATTATGACGAATTTCTCAAATGAAATAATTATATCTTGACGAATTGGCTTTTGGATATCTAGCCAAATTTAGTAAGCTGGTTGTCTCCCTAACAAAAGCATTGTCCGCATTTGCTGACGCTTGATTTTAGAATGCAGACAAGAACTGTCGCTGCATTACAATTGCCTGAAAAAAGTTTTACGCTTCTCTCTCCTCAGGACAAGTTGATTTACCTTTAAACTTATCTACTATCTCCTTGATTGGGAAGAAGAGATTTGAAAGCGACAGTTTTAAATTCTATTGAAAGTAAGCAATCGTAAAATGCTGCAACTTAAAATATCACATTTATTTTTTTTAATTTTTGCAGTTTAAAATTTTAATTTTTTTTACTATGATTATTCATTGAGCAATGTTGTTTTCTTTATTTCAAATATATTTTATTTCATTATCAAATTTATTATTTTTGAGAATATTCTTTTAATTATGTATAGAATTACTTACTCTTATAAATCAGTTTTATGACCTTACCAAATGGTAAAATCGCAGAAATTTTGTTTTAAAAGGAATGATCTCAATTTTAGAGAGCTTTGAAAAATTTGAAAATTCTTTAATCTTTGTAAATATGTAATGGATTCATTAATATTTAACGCTCCTCTTTGAAAGAAAAGATTTAAAATTAAGATATTTTCGCAAAATTAACAAAAAGTAAAAAGCGCAAAACAGGGAATTTTACTAACATCCAGTAACATAACCTTTTGGAGCAAACACAACTCCTCTCTAGAAAAACTTTGGCCTTTGTAAAAAGAAATATGTTCTTTTTGTGGTGGCTTAATATAAATCACATAAATTAAATCAATCATTTTTTATTATAATAATATCAATAATGTCACCTTTCTGTTTCTTTTAAATAGTTATATTAATGTTCTCATTTTTTTTAATTTTGTGTGTTTTTTAAATTTTTATTCCTACCTGCAAAGAAATGATTTTATTGTATCAAAGTTGTTCCAGAAAAATAATCCTCCATTTATAAAATTCCATCAATGAAAAATGTTAAAGCAGAAAGATTTCTTCGGCAAACATGTTCACAACTTTGCAGGTACACACAAACGCTTAAGTAAAATTGATCAACTTAAATCAATTGTGCTACAATAAAGTTATATATTTCATTAAGTTATATATTTCATAAGTAACAATAAGCAAAAATATTTACATTCCCATAGAATTAAGAGACATTTGTGAAGATTTTGAATCACATTGCTTCTAATGCTAATGTATGTAAGATTTTGGCTTTGCTAAAGTACACCTTTTGTTTCAAAAAAGTCATAATGATCTACTTGTCAGGTAATGCAATAAGTGAAGTTATAAACTAAAATAGAATATTAAATTTCGTACAGTATCAATTTAAAATTTGCAATGAATAATACAATTGATTAGAAATCCACAATACCATTTAATTTGTTAGATAACTTTTTACTGAAATTTAGTTATTTCGCTTCACTTATAATACTGCGAGAAAAGTACTGAAATCTCTTTTTTATTTCTAAAAGTCAAATGGCATGAATCAAACTCAACTTCATTTAATTTCATAATTGTATGCATCATTCATTTCTAGCTCCTCCTCCTCCTCCCTCTCTCTTTCTCTCTTTTTCGCTCTCTCTTCCCATCCTTGTCTCTTTTTCTCTCTTTCGCTTCTCATCACAACACTGAAAATGATTTTTTATTTTTATTTTTAGTTTGCAATTATAAACTATTTTCTGGGGAATAATTTTTTTCTTGTATAGTCATTTCTAATTGGAAAAATATTTTAATTTTTTATACATTTTAAAGAAACATGAATTTTTATAATAGAACTTAGCTTCCTTATTCTAAGCATCCAATTATAAACA